>CM062805.1:980727293-981114476 GCA_031772625.1 Pinus tabuliformis | reverse complement strand
TTTAACTAGTGAATAGATCATGTGGAAATTTATTGATGTGTGGATTTCTTGTTTACAAATAGCTTTATTTAGGTTGAAATCAATAGATTGAATTTTTTTTATTATTATATTTGGTTTGGATTTGGTATATATGTAACCTATTGTTTGAAATCTAATTTAGAATCTCATGCCATGGTTTAACCTCTATTCCTTGATGATTTAACTTGTGGAGTATACATTTCGTGAGCACATTGTCTAGAGATCGACTGCTAAGTTTAGATATTAATTTCATTTGTTTCTTTGTATCTATATTTTCAAATGATCACTCTATCTTTTATATATAACTACTGGCACCATTAGGATTTGAATCATTTAATTTATGAATATTTACTAGTCATGCATTGTGAACATTGGTTCATAGGACTTATTATGTTAATATATCACTCGCCATTCATATCCACTAGAATTTTTTCATCTCATGTATGTATTTGATAGATAACTAACTACATGTTGGTTGGAGGGTGAAATTTTGGTTGAATTTAGAATATAAGGTTGAGTAATAGTAGTGTTCTATCCCTTTTTCTAGAGAATGACATATGTTTTTTTTAGTGACAAAAAATATATAGATATGATAATAATATTTTTGAAATAGGATTTGATCTAATAGTTGTCGACTTCACATTTGATTTTTATTTACCTTCCATTCAACTACATGATGAACAATTAGCAAATGTATACCTTAGGGAAATTTAGGCTTAATATTTTTACTTCAACTGTGCCACTACATAACCGATAGATGTTGTATTTTCCATTTCCTTGATTTCCTTTCATGGAGATTGGTTTTGAAACCGCATTGATTTCTTAAGCTTCATGACTTCCTTAGAATTGAGGGAACATTTTTTCAATATATCCAAGATGACCTAGTTACAAGAATCTAGTAGTCCCTTAAAAAGGTTTCTTGATTGAGTCATGTGATATATTCTACCACTAAATGTATTATAGTTATTTGAAGTCTTGTGTGCATTGTTTGGTGAAGTTGAAGACTAATACATGTGAGGACTCTACAATAGAATCCCAAGGTAATGTAGTTTTTTAATTTATCTTCCTTGTGTCAGGCTTTCTTCTAGCAGAGAGTTTAGGTCCCCAGTTTTCTTATCTCCATAAAAATGATGTAGTATCTTGAAGTGTATGATCCCAGATTGACAATTAACATTGAGTATTTGTTGTTGCCAAATATTTCACCCAAAACTTTGGCATCATTGTTGGTGAGGCACTTGAGAGGCAATGACTTTGCAAATTTGATTTTTTTTGGATTACCCAACATTTAAGAGTTGGAGGAGGAGGGGAGGTAATAACCTATGCAACCCCTTAAGCCCTTATCACGCTCATAAGTTCATGTTTTTCTTTATTGTTGCAAGAGAGGTTTCTCTTGTTGATCTTACTAGGTGATGAGGCATATCCAAGTAATGCTAGAAACTCAAAGTTTGGTTTGATTCATTTTTTGCAAAGTGTGTTTTCTTTTAAGATTGATTCATGGAAAGGATAAATCATGTCAGCAAGACAACCTAGGACAACAAGGTCTTAGTAGCGTGAGTGCATCCAAGTACATGATATATATCACTTAGAATTTGTTTTCTTTCCACATATTTCATTTATTTCTTAAAAAAAATCCATTTCTATGGTGTTGTAAGAATTCCCTACCCATCCCCTCAACACTAATCCATGTGCTAATAGGATCTACTAGCTAGTAGGAGAAGGATGTTAAGAATATTGACATGAAATTCTACTAGAAATCTCTTGAATTCAGAGCCAAGTCATATTTGCATCTCAAGAAGAGAAAATCCCATTAGCCATTAAGAGCATAACTACATCTCATGGATAAAGATAAAGCAAAGAAATTCATGAGCAATATCTAGAAGTAAAGCCATATCAAGAATAAGACCCAAGAGCTTTCTTTGATCATCCTTTCCAATATCACAAAGAAATCAAAGAGTCATGGGAAATAATCAATGGAGAGAATCTACTAGAACCCAAGATTGAGGAATTCCTTCCGATCATCAAATCCTTCATGCATTCAAGAGAGCATCATCAAGTTGTGGAATACTTACATGAAATGACAAAGGAGGACATGCCAATAGTTTCTAATGAATCAAAGAACCAATAATATGTGGATCACATTGAAGCTTGGGTCCAAAAAATAATTTGCATACAACATTCCTCCTTTGTTTGACAACACTTGGAACCATATCAGTTAAACTAGTTGGTCTCTCATACTCTGGTAAACCTTAATGTCTACTTCTCAAATCCAAGTATGAGAACATTTTGTTTTTTTTACAAACACAAGATCATTATAAGTATGCCTAAACTTAATAATATTCTCTCTTTTTAATTAGTGTAGTACAATACCTAAACAAATAGTAAAGATAAAAATAAATTCTAACTATGCAAACCATGAAATTGGGACAATTAGTTAAGGAATTTTCTTGAAAACCAAGTTACTAACGGGAAAAGTCCTGAATAACTTTTGTAATATGTTCTTAATCCTTTGAAAATTCTTAAAAATATTGAAAATTATTGTGTTATCTTATGTGGGATGCATTAAGTATCTTCTACTAACAAGTCTTGAGCCATCAACATCAACACATTCTCTAGATTAAGGGCTAGATATTTCATTCAGTATCTTGAGACATGCATTCATCAATGGTAGGTTCTCTCACTGATGATGATGGTAATATATCAATGTATCCTAATTTCCATATTTTGTAGGTGATGCGACCTCAAGACAACCATTCATCCCTAGAAAAATGTATTGAGGCGCCTTGACACTCACTAAAATCACCAGTGAGTTGTCTCACATTGGGTAGTGACATGCCTTAATGGTTAATAATCCAATGACTTCTTTCCATCCTCGAATCCATCACACTCATTTGTATAGTAGAGAGTTGCACCATGGGCTCTAGATTTAATGAATATTTTGTATTTTTTTAGCACCAATTGTAGCCTTTTAGTTTACAAATAAGGGGAGCATATTTTCAACATCACATGTTACTTGAAATTTTTTATTGAAGTCGGGCAATTTCAACACTGGTTTCTTAGTGATCTTCTTCTTCAATAGTTGGAAACTTTTCTCTATTATTGTTTTCCAACAAAATGTTTGTTTGTCCTTCTTGATTGTATCTATGATAGGTGCACAAATACCACTAAATTTCTTGATAAACTTCCGATAGAAGTTGGTTAAGCCATGAAATCTTCAAACATAGAAAATTATCTTGGGTGAAGGCCAACTCACAATTGCCTCTATTTTATTTGGATTCATTTTCAATCCATCTTTGTAAATGAAAAAACCTAAGTATACTAACTGAGGTTTCATAAAATTACATTTCTTCAGGATAATTAACTAAATTTTCTTACTGCAATCTTTCCAGAACATATCTCACATGTATGAGGTTCTCTTCTTTAGTTTGACTGAAAATTAAAATATCATCCATGTAAAATATGACGAATCACCAATGAACTCCATCAAGACTTCATTCATCAACCACATGAATTTATTGGGTGCATTTGTTAGTCCAAATGGCATGACTAGCCATTCATACAACCTTTCATTGGTCTTGAAAGTTATCTTCCACTCATCCCCTTCTTTGTTGAGATTTGATGGTAACCACTTTTCAAATAAATATTTGAAAAGTAAGTTTCTCCACTCAAACTTTCCATCATAACATCCATCCATGGCAATGGAAATATGTATCTAATCATGAACTTGTTGATTTCTCTAGAATATGTACACATCCTCCACTCTCCATCCTTCTTTAGACTTAATAAGGCGGGCACAATGCATGGAATCAAGCTCTCTCTTATCAACCCTTTTCAAAAAAATCATGAACATGTTTCCTTATTTCTTCATTTTTCTTGGGTGTCATTCAATATGTAACCTTATTTGGAAGGCTTGCTCCTAGTATCAAATATATATGGTGGATAATGCTTCTTTTGGATGGAAAATCATATACTACAATATCATTAAATCCATGCAATGTTTCTTGAAGTTCAATACGTAAATATGTAATTTCAGTGTCCATAAGTATTACCTTTGGTTTGCAGATTACCACATAGTTGACCTCCTCTTTCTAGATTTGTTGTAGAAATTATTTACCACTTAACAAAAATTCCTTGGGGTTTCTTGTCTCAGCTGTAATTTCATCCTTCAATAGTACAATAGTATGTTTGGTGCCATCCTTTTCAAACTTATAGAAATAATTTATCTCTCCATCATGTAACACTTTCCTGTCGAACTACCATGGTCGACCCAAAATGGCGTGGCATACATCCATTCACATTATATATCATAGATTACCTTGTCCTTATATCTTCCTATCAGGAACTCAACTTCACTCTATTCATTCACTAACAATTTGTGTCACTTTTGCAGCCATGATACTTTGTATGATGTTAGGTGTTTAATCCTCTCTAATACTAGTTTTTCCATGGTTTATAAGGAAAAAATATTATCAATGCTTCTTTTATCGATCACTACCTTGTAGAACTTCCCTTTTTCTTTAGACATAGTATTAAACAAGGATCTTCTTTGGGCTAGTTGTATCAGGCCAGGAGGTAAATCCTTAAATGAGAATCTTGTTTATTCATTTGAGCTGTTCATATTTATATACATGAGGGAGTGACTCTTGATTTTCATCTCCATATGACTCTTCATTTTCTCTTATTAATTATTTACACTATTTACAATTGTTCACCCAATCCCTATGATTAGGTTTCAACATTCCCTACCTTAATCTGAAGGGATGTTGGTGAATCCAAGCATCGTTTGAATCTTTCAAACTTTTCTCTTCCAAGCACTTTGGTGAAGATGTCTGCAATCCGCGCATTAGTGGAATAATGGCGAAGATGGATTGTTTTGGCCTCAACATGATGTCGAACAAGATGATATTTTGTATTGATGTGCTTCATTTGATCATGGAACTTTGGGTTCTTTACCAAATTTATTGTAGAGGTATTGTTAATCATGAGTGGAGTCGAATGTACTTATTTTACCTGCAAATCTTCCAGAATTTTCCTGAGCCATACAATTTATTTTGTTGCCTCAACTGCTGCCACATATTTTGCCTCTATTGTGGAATCTAATGGAATTGATTGTTTGCATGATCTCCAGGAGACAACTCCTGATCTAAGACTCATAGTATAACCAAAAGTAGATACCTCAATTTCTTTTTCTCCCTCAAAGTCTGAATCAGAGTATCCAAACCACCTGAATTCGCCCACCTATGTATACTTGAGTCCAAAGTCTTGAGTTCCCTTCAAGTACTTTAGAACTCTTTTTGCAGCAAACCAATGTCCCTCACAAGGATTTTGCATAAACCTGGAGAGGGTTCCAACAACAAACGAAATGTCTGGTCTGGCAGTAGTCAGGTAGTTGAGACTTCCTACAAGATGTCTATACTTTGTTTCATCCCCAAATTCTTTTACTTCAATGGATGTTAGCTTTAATTTTTGTTCCATTGGAGTAGTTAGAGGATTGCATTCATCCATTCCAAACTTATTCAACAATTCTCCAATGTACTTCTTTTGAGAAAGGAATATGGACTTCGGATGTTGATTTACTTCAATACCAAGATAGTAATGAACATAGCCCAAATCAGTCATTTCAAAACCTTTCCTCAATTCCTTATTTATGGATGCAATGTAGTTCTCATTATTCCCTGTCATGAAAATATCATCTTCATATACCACAAGATATACAACTATTTTGCTAACTTTCTTGATAAACAAGGTTGCATCATCAAGATCATAATGTTTGAAATTGAGTTTCAGAAGATGCTCAATTAATTTTTCATACTAGGCCCATGGTGCTTGTTTGGGGCCATACAAGGATTTCACAAGTTTGCATTCTTTATGTTGATTGCCTTTCATAGCAAATCCTTTAGGATGGGAAATAAAAACATTCCCTTTTAGATCTCCATTCAAGAAAGTAATTTTTACATCCATTTGATGGACTTTCCAAGCGTTCTGAGTTGCCAGGGAAAAGAGTGTCTAGATGGTAGCCCATTTTTCTATGGGGGAAAAGTCTCCTCATAATCAACCCCTTCCTTATGTGCAAAACATTTTGCCACAAGCCTAGCTTTATGCTTGTCAAATGAGCCATCATCTTTATACTTGTTCTTATAGACCCACTTGTAGCCAATTGGTTTGGTTCCTAATGGAGGATCAACCAACTTCCAAGTGCCATTCTTTATCAAGGAATCATACTCCTTTGTCATCACTTATTTCAATTCATCATGAGAAGTGGCTTCTTTGAAGGAAGTTGGTTCAAAATCTATAGACAAATTCAATTCATAATCATAAGAAACATCCATATCAACAGGTGAATCATAGTCATCTACATCACCTCCATTTTGTCGGGTTGAATTTCTTATTCCTATCTTTCTAACATCATCAGGATGAACACTTTCAAGTGTCTTTGTCAGCCACTTTGGGGGCCTTTCTGAGATGGTCCAAGCTACTCGGTTGATTGAGTTGGAACTGAATCAAGATTGAGTCTCCCAATTTTGTCAATCACATCACTCAAAGTATTATCAGTGATTGGAGTTTCATGTAGGGCAAAAAGTGCTTCAGAAGAAGATTCCATAGGTTGATCTAGTATAGGAATCACCCCTTCAAGATGTGGAATCTGATTATCAAATTCTTGAAATGATTTTGCATTTGCGAATTTATCCAAGCAATCAAGTTTCTTCTCAACAACATTGTCAGCTTTGGATGGTTCAAGAAAGATTACGTCTCTAGATACAACAAACTTTTTATTGACTTCATCATAGAGACGATATGCTTTGGAGGTTTTTGAATACCCCAAGAAGATACACTTATGAATCCTTGCACCAAGTTTGTTTCTATGTACCTTTGATATCAAGGGATAACATGTGGAACCAGAGACCCTGAGATGCTTTACCAAAGGAATGTGCTCATACCACATTTCATAAGGAGTCTTATTTCTAATATCATTAGATGAACATCTATTCCTTACATATACAACACATAGAATTGCATCAACCCAAAACATCAATTTCACATTCTTGAAAAACATCATGGAGCACACCATATTTAAGATTGTCCTATTCATTCTTTCAACTACTCCATTCTATTGGGGATTATAAGGCACAATTGTTTGATGTTTGATCCCATGTTGGTTAAGATATTTTTCAAGTTCATTTGAAGTGTATTCTTTTCCAATATCAGTGCGAATAGAGCCAATATGATATTGTCCATCGTTTTCAATCCATGTATTGAAGTTCTTGAATGTCTGAAAAGCGTCAGATTTGTTTTTCAATAATAAACCTAACACATCCTAGTGTATTCAACAATAAATGTCATCATATATGTATTTCCATTTGCAGAAGGAACAGGCATTGGACCACATAAATATGAATGAATCAGTTCAAGTTTTCTATGTTCTCTCAAATGTGAATCATAAAACACTGTTTTCTATGCTTTACTAGAATGCAAGCATCACATTGCTTAACTTTCATATGAATTGTAGGCAAACCAGTATGACCATTGTTTTTCAACAAGCGGAGGTTGTCATAGTTCAAGTTTCCAAATCTAGCATTCCACAATAAACTTGATGGAAATGTACCTTCATCATAATGAGAATTGTATGAGAAATTTTGTGCACAAGCAGAGGTACCTTGTAGCTTGAGAAGCCTTTCTTCTTCTATCCCCGTCATGACAAGTGTTATGAAACCAACTCACAAGAAGATAGAAAATAGAGATCAACGCCTTAGAATTCAGCCTCTTCGAGGGGGCAACCTCCTTTACATTACACAAATGAACAATTCTTCGATGATACAAATGAAAAGACCTCCTTTCTATATATAGGGGTCTAAGGGGTCATAACATAATCAGAGCCGACATAACAATAATAATGTAAGGGCACAATAATAACAATAGTGGGCTTCTATGGGGCACAATAGTAACAATATGGGCACTACATGGGTACATCAATATAATAAGTGGGTTGTACTAATAACAATAAGGGGTTACACTAGTACTATAGGGGCCTAACATGCCCCTCTCCTTCAAAAAGCGTTGTCCTCAACGCTTGAGTAGTTCTTGATGCTTCTATATAAAATTCTTGTCCTCCCATGTGGAATCTTTAGTGGGTAAGTTCTTCCACTTGATGAGATACTGTAAAATTGATCGATTTTGTAGCTGTTGGGTTCTTGTTTCTGTGACTGCTCCAGGTTCCAATATGATTTTTCCTTCCTCTTCAATTTCTCGCAATATTGTTTGAATTGGGATCTTTTGCAACTTTTGAATAAGTGGCCATACTGATTCGTCCTTCTTCCATTCATCCCTTTCTTCATTTATCCAATATGGTTGGATAATAGAAATAGTACAAAACAATGCTTTCACATCCTCATCCTTGAAGAGTCTTCCCATTCGGTAAGGTCGCCATTTTTTAAGTGCATGTAGTATTGCCAACATTTCCTTCTCATAAATAACTTGCTTGAGATGTAGCAATAAAAATACCCAATCACCTACATCAAAACATTTTTCACTACGATGTTGATCTACCTGTTGTTTCATTTTATTTTGCACCGAAGTGGCATTATCCTTTAAAAGTTGGAGAACTTGTTGTTGATGCTCGATGTGATCTTTCACTTCTTGAACCTTTTTCTTCTTGATATGTCCTTCTATCTCTAGAGTTTGAGGAGTGGAAATTTCTTCCAATCCTTTACAAGATATGGTTGGATTCATTTCTTGATGCTCGATGTGATCTTTCACTTCTTGAACATTTTTCTTCTTGATATGTCCTTCTATCTTGATAGTTTGAGGAGTGGTAATTTCAAGCAATGAATTACAAGATATGGTTGGATTTATTTCTTCTTTCTCGATGTGATCTTTCACTTCTTGTACCTTTTTCTTCTTGATATGTCCTTCTATCTTGAGAGTTTGAGGAATGGTAATTCTTGCCAATGCTTTACAAGATATGGTCTGATTCATTTCTTCTTTCTCTAGGGTGGGGTCCTGGAGTATATCCTCTTCTTTTGATGTTTCTTGATCCTTTTCTTCCTCCTCTTCATATTCTATGTAAAATAATTTCTTTTCAGCACACTTATGACCTTTAGTGCATTTGCTATCACAGTTGTAACAAATCCCTTTTTCTCTTTTTTCTTCCAATTGTTGTGGTGTAACCCTTGTAGGTTGTGGAATGCTACGAGAAACAACACTTCCATCTTTATAGTTGTGAGGGGTATGCTTCTTGGTTTCCATAATTTTGCTTTCCACTATGTCACAAAGCCCTTTTACCATTTCCAATTGTTGTAGTGTTGCTCTAAAGAAGGTGTTGCTCTTTGTATCCTCATAATGTGCTACCATTTCCTCCGTGAAAATTGACCATGTAACAAGTTGTTTACGAGAACAAAGCCCTTCATACCATAAAAATTGATCTGGTTCTAAATATAAAGATGCAATGCATACCTTTTGTAATAGTGGTACACCATGTAGATCAAAATATTTCTCCATCTGTAGTATCCAATTTACCAGATCCTTGCCATCAAACTTCCTCATCTCGCTTTTTCTTGATTTTAGTAGCTCAATCTTGAAACAACTGTAACTCTGTAATTTCGGATCTTCCAGTCTTAAAATTCAACCTGTAGTATCCCTCTGTGTCCTCTTTCCAATGCCACCAATCTGATCCAAATTGGATTCTCCAAGGAAGAGTTATGCACAATCTCCCAAGATGACCTGATTATAGACTAGTTCAGTAGAGCGAACTTGTACGACGTTCCCCGAGTCATTGTTCCAACCTTTGGATCTAAAAAATATATAGAGGAAACTACAGTCCGTCCTATTTCTGTACCTTCTTACAAATTTCAATCCGATGCTTAGAAAGAAAGTTATGATGATTTTCCCCATGTCACTTGTTTGGAATGTAATTCAGGAGTCTGCAAAAAGGCCAACTTCCTTAGATCATATCTCTGCAAAAATAGCGCGAAAAGATCTGAAATTTGGATTTGAGGTTCAGCGTGATGTCTTCTCAAATGGGTTTTTCTTTTAGCTTCTGAAACTCCGCAGAAAAAAAGTTATAGTGAAAATGCCACGATGACCTGTTTGGAGCAGCGAAACCCTAGAATCCAAAGCTCTGATACCAAATGTTATGAATCCAGCTCACAAGAAGATAGAAAATAGAGATCAACGCCTTAGAATTCAGCCTCTTTGAGGGGGAAACCTCCTTTACATTACACAAATGAACAATTCTTCGATGATACAAATGAAAAGACCTCCTTTCTATATATAGGGGTCTAAGGGGTCATAACATAATCAGAGCCGACATAACAATAATAATGTAAGGGCACAATAATAACAATAGTGGGCTTCTATGGGCCACAATAGTAACAATATGGGCACTACATGGGTACATCAATATAATAAGTGGGTTGTACTAATAACAATAAGGGGTTACACTAGTAGTATAGGGGCCTAACAACAAGTGAGTAATCTGATGCTTTTCTCACCTAAAACTTGCCATCAAACATATGAATGGAGTGTCCTTGCTCGTGGATGTGGACCAAGGACATTAGTTCACGGATGTGGACCATAACATTATTTACATCAGATGTAGATATAAAACATCATGCAAAAGAAATTCTGGAAGACCATGCAATTTAAGCCTAATTGTGGCAAGCCCAAATGGCTTGAGTTTTGATTTGCCTACAAAGTATATTGCTCCATCAACATTGTTAGTAAATTATTCAAAAAAATCACTTCTAAAATTCATGTGGAAAGTTGTTCCTGAATCAAGCAACCAATCATTTTTCTAAGAAGCAAGTGAAGCATTAAATAAGTCTTCATTTACTCCAATATTACAATGTGCCACAACATAGTGAGCAAATTCAGGTGCTTTACCTTTCTCTTTGTCATTAGTTTTACCTTTGGGTTGGTTTCTTTCTTGATCAATTATATCCCAAGGAAACTTGCATGTGGATGCATCATGTTATCCATCTCTATTGCAACGTATACAATGCAAATCTATCTTTTCACCTTGAGAGTGTCTGCGCCCCCACCTCTGAAATTTCTTCTTCCTCTTCGTTTTCTGCCACCTCTTCCTATAGAAGAATCTCGAGCAAGATTCTTCTCTCTATGTGCAAGACACGCAGACTCTTCAGAAGACTAGGGAGTTGTCTTCTTCCCAAAAAATTTCTCTCTTTCAGCAATTTGTTTCACAAGGGAGTCAAAGGTAGTTTCTTGGAGGTTTCCATTTGCTTGCAATGAATCAAGATAATTTGAGTAAGTAGGATAAAGTTCCTTGACAGAAGGTATTAGAGGAATGTCCAGTTCAACATTAGTGACTTTGATATCATGCATAATAGATTTTACTTCTGATGCAAGAGAAAGAATATCATTATTTTGTAATTCAAGGTTGAACAATTTAGTCATGAGTTGAACAACTTCAAGTGCAGAGTGTGAGTCATAGAGGTCCTTCAATTTTTGTAAGGCTTCAAAAACATTTGAAAATATGGTGAAATATGGGCACTGGCCTCTTCATTTTCTGATGCTTCAATCAAGGCATAAGCCTTGCTATTATTATTTTCCTAAATGGCGAATTCCTTGTATGAGGTAGGTTACTCTGGTCCTTTGTTTCCATCTCCAACACACACCCCCTTTGACAACTCATTAAAAATGAGTGTGTTTTATTTTCCATGACCATTCTGGATAGTTCTTCTTGCCGGTGAGAACCACAACAACAGTATATATCAATGAATGCATTTTAAAAATCTATGTATTGTAAAAAAAATGTACTTCTATTGCCAATATGCTATAAGAAATTGCACTTCTGGTTGTAAAAACTACAATTCTAATGTATATAACAGAGGTATATATGAGAGATGTATATAGGTAGAGGGCCCAATGGAGGCACAATGAGATATTAAAAAAGTTTGTGATATCAAAGTTATATATCACATATTTCACAATGATTGACGGGGACAATATATATGAAACAATGTATATGTGTATCGACATTATATATATACCAGCGTTTATGTATATGAAACAAGGAATGTGTTGGGCGTGTTATTATTAACCGGGGAAATGAATTACCAAATAGCAATGGAGAGTAATGGTATTAATGACAAGGGCCAAATGGGATGTTGGGAGGGCATATGGCAATGGGATTCGGCTGTGTATGTCAGCAGAAGTATGTGGAGAGGCCTTATCTCTTGTTTGAGTGTTGCATTACCCATAGGTCTTCCTCCTTGACCTCTTTCTCTTCTTGCTAGCATAGACATATTCTTTCTCTGATACCACAAATTGATGAAATAGGCAAACCAAAAGGAGAATTATAATGAAATGTAGTCCTGGAAAAAAATTTATCAATCGCTATGAAATAATTTCACAGCATCCATTCCTAGTTCACTATCTAGTGCTACAAAAAAAATTTGTAGCATTGTTTGTTACGAAATGATTTCATAGTGCACTATTGAAATTTTACACAATGATCTCTAAGAAGGTGAAACGACTTAGCTCTCTGGAAAATAGATTTTCTATGGCCCTGACTAGCTCCTTGGCACAATGACTGATCCCACTCTCCTTTATTCATCAAGGTTTGCACTCTAGCTCAAAACTTATGGATAGAAATCCAATCTAAAGGGCGTGATAGAATTTGAAATAGGCTACTCTATTTCAATGCTCAGTTCCCTGTAAATACCTCATGTTCCCACTCTTGAACATTGTGGTACATTTCTCTACGGGTTGTGAAACCATTTCAACAATAATAAAAAAAATATAAGAACAAACCATAATGAGTAAGGAACAATGTAAACTCTCAAACAAGAACTGTAAACTCAAAATGAGAACTCTAGCCAAAAGACCACAAAAAACATGAAAAACGACCTAAAAACGAAAAATGTTGATGCTGGAATACTGGAATGCTGGAAAAAATAAAATTTTGACAATTTTTCAACCATGACATTATGGAAAAATTTTATGACTAATTTTTTTTTTTAAATGAACACATGAATGAAAGAGTCATTATACAAGTAATTTCTTTTTTAAATGCTAAAAATATGATGACTTTAAAATCTTAGTCTAAGTCAACTTAACACATTGCAACAAAAAATTAAAATTCAATCATCAAATTTACACACAGTGTAGGCAAACTTGACCCATTGTAATGAAAACTTAAATACCAACGAAGAAATTGACGCATTATGAGAGCGGACTTGATCCTTTATAACAAAAATTTTAAAATCACAATCAAATTGACACATAAAAAGATCTGGTTACTTGTCGAGGATCGGCACGGACCCTGTAGGAAAAAATAAAATAAAACAAAATAATAAATAAATGAAAATGAAAAATATAAAAGAAAACAAAAATTAAAACGTAGCAAAAAAAAAAGCACAAACAAAATGTTTAAAAAATAATAATAAGTAAATAAAAATATATATTAAAACGTAAAAAAATAAAAATAAAAACATGAAAAAAAAATAAAAAAACATTCAGAAAAATAAAAACACAAAAAATAAAAAATAAAAATAATAACAAAATAATAATAATATATATTAAAATATAAGAAAAAACTTAAAAAACATGGCCCAGAAAAACAAATATAAAAGCATTCCAAAAAAACACAATTATAAAAACATACATAAAAATAAATAAAAATTAAATCAAACATAGACAGTTACCAAAAAAAAACAAAATTAACTTGAAAAAACAAAACAAAAAAACTATAAAAAATAAATAAATATACCAAAAACTTTTTCGAAACAAGCATAATTAATTTTTTTTTTTTTTATAAAATTAAACAAAAAAATAGAAAAAGAGAAACAAATCTAAATAATAATAAAAAATTAAAATAAAAATTAAAAAAGAACATTAAATTAAATTAAAAACATAAAAAAAACAAGGTAAAAAGAAAAAAAAAATCAATTCAAAAAAAGTTTTTTTTAAACATTACAAAAATAAAAAATTTGAGGCACTAGGCTTGGGAGGCCGATTCTTGGAATCAACTTTCCAAGCCCAAGGTCATTGGGTTGGGCAACCTTGGCACCTAGGCTTAGCTGCCAAGGCCACCCAGCCCAGTGGCTCAATGGCCCTGTGCTGGTCGGTCGATTCTGAGAATCGACCTGTGCTTGAGTTTGATTCTGACAATCGGCTTGCCAAGCCTTGGGCCTCAAATTTTTTAATTTTTAATTTTTATAAGGTTTAGAAAAAAAGTTTTTTTTTCTTTTTTTTTATTTGGTTGATTTTTAATGCTTTTAACTTCTTATTTTTTACTTATGCTCTTTTTAATTTTTTTATTTTTGTTATAATGTCTTTTTTTATGCTTTTAATTTAATTTTAATGTTTTTTAATTTTTTTTAATTATTTAAAATTGTTTCTCTCCTTTTTTTGTTTTTTGTCATTTTTTTATATATTTTTAATGTTATTATTTTCTTTTTATTTTGCAAAAAAAATTATAAATTTCATTATAAAAAAACATGGCAAAGAAAAACAAAAAAACACATGTTTGGAAAACCCTTAAAAAACTAACGTCTTAGGATGAAAATAAAGAAGAGAAATAAGACAACTTGAAAAACTGTTAAATGATCAACATTTTAAAAAAAATTGTGCGTACTTAAGATATAAGAAAATTTAAAGTGTCCAAAATGTCTTAAAAAATGTTGAATGCTTTTCAAAATCTGCATGAAAATCGCCAACATTTAAAAAAAAATATCCACACTTAATACATTACAAAATTTAAAGTGTCAAATATAAGCCCTCTAAAAAAAGAGGTTGATGTTGCATTAACACTTTTCAAAATCAGCGTGAAAATCACTAACATTTTTAAAAAAATGTTCATACTTTATTCTTAAAGTGTCAAAAATATGCTCCAAAAAAAAGGTGTATTCTAAATCAACACTTTTCAAAATCACATGATTTTTGCTACCTCAAAAAAATGGGTACTTGGTACAGTTCCCGTCTCAAAGTTTATATTTTTAAGGCTTCAATGCTAAGATTCTTAATGTAATTCGATTGAACAAGTACATAATTTTAAAGATAAACAATGCACACGAATAAAATTATGATTAGCAACAGTTCATAAGTGGACATTGATTTGCTTCAAACACTCGACTTAACTTCAATTCAAAACCACACGAACTTATAGTCCCATAGGCCATTCAATTACACTATTCACATAGAAAACACTTCCCTGTTCACACAAAAGGAAAGTACAATGATTTGCAACCTACATGATTGCAATTTTACAGAGAAAGAAAAAATTCCTCTCTTCTCCTCTTCTTGTTAGATTCCAGGCACTCATTCTCTTTAAAAATAAAAACTAACATGTGACAACCAAAAGTCACAAGAGGTGAATCATTTCATCTTCTCTACAAAAAAAAGGAAACTAAAAAGCCATATTTACAACAGAAAATAACTCCATCACTTATTAACAAAAAACAAAGCTCCCCCTAAACTAAACATTCAAAACTTCTAAACAAAGATTCCGCCCTACATTACCATGTGATCAATTCATCACATTGGCAATATTTTTTCCAATATTCATCAATTTTGTTTCTTGCCCTATGCACCTGCATCACATAGTCAGAGGCATCTATCTAAATCTCAAATGTTTGTTCCAGGTTGGACATCGTGAGCATTGGTAAAGAGAAAATGAGGTGTTTTAGATCATCAAATTCCTTCTATTGTGACAGAGCAGAAAAACTTCGGTTTTTCCTACTCTTTTGCTCACTTGACTTAAGGGCCAAGTGATATAACAGAATGCCAACACAAATATTTAGTATAAATTAGCATGACCTAGGAATCTACTAATCTATATTGGACTCATAGGGGCTAGCCAATATCAAATGACTTGGATCTTGGCTAGATCCACATGCACACCTTGCCCATTAATAATGTACCAAAGGTATTGGACGTTGTTCATGTCGAAGGAGCATTTTTTCAAGTTAGTAAATAGCTTGTGTTGCTACAAAGTGTGAAGGGCTTACTAAATATTCTATAAGAATTATATCTAACTCTTACTAAAGATAAGTATATCATCTAGATAGACAACCACAAATAATTGGTAAAAGGCCGCAAGATATCATCCATCATTCTCATGAAATTTCCTCAAGAATTAGTCAAACCAAAGGGCGTGAAAAACCATTCAAAAATACCCTCCTTAGAATTAAAAGTCATATTTTTTACATTATTTCATTCTATTGAGACTTGGTAACAGTGAAAATTCAAATCAAACTTGATGAAGTACTTCACACCCTTGAGTTCCTTAAGAAGGTTGTTAATCTAAGGAATCAGGTATCAGTTCCTTGATGTGATTTTTCTTAGGGACCAATAAAAAATGTAGATTCACCAGGTCCCACCTTTCTTCTCAATGAGTACAGTTGGCCTTCCATAAGGTGTGTAACTAGATCAAATTTTCCCTTTTTGGAGTAATTCTTGGATCTAGAACTTGATTTCCTTAGTTTCCAAAAGAGAGTAGTGTTAGATTGGCCCATTGGGTAGAGGTTTGTGGGAGGTCAGATCGATTGAATGCTTGGATTAAAAATGCATATGTACCCCATTGGGTGAGGAGAAGATTCCTTTATATTCTTCCATGATCTTATCCACTTGTTTTTTCAATTTGGAGGGGCGTTGTGTAAAGGCAATGGTTTTGGCGACAATATTCTCATTAGTTTGGGAGTGAATCGGGAATAAGACAAGTTTCCCCATTTTGGAGATGACCTTATTGTATTTCTTACAAAGATCAATGAAATAAAAATAGGTGAAGCTACCTTTGGTTTCCTATATAGTTGTCTGCCCAAATTAATAATAACACTGCAAGGTCAAGGCTCATATACAACATGATGTTTCCACAAGTATGTTTTCCTAAAAGAACATCACAAACTTCAAGAGGAGAAATATCACACAATATCTCATCCTTTAAGTGCTTGATGAAATTGGGCAGGTGGCACTATTGGCTTATGTGAATAGCTTTCCCTTGGTACAGCGACCCGATGGTGTATGGATGTAGGTTTCATGTTTTCAATAGGTCCAACGACTTGATGACATTTGCTAAGATCAGGTTCTTCTAACCTCTGTTATTGATATTGAAATGTAGTGGAGCACCCTTCAATTACATATGTGAGTGAAATAGGTGCTCACCTTCCTTTCGATCTTTTGGCTCACTTTGTTGGACCTTGGTCATGGAAACAGTAGCACTAGGTTCTACAACAATGATATTCTTTCCCTTTTTTAGGTCCAATTTAGAGGCGAAACTTACATTTGACTTTGAGGCTTTTAGCTCAACTAATACTAACATCCTTGTGTAATATTCATTACTATTATGGCAAGGGATCTTATGGAACTCGCAACACTTTCATGTTTCTTTCTTCCTCTTCCCATTGCCATTATTTATTTGTGGCTTAGATGGGTTTTCCAATGGTGTCCCAACTTGGCTCTATCGTTTGTTATGTGATTTGGGGATAATATTGCAATGCTTTTATTGTGACCAATTTATAGATATAAAGTCTCGCTTCTTCTATTTAATTTTTTTCTTAATTTTGACAACATATCGACATGTTGCACTCAATGAGGATATCTCTAAGAAGCCCATTTATTTCTAGACATATTTGTGTTTACAACCATTGTACTTGAGCACTAGATGTTGCTATGATTCTTTGATACCTAGCTTGTCACACAAGGGATGGAAAATATTTGTGAACTCGAGCACTATTTGGTTCCTATCCTATAATAATGTTTCATATCTCATGCATTGGTCTTCATAACTTCCAATAGGGTAATATTGTTCCTTAATAACATCACTGGGAAAGTCCCAAGTGGTTTAAATTGTAAATAGTGTGATTCCTCCATGGCCCTTTGCTCACGATAAGACTCCCACCAAACCTTAATGTGGGGAGCATCCTTAAGGATTGAAAAGGTGATGGTTTCTCTATTAGAAAAATTGTTGACTAAAACATAAAATTCTAGTAGATTTAATCATTTTTATAGAGAATTTGCATCTATCTAGCCTTCAAGCATAGAAATATCAAAATTAACTTATACCTTGAATGGCATGGCCTTGAAGGGCCACTTGATGAACATCAGTCACCAATTGACATTCGTAGAGGGATCTAGGAAAACTTATCCATCATCTTATTCCTTTGTCACATGAGCGCTTCATTGAGCAACAATTTAATAGGATCTTTTTCTCCCTAGTCTTTCTTTTCTTCTACCATGAGATTTTGTTAGGGTTGATGAGGTCGATCTTGCAATGGCTCAAGTAGTTCAATTCTAAACTCCTTATACCCTAATCTTGTTAGGGACATGGAAACAAAAATTGATAAAGAGTAGATCGTTTTAATACCACTAATCCATATTTATGAAGGGAATGAAATGAAATACAAAGTTATAACCAAAAAATAGAGATACAATGAAAATTGACTTCTATTAATAAGTGGAAAATGATAAAACTTTGAAAATTTAGAATGAAAACAAAATAGCTTGAACAATGGTAGCTTATCTCTAAGAATAGATGTGACAGTTACATGACTTCGAGTTACAATGAGGTTTGAAGTCCCTCCTTAACATTAGAAGCAATGTGGAAACCCTAAACATATAAAAACCTAACCATAAGAGTTGAAACACCAAAAGGCTTGTGAGTCCCATTAGGGTTAGCTATTACATCAACTTCCTGGGGTCATAATGTTTGCATACAATATCTAATTTGCATGCTCAGTAACCCATTAGAAACCTCCAGCCAAGAATTACACATTTTAGACTAACCTAGGTTGTTCCTATTGCAATAGCCTAAGTCCCTACCATGTCAGAGAAAAATAATATAGGGCCTCAAAATGGCAAAGGAAGTTTAGAACATAAAAAACTGTAGAAAACTGGCAACATAAAAAATTGTATTTTGAGCTAATGAAGTAGGTATATGGCCATTTATATCCACCTAAATCAGTTTAGGACCTGAAAAATAAGGCTCCAAACCATTACATCAATGTCCATCATATCACTTGCAGGAATTAAATCTGTGTTGGGAGGATCCAATCCATCCTCCCAACCACCCAAGATAAACCTAATTGACCATAAAGATCCAATATATACTATTTTAGTTTCACTTTTTACAAATAAAATGTCTATTTCATGAATGATTCAAATAATCCATAATTCAGTTGTGAGGTAAAGGAAACACTATCTAGATCAATCATCTCACCCTTGAAACTCAAGAATAGAGTTTTGAATGCATTGCATTGAATTTTCAATGTTAAGGTATTCATATTTCCACTTTCATATGTATATATATACAATTGAATAACAAGCATAGATATGCATATATTATTACTTTAGTATATTATTTCCCTAAGTATTGTTTAGGATTTTCCTTAGGTTATTAATATTCTTATCCTTAGTCATGGTATGCATTATTAGAATATGAGTATAACTTAAAAGGTGATCAAGGACTCATAAATCATAACCTGTTAATTTGCTAGCCTCAACCTCTACCTTATGGAGCATTCCCAACCCCCTTAACTTGATGTGGGGAACAATTGTACTTATGCTAAGGTTCATTCTACATATGGATATTCAAACTTACCCTTTCTTTCATTATCTTAAATAATAATTTTGACACCACCATTTTCTCTTACTCATTTAGATCTTTCCAATGATATAAATTTTGCTAAATTTTAATCTTTGAGCATAAACTTATGCTTGTGTAAATTTTTATCCCTTCCAGGGCCACTTAATCATTCCATAATACCCACTAGAGTTTCCATTTGATGATCCTATGCCAAGCAGAATCTTGCATGGGTCCATGTGTTGATCAGTGGTTGTCATTGATGTCAACCCAAGCAGCACCACGGGCTACCCCAATCTTGCATGGGAATTTTGACTTGACAAATTACTCTATTCTCAGTCAGGGATATTCCTGATGGATTCTACTCTTCAAGATGTTTCCCTTGATATATGGAATGCCATGTAATTCTTCATGGTTTGAGAGATATTCATGTTTGAAGTTAGTAACCCCAATTAGTGGGCTAAAACCCTATGGGGTTGTGGCATGGCACTAATAATTGGTTGTGGTAATTGTGTTAGAAAATATAGATTACAAAGCAATGAAACACATAAAATATATTGCAGAAACATAAACACATAAAACAAGAGAGACACAGATATAAGTGGTTCACCCAATTTGGGCTACGTCCATGGAGAAACAACCAGTCCTTCCTTTTATATTATCCAGCAAACTGAAGAGATACAACCTACAGCAGATCCATTGTAATTCCCTCTTCACTCTCACACAATCTCCTCTCTCTTTCTCACTCAGAATACAGATCTACATAGATGCAATACATTTCCCTCATATATAGTGAGGGGTTGCCTTCTAGGGAAAAAAACCCTAAATTAAACATAAATTTTACCGTCAAATCTCCATCTAATGAATGACCTAGATTGACTACGAAATTACAACATTTTACAAGGCAGTCTCCCCCTGTACCCTCATTGCAACGTACATTTTACGGGTGTCATTTCCACCACATTACAAACTACGGTCCAATGTGGCGATACTTCTAAATGAAGAAGATAATCAGGCTCCACACCCAACAATATCCCATTTGGAGATTGATTACAGTAACTCCACCGCTGCTTCATTTGTTGGACAATGACTCTACTTTGGACCTAGATGTTTCTCATCTTCTTCATTATACTTGAAGACCAATTGAAACTTAGTAGACTCTTAGTTTCTCCCTGGTTACAACTTTTGTTAACATATCTGCAGGATTCTAGCTAGTGTGTATCTTTTCTAGCTTCAGCTGTCCATCTTCCAATGCTAACCCTATGAAATGGTACTTGAACTGTATATTTTTCGTCTTGGAATGAAATGCATAGTTCTTTGCAAGATGTATGGCACTCTAGCTGTCACATTATAACCTGCCCAACTCCTACTTCTTACCCAATTCAATTAGAAACCTTTGTAACCAAATCATTTCTTTACTAGCCTCTGTAGCAGCAACATACTCTTCTTCCATTGTTGAGAGTGCAACAACACTTTGCAGTTTTGAGACCCAACTGACAGTTGTTCCACCTACAATAAACACATACCCTATTGTGCTCCTCTTATCTCTATCACCCGCCATATCTGCATCAACATATCCCTGTAGAGCAATGTTTGAACCACCAAAGCATAATGCTTGATTTGTGGTACCTCTCAAATACCTGAGAATCCACTTCCCCACCATCCAATGTTCTTTTCCTGGATTGTTCATGTACCTGCTTACAACTCCCTCTGCATGTGCAATATCAGGCATTGTGCAAACCATTACATACATTAAGCTTCCAACCGTTGATGCATATGGAAGTTTAGACATATAATCCATTTCTTCTGGAGCCTTCGGACACTTTCCCTTACTTAGTTTGAAATGGCTAGCCAAAGGTATACTAACTAGTTTCGCATTCTACATATTAAACCTTTTCAACACATTTTGTATGTACTCACTCTGAGACAATGTTAATTTGTGATTCTTCCTGTCTCTAGTTATTCTCATACCAAGGACTTGTTTTGCAACACCCAAATCCTTCATTTCAAATGAGTTTGCCAATTTTCTTTTGAGCACATTTATTTCTTGCATGTTATAACCTGCAACAAGCATGTCATCTACATACAATAACACTATAATATAGCTACCATCATTTTGCCTTTTGAGATAAACAAAATGATTAGAGTGACATCTAGTATAACCTTATTCAGACATAAACCTGTCAAATTTTAGATACCATTGCCTTGGAGCCTGTTTTAAGCCATACAAGCTCTTCTTCAAGCTGCACACTAGTTTCTCCTTCCCTTTTACCTCATATCCTTATGGCTGCTACATATATATCTCTTCCTCCAAATCCCCCTGGAGAAAGGCTTTATTTGCATCTAATTTCTCAAGATGAAGATCTTCAGCTGCTACTAGACTTAAAATAGTTCTGATTGAAGTCATCTTAACAATGGGAGAAAATATCTCATCAAATTCTATACCCTTTTCTGTGCAAACCCCTTCACCACAAGTCTAGCTTTATACCTTTTACATCCTCCATCTTCTTCCTTCAACCTGTAAACCCTTTTATTATGTAATGATGTTTTACCCACAAGCAACCTGACTAAGTCCCAAGTCTAGTTATGTGCTAAGGAGTCCATCTCTTATTTCATGGCTTGCTCCCACTTCTTCTTGATTTCTACCTGCACTGCTTCTTCATAACATTCTGGTTCACCAAAATCAATCAAAAATACATAATATAATGAAGGAGAATATCGTTCAAGGGGTATAATTATCCTGATAGATCTTCTAACACCACTTTCAGGCATTTTAGATGCTTCTTGTTGTTGTGGTTGTTGTTTTTGTTCTGGCTGTTGATCATTATGATTTTTCAGGCACCTTCACTTTTTCTATGATCTCATCAAGCACTGTGTATTTTCTTTTTTCTTTTTCTTGTTTCTTTTCCTACATCTGATCCTTATACAAAACCTTTTCATTGAATATGACATCTTTGCTCCTAATTATTTTGTTTTTTTCATAATCATAAAAGCGATAACCAAAATCATTAACACCATATCCAATAAAGGTACATTTCTTTGATTTTGCCTCAAGCTTTGTTCTATTTTCTTTATTAATGTGGACAAAGGCTTCACAACCAAAAGTATTTAAAAATTAGTAGTTTACCTTTTTACCTATCCATGCCTCCTCTGGAATACCACCATCCAAGGAACATGAAGGCCCTTTGTTTATTAGATAAACAACAGTATATATAGAATCTGCCCAAAATTATAAAGGCAAGCCTTCATGCAATCTCATGCACCTTGCACGTTCCATGATTGTCCCATTCATCCTTTCTGACACACCATTTTCTTGTGGTGTTCCTGGAACTGTCTTCTTTGTGAATTCCATTCCTTGAACAATACCTATCAAAATCTTTTCTACAATATTCACCTCCATTGTCTGATCTAGGACACTTCAACCTCTTTCCTATCTCATTTTCAACCAAAGCTTTTCATTTCTTCAAAGTATCAAATATATCATATTTATTTCGAATATAATAAATCCAATTTTTTCTGGTTGCATCATCAATAAAAGTAACATAATAACGAGAGCCACTGAGAGATGATACCTGAGCAGGTCCCCATACATCTATATGCACAAGCTCTAACTTTTCGCTCTTATTTTCTTTCCCAACTCTGAGGAATCTGACTCTCTTCTGTTTTCCATAAATAGAATTCTCATGGAATTTTAAATCAACATACTTCAAACCCAAAAACAAATTTCTTGAGTGAAGAATTTGCATCCCCTTCTCACTCATGTGCCCAAGCCTATGATGCCACAATGTCGTATCTTCTCCTGTAGAGGGTAAAGCATTAACAGAATTAGAAATACCATTGCATAAATACAATGTACCAACCTTTTCTTCTTTTTCTATTACCTAGGCTCCTTTAGTGACCTTCCAGGTTTTATCTATAAATGTAGTTATATAGCCTTCACCTCCCAACTACCCTGTTGAAATTAGATTTTTCCTTAGATCTGGAACATGCATTACCTCTTTCAACAACCATTGATTTCCATTCTATTGTTTTATGAAAACTATACCCATTCCAATGATTTTACAGGGTTTATCATCACCCAATCGAACCTGTGCAAAATCTCCTTGAACATAATCATGAAAATGTTTCCTATCAGGTGTGGCATGGAATGAGGCCCCTACATCTACCACCCAGGAATCAATAATATTTTCTAATGAAAGAATCAAAGCATCTTGTAACACATCACTTGTCACATTCGCCTCATGATTGTTTTCTTGTTGTGCGTCTCCTTCTTTTCCCTTCTGATACTTGCAGTCTTTCTGCAGGTGTCCTTTCTTCCCACATTTCTAGCACACTATAGTTGATCTGGACTTGGATTTGCCTTTCCTTGACTTACTGTGATATCTTTGGCTCTTTCCTCTTTCCATTTTTCTTCCCCTAGTCTTTGCACTCAAAGCATTACCTAATGTCTCACTGGAGCTTTTCCATCGCATTTCCTTGCTAAGGATTGCACCGACAACATCATCAAACTTTAAAGTACTAGATCCAGAGATGGAGTTACTAATGCCCATAACTAAACCATTCCAACTTTCTCGCAATGAACACACAAAAAATAGATCCCTAACTTCATCATCAAAAGTTACCCGTACAGAACTTAACTGACTGGTAACTATATTAAATTCATATAAATGATCAACAATAGATCCAGCTTCTGACATCTTCATATTAAATAAACACTTCATAAGAAATACCTTATTTGAGGCCGAGGATTTTTCATATAGTTTGTCCAATGTCGACATTAAAACCTCTGTTGCCTTTTCCTTTGAAATATTAAAGGATACCGAAACCGCTAGGCATGGCCGAATTGTTCCAAGTGTCTTTCTGTCGAGAATATCCCATTATGTGTATGTCATACTTGTTGGCTTCTTTTCCTTTCCGCTCAATGGTAGGTATAGATCTTTCTGATACAGATAATTTTCCATCTGCATCTTCCACAGCTGGTATTTTTAGTCATTAAATTTTTCAACCCTAAACCTACCATCTTCTGCCATTGATCCCACTCGAACTAGGAACCCTTCTCTCCTACGGGTTTATCAGCCAAATAGACCTTCGGCTCTGATACCAGTTGTTAGAAAATATAGATTACAGAGCAATGAAAGACATAAAATATATTGTAGAAACATAAACACAGCAAACACAACAAACAAGAGAGACACAGATATACCTGGTTCACCCAATTTGGGCTACGTCCAAGGAGAAACATCCAGTCCTTCCTTTTATATTATCCAACAAATAGAAGAGATACAACCTACAATATATCTACTGTAATTCCCTCTTCTCTCTCACACAATCTCCTCTCTCTTTCTCACTCAGAATACAAATCTACATAGACACAATACAATTCCCTCATATAAAGTGAGGGGTTGCCTTCTAGGGCAAAAACCCTAAATTACACATAAATTCTAGCATCAGATCTCCACCTAATGAATGGCCCATTACAAACTGGGGTCCAATGTGGTGATACCTCTAAATAAAGAAGATAATCATGCTCCACACCCAACAAATTGAATATTCAATAATTAATAATGTTTTTTTCCTCCTAAAATCCCTCCAACATTCACTTGTTGAGGACCCTCTCAACTCAAGACATTCATATAAATAGTGACCCTCATATCCTCCTCTAGTAGGGATTTTGTAGTTTTAAACAGGTCATTGTAGAATTTTCCCTATAACGTTTTTTTCTGTGAAGCTTCAGAAGTTGAAATTCAAACCCATTTGAGCCGAAAACTTGACGAACCTCGTGACCAAATTTCAAATCTTGGTTCACTATATTTTTAGAGATATGATCTGAGGAAGTTAGGGTTTGTGCAAGCTCCCGAATTCCATGTCAAACATGTGATGTTGGGAAAATCGTCGTAACTTTCTCTCTGGGCATTGGATTCAAATTTCATAAATAGTGACATAAATAGGATGGAATATAGTTTGTTTGGTATTTATTTTAGGGCCAAAGATCGCAACAGTGACACGCGACACTTTGTAAAATTTTTCTCTACTAAACCTGTCTATAATCAAATCATTGTGGGAGATTTTGCATAACTCTTTCTTGAAGAATGTAATATTTATTAGACTTGTGGGGTCAAAAAGAGGACTCAGAGGGCTACCATGGGATCTGCCTCCATGAGAAGTCAACTTGGAAGTCATGGATCTACCTATTGATAATCCTAGGGAGATTATGCCTCTTTGTGCCTCCAGTCTTCCTGATTTTGTACATGTAGAGCTCAACAATATAAATCTTGAATTGAACTAGGGGGCATCTCCTTGGGCCTCCTTAGAAATGACACCCATGGACCGAGTCAAGTCTTGGGCTTCTACTATGGATATTTCCAATGAATTGTCCAACTCCTTTCCACCTCTTGACGAGCATATTGTACCCACTTTATGTTTTGATCATCCCTTATGCCCTCAAGTTAATTTTGAGAGCATGACTATGTTAGAATGTCCCTGGCATGGTCAACCTTTCTAGATTGGGAAGTTTTATTGACTTTGGCATGGCCCCACATTGACTAGCCATATAAACCATTGGCCTATGCCTGACTATGGGTACCCTTTAGCATGACCTACTAGAATACATTGCCCTTATACATATTGTACATAGGTGTATGATGATTTATCTCTTTTTTTGGTTTGGCGTGTGATGCCAGTATTTTCCATTCCTTATTTTTACCAAAAATCCAAAAAAATATAAAATTCAAAATCAAAAAATATATGATCTTGTTTTTACCTAATCCACATTTATGTATTTAATTATGTGATTTAACCATGGGTCTAGTCTTTTTGGATGGCTTTTACAATATAGGGGGTGTTTCTATTGCGGCATCCATTGGAACTTAGGTGAATTTCTCTTGAACTTGGAATATAGGGGTAGGTCATATATCACCATCACCAATGAATTATTTACCAGAAGTGTCATATTTATACCTTAGGTCTGAACCCACCAAGTTGCAAATTTAGCCACTCTCATTTATGCACATCATCACATGGTGGTAAATCTTACCTGCTTATGGATACCCTAGTTAGCACCTCTTTGCCATCTTGGTGTCCATGCAATCAGTTTTACTCTTTTGGCATTCCTCCTAACCTTCCATGACCTAGAATCTGAGCCACATGTCCACTTCTTCATTTCTTTTCTAGCTATACCCTAGGAGGATTCCACCATTTTTATCCCTTGTGATTTCCACTTTTTATCAGGCTATTTTTATAGTTTGAGCCTCGGTTTCTCTCTTCCATCGTCATTAACTACTTGGACTACCATCTTCTTTCACTTGGTGTTTACCATTTCTTGTAGGAACCGCTACAGTGAGTGGTCCTATTAGCTAGCCTCTTGTCCTCTTTATGTCATGAGTAGTTCCATCATGACTAGAACTAATTGTTATCCTATATACCACTTGTTCCTTCAAGAGGAGTTTTCTTTAAGTTCTTTTCAAACTCCTTAATTTAGAAAAGATTTTCAAGTGAACTTGTCTGGTCCATGCTTGTTAAAGTACTTGAAGTTTCATCTACCTAATAAGCTTAACCCTTTTCTGAACTGGGTTATAATAGTTATGAAAAAGGAATACCCTAGTCTATTGTGGCTAGGAGGTTCCCCCTTCTATACTTTTATCTCTATTTTGGGCTTGGGGGACAACTTTACAAAAAAGGAACTTATAAAAAGAGAAGGGAGGGAACATATTTTTCCATTAGTCATTAAAATGGCAGTGTTAGTTGTGTCCCCCTTGAATATGGAACCTATTTGTTTCATTATCTCATAGTTGTATTTTAGCTTACCTAGGAGTCATACCATCCATATGAGTCTCTTTACTCCTTCGACTGGTTACTATTCTAGTCATATGGAGCATCCTTTGATGCCTCCTATGTCATTGCATGATATCACATGGTGCTCATTAGTCATATTCCGAAGTCACTCTTCTGTCGTTTCTTTATGTGTTTAAGGGAAGTCTCAACCTATGTCAACCATCTGCAGTAGCCTGTTGACCATTTTGAGTCAACCATCCCTATGTCAATTGTACTTCATCGCTTCATGAATTCATTTATACATCACATCACCCTGGTCTATTCGATGTCTATTGATGGGGGATACATTAAGGCCCTCCTTCGACGTATCTTCTCCTGTATTTAAGTATGGGGGATTTACGCAGTGCATTATATTAGATATCATTTTTTGGGATTCAACTGCGTTAAGTAAGTCATTCAAACGTATGACCATTTCCATGAGAGGTAGTCGTAACTGACTAATTTCTCATGATTTTTGAATAGTTCACTTAGCACTCATTGCATCGGGTGATGCTCACAGGGGTGAAGAAGTGGGATTGAAACTAGTGAAATGTGGAGTTTTTCCCCACAATCAAGCGCACTTAAATGTGGAGTGATGATTGATGCTATGTGATTCGTTCTCCACATTTCACTAGTTTCAATCCCACTTCTTCACCCTGTGAGCATCACCCGATGCAATGAGTGCTAAGTGAACTATTCAAAAATCATGAGAAATTAGTCAGTTATGACTACCTCTCATGGAAATGGTCATACGTTTGAATGACTTACTTAACGCAGTTGAATCCCAAAAAATGATTCTAATATAATGCACTGCGTAAATCCCCCATACTTAAATTCAAAAAGAGTCAAGGGATCTCTACTTGAATGGTTCATGAGGCACAATACTTGCTAAGGTTTTGCAAATGGGGTAGCAAGCTAAGTGGGCTTGATTGTGGGGAAAAACTCCACAGTTAAGCGCGCTTGAGCCAGAGGGAGTTCTGGGATGGGTGACCTCCTGGGACCCCGGAAGTGATGATTGATGCTATGTGATTCGTTCTCCACATTTCACTAGTTTCAATCCCACTTCTTCACCCCTGTGAGCATCACCCGATGCAATGAGTGCTAAGTGAACTATTCAAAAATCATGAGAAATTAGTCAGTTACGACTACCTCTCATGGAAATGGTCATACGTTTGATGACTTACTTAACGCAGTTGAATCCCAAAAAAATGATATCTAATATAATGCACTGCGTAAATCCCCCATACTTAAATTCAAAAAGAGTCAAGGGATCTCTACTTGAATGGTTCATGAGGCACAATACTTGCTAGGTTTTGCAAATGGGGTAGCAAGCTAAGTGGGCTTGATTGTGGGGA
Source organism: Pinus tabuliformis (assembly GCA_031772625.1). NCBI lineage: Eukaryota > Viridiplantae > Streptophyta > Pinopsida > Pinales > Pinaceae > Pinus > Pinus tabuliformis. Next base: position 981,085,763 of record CM062805.1, on the reverse strand, counting down.
AAAACTCCACAGTTAAGCGCGCTTGAGCCAGAGGAGTTCTGGGATGGGTGACCTCCTGGAAGTCCTGGTTACCGGGTGCAAGCCAGTGATGATTGATGCTATGTGATTCGTTCTCCACATTTCACTAGTTTCAATCCCACTTCTTCACCCCTGTGAGCATCACCTGATGCAATGAGTGCTAAGTGAACTATTCAAAAATCATGAGAAATTAGTCAGTTACGACTACCTCTCATGGAAATGGTCATACGTTTGAATGACTTACTTAACGCAGTTGAATCCCAAAAAATGATATCTAGTATCTTCTCCTTTCAACTTCATCTCATTATCCAGAAGTTCGATCTAGGAGCCAGTAGTACCTTGGAGCTTGTAGGCCTTAGTGGCAAACTTCCTCACAATCAACAGTGGGTTTACATCATTGGCCCCTGATTGATCGAGTTCATTGGTGTTTGAAATCAGAACATATATTCACACTTTGTGGACTGTACTAGGTACCTTGGGGTCCATTTTCATCATTGGTGGACTCCCTCGTATCTATTGATGTAGGAGCATCCAAAACCCTTAGGAAAGGGAGGAATCGAAAGTGGAGCAAAGAGGAGGACGTGGACCAGGGGAGAAAAACAAGAAAATATCTGTTTTAAAGAAGATTTACAGATGGAATGGATAAAGTCTCGAGGAGATTTATCAATGTAATCTGCCATGTGTTATATGCATGTATGTGTATGAGAGCTTTAGGAATTTTACTAGAGGATTGATCAGATCCTTTCATGATTTGATCCAACAATGTTTCCATATATATATATATGTGTGTGTGTGTCATGAACTTGTGTGTTCAAAAGAGGAGAGACAGAGTGTATAGATAGGAATTGTGCAGTAGATTGTTTATAATGTAGTCAGAGGAGAACCCGTTCTAAGGCTGTGATGGCTTAGTTCTGTAACCTTATGAATATAATGAATAGATTGTGCATTCAATGGGTTTTTGCATGTCTGTGTAATATGTCTCTTTTCAACATTGGTTCGTGTATGTGTGCTGAGGGTTTAATCCCAAATTGTGAGTGCATTGATCAACCATCGAAAATCGTTGGATCGCTGGCGATCCAATAGAATATTATTATATGTGGAATGTGTGGTGTGAACGCAGGTGGGCAAAGAACTGTGTTTAAAGCGCATAGATTCCATCAAAATGGCGAGAATACACAGAAACTGTTGAAGCTAAAAGATTAATGGTCTAGAACCTTTATCACATCAACAAAACTCTTTATTAGTTATCGGAACTGGCCAAAGTTTGACTGCAAATGCGAAGTTGCGATTAAGTGACAGCTGTCAGATCTGGCATTAGATCGATGGCCCAGATGCAATCGATGATCCCATATCTGAGAGGCCAAAGGACTTGTACAGTGGAACAACAAAGGGCCAATACACCGATGGCGATATCACAGATAAACTAATTCGCGATCGGGTAGTCGGAGTCTGAAGGATATCGGAGATGCATCGATCAGTGATTGGGAGGTTCGAAGTGAGGACCCACCAACGAATTGTGAAATCAGGCTAATAATGTTTCAAGTCGTAGATGTGTTTAGGGTAGAATTTCTATGGTTTCTCGGGTATTCCCATGTTCTGATAGTTAAATGGGTTACGGGGTTTAAGGCTTGAATGCCCATGTGTAATTCTCCCGATAATAATAAAAGGCTGATAGTGGAATGGTTCCGGGTATAATATAAGTCCACGGTTAAAGGCTGAAAGCCTTATGAATGCCTCCAATAAAGGTTTGTGGGCCATAACACACAGGCCTCAAGATCAATTTCTTTAGGGAAAGGGATTTTGATTAACCCCAAATATTTCTCTTCCCATCATTTGGTATTAGAATAGATGAAGATTCTATGTACAAGAGAAGGGAAAGAATTCCAGAAAGAAAGAAGAAGGAGCAGGAGGTATAGTTGATAGAGCTAGGGACTTATGGTCTTACTGTCGCACAGAGAACGACATCAGAAGGTGAGAAGATTGCAACAAACCTAGAGCATGGAGTGCTCATATGGTTCCGGAGGAGAGAACCTAGAGGATGCCAAAAGACCGAGTGAGGAGAGCTCGGTGAGGTATCATGTAGTAGAAGGAGATTGTTACTGCAAAGGTTTCATTGCAGCTCATAGAAGACCATGAAGTCAATTCCACTGAAGAATGCAGTGAGTAGAATTGCTAAGGACAAGGAGAAGCATATGACCAGGAGGTCATAAATTTTTGTGCCTCGGGAGTCTGATGCAGGAGCATCCAACACCCTTAGACAAAGGGAGAAAAATAGGAAAAAATCTGTTTTAAAACAGATTTAAAGATGGAATGGATAAAGTCTCGAGGAGAGATATCAATGTAATCTGCCATGTGTTATGTGCATGTATGTGTATGAGAGATTTAGGGCTTCTATTAGAGGATTGATTAGATCCTTCCGTGATCTGATCCAACAATGTTTCCTTATATATATATATATCTGTGTGTGTGTGTGTGTGTCATGAACCTGCGTGTTCAGAAGAGGAGACAAAGTGATATAGATAGGAACTGTGAAGTAGAGTGTTTATAATGTAGTCAGAGGAGAACCCATTCCAAGGATGTGATGCCTTAGTTCTATAACCTTATGAATATAATGAATAGATTGTGTATTCTGTGGGTTTTTGCATGTTGTTTAATATGTCTCTTTTAACTCTGGTTCGTGTATGCGTTCTGAGGGTTTAATCCCAAATTGTGAGTGCATTGATTGACCATCGAACACAGTTGGATCGATGGCAATCCAATAGAATATTATTATATGTGGAATGTGTGATGTGAACGCAAGTGGGCAGAGAATTGTGTTTAAAGCGCAAAGATTCCATCAAAATGGCAAGAATGCACAGGAACCGTTCAAGTTGAAAGATCAACGGTCGAGATCCTTTATCGCATCGGAAGAACTCTTTATGAGTTATCGGAACCAGCTAAAGTTCAACTGTGAATGTGAAGTTGCGATTAAGCGACAGCCGTCGGATCTGGCATCAAATCGATGGCCCATATGCAATCAGCAATCGCATATCGGAGAGGCCAAAGGACTTGGACAGCGGAATAGTGAAGGGCCAATATGCCAATGGCGATATCACTGATAAACTAATTGGTGATCAGGTAGTTAGAGTCTGGAGGAGATTGGAGATGCGTCGATCGGAGATCGAGAGGCTTGGAGTGTGGACCCACCAACGAATTGTGAAATCAGGCTAATAATGTTTCAAGTTTGTGTATGTGTTTAGGGAAGAATTTCTATGGTTTCCCAGGTATTCCCGTGTTCTGATAGGTTTAAATGGGTTATGAGGTTTAAGGCTTGAATTCCCATGTGTAATTCTCCCGATAATAATAAAATGCCGATAGTGGAATGGTTCCGGGTCTAATATAATTCCATGATTAAAGGTTGAAAGCCTTATGAATGCTTCCGATAAAGGTTTGTGGGCCATAACCCATAGGCCTCAGTATTAATTTCTTTAGGGAAAGGGATTTTGGTTAACCCCCAAAATTTCTCTTCCCATCATTTGTTACTGGTTTACCTCATTGGCTATTAATCAGGAAATTTCTACCATGCTCAACTTTAGCTCATATATTCGCATGATCTAGATTCGTACCATTGGGGTTATGTCAAAGACCCTAGGTTAGGGACATTTCACACTTATATGGAATCCTTCCTAGGTTGCGTTGGAGTTTTGTTCATGTAATTTGAGGGCTATTTGGGACACTTCTCTCTGTGTCATGTGTCCATAGTCATATTGATGTATATTGTGACATAGATCCACGATTTTATTTTTTAGTGGTTATTCTCTATCTATTGAGTCACATGGATCCACTCTATATGTCTTCATGGCCATGTTCTAGCATTTCATGTCATTGATCCACAACGTATTTTATGATGGCCCTGTTCAGTATCTTCTTCTGACCGAGCATGGGTATGACCGCCTTGGGGCTGTTATCAGTAAATTTGAGACTTCAGCACTTGAGTTCCTCTGATCCATCTTCATAGTCTTGGATCCTTCCTCCGATTTTGAGCATTGAGTATTATTGAAATGCATTTAATCCATCAAATTTTCTTCTAACCTCATGCATTAGGGGGCATATGTTATAATCCTATTTGCCACTCCATTATAGTGAGAGAAACCCAATATCAACTTACCTCAATTTTTTGGCTAAAATGCATCCCTTTTCACCTTTTATTTTACTTATGTGATATTTACATATGATAAAAGGGTGGAATTTGATTGACAAAACATTATAATTATGAGATAATATTTATCTCATAATTGGGATAATTGAGAAAAAGCTCATAATTATGAAAAATGTTTCTAGAGTTTTTCATTCCCAAGGAGATCAAATTGACCCACTTGTATATGAGTTGGATAGGCTTCCATTATTGTAGAAGTTTCCTACCTTCTCAAACCCCTAGGTGTTTATATACATTCTCGTAAAGGATAGAATGATCCTTTATAATCTCACCAAGAGGAATGGGGGTAGGAAGAAAGTATCCAAGTATAGCGCGAGAGCTCTGTTGTATTGTGAGAGGAGACCATATTACAAGTTGGAGGCGAGTATATTATTTGTTGAAGGTACATTGATGTAATTTCATTTCTATGGTTAACAAAAGTCTTTGTTCCCTCCCCTTATGTCAATTTTGACGTAACTTATACGTGTGATTTCTAGATGTTTTGAGCTGACGATCTTCTGCGGAAGATCACTTGTCATCTTTAATTGGTTTTGTTTGTGTGAAGACTTTGTATCGGGAGTGAATTAAAGAGATCGATTGATTGGAGCACAAGGATTATGCATCGGGCCCAAAACCATTCACCAACTTGCAAGGAGGCAAGGTACTTGCTCATACTTTGTAGCATTAGAAATTGCATCGAAATTGCATGCATGGCCATCTAGATTGGGGATTTATATTAGATTTTATTAGCCATTTTCTTTGTCTAGTGATATCAATTGGGCATGGGATCGAGAAGCAATAGCTCCTTGCAAATTTAGATGCAACATTAGTAATTGTTTTGAATTATTTTATACCAGATTGAACTTAGTGGTAAATTAAATGATATGTACATGACATAAACGCCTACTTTTAGGCATAATTTGATATTACCAACCGATATCTACATTTTCAAGTCCGAGAATTCACATTCATTGATGATATTAATAAATTATTTTTTTAATATAACTTCTAAACTTACACTTATCAATCATGAATTTCATTTTATTCCCATACTTTCTAAGGTGACCATCATTTTGCCTTAGGGTGTAATTTCATATAACGTCCACTAAAACATTGTCCCTTACTAAACAATATGATTTTATCTCCATAATCTATTTTGTTTGACATGAACTCTAGTTCAAAGTATAATTCTTGATTTAGGCTATAATATAATTTTTTCATGACCCATAAGATATATAAATTAATATATATATATGTATCTACAATATGAACATTTACTTCTCTTAGGTTTATGGATCTGTAAATAATTGTTTATTGTGTATGCATGTGAATTATACTTATGAAAAAAATAGAGAACAATGAAACAAAAAATCACAAGCCATAATTGACAAAAAATATATCATGGGAAACCCGTTTGCGAGAAAACCTAGCTGGATGCAAGTATAAAGAAGTAAGGCCTTTGGTCTATGGGATACTAAAATGTCAAAATCCTCTCTATGTTCTCTCTCCCAATATTTTTAGGTTTCTATGCTCATCTATGAAGCAAAAATGCACTCGAAAAAGAATTGAACCCCTTTTCCTACTAGTGGCATAGTTATAAAACAACCCAACAACCTACTAGTGGTTAGGTTTGACTCTTTCAATTGTTAACTAGAGTTACAATATTGAATATTATAGAGTCTTCTCCATCATGATCATGTGGCTAGCCCCTTTTCCATGAATAATGGAGGTTGACATGGCATCCTCTCGAATTACGGTGGTCAAAATAGACAGTCAACTTCTGAGTGGAATAAATTACATGCTAACTTTGATTGAGGTGATTCTTACACTGTCACAAATGTTTCTATGTGTATAATAGGAAAAACGTCTCCTTGAAGTCCTATTCCTATGAATATGCTTATTTATATGCATCATGTGTGAATGGCTCTGTGTACATTGAAGTTACAAAAGTTGTGATTTTTGATGTGGGTGTCCTTAAAATCATGTTGGCCAACTTGTTTGAGTTTCCTGTAATGTTCCTGGCCCACTGCTGACTCTACTTATTACATTTCCAGACCAGTACTATATTATTTTAGGCATTTTTTCGAAATATCTATGCCTAGTGGCCCTTTGTAAAATGGGTTATTGAAGGTTCTCCTTCATTTTTTCTTTTTTTATCTTTAACTCCAATGATGCCTCTTGCCACCAGTTGAGGCATATTTCTATGTCTTATACTATGTGATTGTTTTCCTCAGAAACCCCTTTCATTTCACTTATGTATGGGTGTTATGTATTCCTAAACGCACTCAAAAGGTATTTACTCATATACAGGCATGCAAATGCTTAAGTAAATTATCACACAAAAATTATAAATTCATACATGCATCATAGGAAAAATATCTAGTTAATTACAACATAAATAAGGAAATGTTAACATATAACTTATTTGATAAATGGATAACTGATTGTAGACCTTCGACATTCCTCCTAGCCATAGATCACATTGTTCATTTCCTCTCAATTGTGGGTCACCTTCGAGCTGGGACATCAACTCTATGGGGAAACAACTCGCTTAAATATAGGTACATGTCCAATACCATCAACTAGCCAAGTTACTAAACCCCAGTAGCCTCCAACCTATAGGTTCATGCCCCCCATCACCCTGAAACCAAGTAATTCCTACCCTTATCTCCACTAGTAGTCCCTTGAGCTATGCCACCACCTCTATGGTATCGTACTTAGCTGAAAAATATGTTCTTAGATTATTATGGCTCCAAGAGTTCCTACTTCCCTCCAAGGTCTCTAGGTACCCTCAAATCCCTCATATCAAACCCTAGTAGCCTCCAACCTCTAGGTTCACATCCCCCATTAGCCAACACCCAATTCATGCATACCCATATCTACACCTGTAGTCCGTTGAGCTATGTCACCACCTCTAGAGCACCCAAATTAATCAAATAGGGATGTTCTTAGCACTGGATCTCAATGAATTTTTGTTGCCATCCTAGGTATCCACTTTGACTACCTACATCATAGTACCATCCTCTTTTATTTTATGTGGACGATCGTTTTTAGACACTTGGCTACCCATAAAGTCACTTAATTGACCTTGGTTTTAGGCATGTGCTCTTTTCAATGATTATTAAATCATATCAGCCCCATTTTATATTCCCATAGAGTCTTTGCCCCCCATATTATTTTTTTCTAATTCAGTATGTAGTTGTTTTGTTGTTATTAACATCCATAAGTTAATAATATTTACAACAACAATTTTTATAGCCTTCAAGCTTATAAAAGTGCATACACTTGGACACATCATCCCGAAAACATCACACACAACAACACTACCCCAGAAGGGAATTATTGACAAACCACCCTAACTAATGTGTTAATTAATATGTTTCGGCTCACCATCATAAGTTTCACATGTACATGGTATTTAAAATATAGCATTCAAGTATGGGCATTACACTACCTTTACTATACTTCATCACTAAATGAAACTATTATAGAAACCCCATCCATTTCTAATTATTGGTCTATTATAGCTTAGTTTATCATTGCAGGTATTGTAGTGGCTGGTGAACTATGTTGATTACCTTCTCCTTTCCCATCAAATATTTATCCACTTCTTCATATCTTTCACTAAGTCATACATCTCCTTTTCGTAGGTAGTTAGTTAAGAACTACCCCATGAAATAATTCAAAATGGTAGCATACAAGTATTTATCCCTACATCAAGACCGTGTGCATAACATACCAAATCACATCAGTCTCCATGTCAAAGGCTTGTTGCAAGTTCAGTAATTCCAAAATTTGTGTTTGAATCATATTCTTCTATAAATTAACTCATAAAAGGCCCTTTGCTGACCCTTTCCTCAATAGAAACCATTTCCACTTGTTTTTATGGCATGGAGTGGTGCTAAAACTACTGAAAATGGGGTTGTGGATTTCCTTATGTATTGTGTTGGCCCAATGAAACTCCTGGTACCGGAAACATTAGTAAGCACCAACTATTACATGATGCAATCAATCTTGGCAGGATCTATCTTCAACTCTCCTCCACCTATCACATACCTAAGATGCACCATAAACGTTTTTGAAAACTCACACTTCTTAAGACTTGCTAGAAGTTGGTGCTCCTTTAACGTCTACAACACCTACGTCAAATGTGAGATTTGTTCCTCCTAAGTTTCATTAGGTACCAATATATCATCAAAATGAACAATAACAAATGAATATATAAAAGAGTGCAATGTATTATTCACCATAAATGTAGTTGATGCATTAAATATGCCAAATGGCATGACTAACCATTCTTACAAACCTTGCATACTTTTGAAGTTGGTATTCTAGGTATCTTCCTCTTTGACTCTAATTTGGTGATATCCAAATTTCAAGACCATATTGGTGAAGTATTTCACATGCTACAACTGATCCAGCATATCATCTATTCTGGGTAGAGGGCGCTTGTCCTTGAGCATAATTTTGTTCAGTGTCTTGTAATCTAGATACATGTTCACCAAGATCCATCCTTGTTATGAAACCAGCTCAAGAAAATATAGAAAAGATAGATCAACGCCTTAGAATTCAGCCTCTTCGAGGGGGCAACCTCCTTTACATTACATAGATGAACAATTCTTGGATGATACAAATGACAAAACCTCCTTTCTATATATAGGAGTCTAAGGAGTCACAATATAATCCAGCTGACCTAACAATAATAATATAAAGCCACAAAAATAACAATAGAGGGATTCTATGGGGCATTGAAATAACAATATGGGGGTAATAGGGGCACAACAATATAAATAAGGGGTATAACTACAATAGTAATGGGGTAATCACTAGTATTATAGGGACCCAACATGCCCCTCTCCTTCAAAAAAGTGTTGTCCTCAACGCTTGAGTAGTTCTGGATACTTTTGCATAAAATTCTCATCCTCCCATGTGGAATCTTCAGCGGATAAGTTCTTCCACTTGATAAGATACTCTGAAATTGATCGATTTCGTAGCTGTCGAGTTCTTGTTTCTGTGACTGCTTCCGGTTCCAATATAATTTTTCCTTCCTCGTCAAGTTCTGGCAATATTGTTTGAATTGGGAGCTTGTCACCTATAACCTTCTTTAAACATGAAACATGGAAAACTGGGTGCAATCGAGAAGCTGCAGGAAGCTCCAATTTGTATGCCATAGTACCAATCTTTTGCAACACCTTGTACGGACCATAATACTTTGGTGATAATTTATTATCCTTCTTAGCTTGCTTTAGGGACATTTGCTTATATGGTTGTAGCCATAGGAATACCCAATCACCTACATCAAAACTTCTTTCACTGCGATGTTGATCTGCCTGTTGTTTCATTCTATTTTGTGCCAACACGAGGTTATCCTTTAAGAGTTGGAGGACTTGTTGTTGATGTTCGATGTGATGTTCCACTGCCTGAACCTTAGAATTTTCTCTTAAATATGATGTGATGGATGGTGGTTGATACCCATAAAGTGCCATAAATGGGGTCATTTTTGTTGCTGTATGGAAGGAAGTGTTATACCACCATTCAGCTAGAGGCAACCATTTGACCCATTGTGTCTGTTTATCAGATACAAAGCAACGAAGATATCCTTCCAAACATTTGTTTACTATCTCAGTTTGCCCATCAGATTGAGGATGATAAGATGAGCTATGAGCTAACTGAGTACCAAGACAAGAAAATAATTCTGTCCAAAAATTTCCAGTGAAAATGGGATCTCTGTCACTTACAATAATCTTTGGGTTTCCATGTAGCTTTTGAACTGTTTCCATAAATGCAGTAGAAACTGTACTGGCTTTAAATGGATGTGATAATGCACAAAAGTGTGCATACTTGGTAAGTCTGTCAACTACCACCATGATGACACTCTTTCCCTCAGACTTGGGTAAACCTGTGATAAAATCCATTGAAACCTCCTCCCAACGTTGGCTTGGAATGGATAAAGGTTGTAATAGACCTGGTGTCTTAATTGTTTCAACTTTATTTTGCTGGCAAACCAAACATTCCGCCACAAACTTTTGAATATCTGATTTAAGGCCATCCCAAAAAAATTCCTTCTTAACCCTGTGGTAAGTTTTTAAAAATCCTGAGTGCCCTCCTAAGGGAGAAGTGTGCAATTCCATAAGAATCTTTTGTTTTAGCTGGGAATTCTTACAGAGGTATAAGCGATCTTTGTACCATAATGAATCATTTTGCCAGCTAAATGTATCAGAAGTACTGGAATCTTGTTGTAGCTTTCGAATAAGTGCCCACACTTCTTCGTCATTCTTCCATTCCTCCCTTGCTTTGTTTATCCAATCTGGTTGGATAATAGAAATGGCACACAACAATGCTTCCACATCCTCATCCTTTCTTGAGAGTGCATCTGCCACCACATTTTGCTTCCCTTTTTTGTAGATGATTTCAAAGTCATAACCCAACATCTTTGTGACCCACTTTTGTTGCTCTTCAGAGGATAATCTTTGTTCTAAAAAGTATTTAAGGCTATCATGATCCGTTTTTACCTTGAAGTGTCTTCCCATTAGGTAGGGTCGCCATTTCTTAAGTGCATGGAGTATTGCCAACATTTCCTTCTCATAAATAGCTTTGCTTAAAAACTTTCCCTTGATTGGACGACTTTCAAAAGCAATGGGTCTTTCATCTTGCATTAGAACAGCACCAATTCCATTTCCTGAAGCATCACATTCCACAATAAAGGTTTTTGTGAAGTCCGGTGTAGCTAAGACCGGTGCTTGGCACATTGCCTCTTTAAGATGTTCAAAGGCCTTTGTTGCTTCCGGAGTCCATGAAAATGAATCTTTCTTCAATAATGTTGTTAGAGGTGCTGCTATTCTCCCATAATTCTTAACAAACTTGCGATAATACCCTGTCAACCCAAGAAATCCTCGCAAATGCTTTATGGATGTGGGGATTTTCCATTCCTTAATGGCTTTAATTTTGCTAGGGTCTACCTTAACTCCTTCATGAGATACAATATGACCCAAATATTCCACCTCCTGGACTCCAAAGAAACATTTGGATCTTTTTGCATATAATTGTTTCTCCTCCAATAGTTGTAGCACCCTGTCAACATGTTCAACATGATCCTTCCAAGACTTGCTGTAGATTAGTATATCATCAAAAAATACTAACACAAATTTTCTAAGGAATGGTTTGAAAATTGAATTCATCAAACCTTGAAATGTTGAAGGTGCATTGGTAAGGCCAAAAGGCATGACCAAAAATTCATAATGACCCTCATGAGTTCTAAATGCCGTTTTCGGAATGTCTTCAATCTTCATTCTGATTTGATGATATCCCGAACGAAGATCCAACTTGGTGAAGTAAATTGATCCATGCAATTCATCCAGTAATTCATCAATAACAGGAATGGGGAACTTATCTTTAATAGTGAGCTTGTTGAGCTCCCTATAATCCGGACACATGCGCCATGATCCATCCTTCTTGTGCACCAATACTACTGGAGCTGAGAAAGAACTTTGACTCGGTTGAATTATACCAGCCTCTAGCATTTCTGCAACCATACGTTCAATTTCACTTTTTTGGACATAGGGATATCTGTACGGCCTGATGTTTGGAGGAACACTTCCTGGAATCAGATGAATAGCATGATCATGACTACGCATAGGTGGGAGACCTTTTGGAGTCTCAAATACCTTGGAATGATTGTCCAGGACTTTTTGGAGATCTGGAGAAATAGATGATTCCAATGTGGAAACATCTAGCGAACATAATTGTGCAATTACACCTCTTTGCTCCTTTTTTAGAAGCTTTGTCATGATATTAGAGCTGATTATCTTTCCTGGTTTCCCTGCAATACCCCTTAATTCAACTTCCTTTCCTTCCGTAGAAAATTTGATGAAAAGTTCTTGAAAATTAAAAGCTATTGTACCCAAGGATTGTAGCCATTGGACTCCTAGTACAACATCAGCACCTCCCATTGGAATGGAAAGCATTGGGCTAGTCAATACATATTCTCCCATGGATAGCTTGATATTATGGCACTTTCCAGAGCAATTTATTGTTCCTCCATTTGCAATCATCACTTGACACTCTGGTGCTGGATATAGGAAGCAATTCAATTCTTTTGCTACCCTACAATGAATAAAATTGTGGGTGCTTCCTGAATCAATCAACACTATTACCTTTTTCTTCTTGATTTGTCCTTCTATCTTGATGGTTTGAGGAGTGGTAATTCCCGCCAATGCATTACAAGATATGGTCGGATTTATTTGTTCTTCATCTAGGCTTTGTTCCTGGAGTATATCTTCTTCTTTTGACCTTTCTTGCTCCTTTTCTTCTTCCTCTTCACAATCTATGTAGAATAATTTCTTCTCAGCACACTTATGACCTTTAGTGTATTTGCTATCACAACTGTAACAAAGCCCTTTTGCTCTTTTTTCTTCCAATTGTTGTGGTGTCAACCTTATAGGTTGTGGAAGACTAGGGGCAACAACACTTCCGTCTTTATAGTTGTGAGTGGTATGCTTCCTGGTTGCCATAATTTTGCTTTCCATTTTTCTTGCTAACCTGAATGCCTTCTCTAATGAATCAGGTTCCCAAAGGCGAACATCATGTTGGATATTATCCTTTAAAGACCCTATGAACACATCAATCCTATGCTCCTCTGGAATATCTTTTACCCTTATGTTCAATTTTTGGAACTCCTCAATGTGCTCCATTACTGAACCCTTTTGTTTGAGACTTATCAATTGGCTAAAAAAAGTGTTGCTTTTTGTATCTTCATAATGTGCTATCAATTCTTCCATAAAAATTTCCCAAGTGATAAATTGTTTATGAGAGCAAAGCCATTGATACCATACAAACTGATTTGGTTCTAAATATACAGTTGCCATACGTACCTTTTGTGCGTTTTGCACATTATTGAGATCGAAGAATTGCTCCATCTGTAATATCCATGTGGCGGGATCCTTGCCATCAAACTTCCTCATATCAATTTTTTGAATATGGTGATTCTTCGATCCAACATTAGCGTCTATGGAATCATGATTAGCATTTCTTTTGTTCCCATCATGAGTTTCCTTTACTACCTTTTCACCATTAGTGACCCTTTCTTGTAGCAACTTCTTCAATTCTTCCATGTCTGTCTTCAAATCTATCTTCAAATCATCCATCTTAGCTTCCATGCCCTTTATCTTAGATTCCACGCCATTTACCTTAGATTCCACGCCACTTATCTTAGCTTCTGTTAGCTTTTGTGAGCGTGACATTTGTTGCACTTGTTCTTGTAATTTTGATATATCATGTAGCATTTCTTCCTCTTCTTCATGAGTCATGCTAGAGCTTTCAGGTTCCTTACTAGGTGTTTGCATTTTCTTTCCTCGGGGCATCAGTTACCGATAATAATGCTTTACTATGCCCTTTGAATTCCGTTAAACCAAGCTTACACAAAAATTAAAAAAAAAAAAAAAAAACTACACACCTTTTTTCACTTTATAGAAGTCTGATATTGAATTTGATGTATCTCTATAATTTCGGATCATCCAGTTCTGAAATTGCTACCTGTAGTAGCCTTCTGCGTCCTCTTTCCAATGCCACAAGTCTGAGCCAAATTGGATTCTCCAAGGAAGAGTTATGTGAAATCTCCCACAGTGACTTGCTTTTAGACTGGTTCAGCAGAGAGAAATTGTACGACGTGCCACGAGTCACTGTTTCAACCTTTGAATCTGAAACACACATACAAGAAACTAAAGTCTGTCCTCTTTCTTTACCTTCTTACGAAATTTCAATCCGATCCCCAGAGAGAAAGTTATGACGATTTTCCCCAGGTCACCTGTTTTGAATGTAATTCAGGAGTCTGCAAAAAGACCAACTTCCTCAGATCATATCTCCGCAAATATCACGCAAAAAGCTCTGAAATTCGGGCCCAAGGTTTGCACGATTTATTCTCAAATGGGTTTTTTTTGTGACTTCTGAAACGTCACAGAAAAAACGTTATAGCGAAAATGCCACGATGACCTGTTTGGAGCAGCGAAACCCTAGAATCCAAAGCTCTGATACCAAATGTTATGAAACCAGCTCAAGAAAATATAGAAAAGATAGATCAACGCCTTAGAATTCAGCCTCTTCGAGGGGGCAACCTCCTTTACATTACATAGATGAACAATTCTTGGATGATACAAATGACAAAACCTCCTTTCTATATATAGGAGTCTAAGGAGTCACAATATAATCCAGCCGACCTAACAATAATAATATAAAGCCAAAAAAATAACAATAGAGGGATTCTATGGGGCACAGAAATAACAATATGGGGGTAATAGGGGCACAACAATATAAATAAGGGGTATAACTACAATAGTAATGGGGTAATCACTAGTATTATAGGGACCCAACAATCCTTTTTTGGCACAATGATGATGGGTGACTTACATGTTCAAGTACTTGATTGAATGACACCCTATTCCAATATCTACTACAACTACTTCACCTCACTTTCCTCTATAACAAACTACCTATAAAACCCAAGGTTTTGCAATGGGGAGTCTAGAAATAACTATATATTGTGCTCTGCTTCTCTTTCAGGTTGTAACCCTTTAGGCTCCTAGACCATGTCCCTTTATTATTGTAGCAACTCTTCTAGTTTCTATTTCTATTTCTTAGTACACCCCTCTAGGGATTACTCTACTCCTAGTGACTCTTCTATACAATGATATTCTCTTAAAAATAGTAAAACATACTGCTTGCTTGAACTTATCAAATTTGTTGCAATGGTGAGAACTTACCAATGAAATTTTTTACTTTCCCTTATGCACGTCAATGGTGAATTATTTTCCATCCTTGATGATACCATATTGGTTGTATTTGTGTGCAAATATTACATCCTAAATGTACATATATGGACATCCAAACACCACTCGACAGACATCAAGGGGAACTACATCTAGTTCTACTTCATCAATAAAATTGACATTGATAGAAAATCTGATTTTGCAGTAATTTGTTACCTTTATCTCTACATGTGCTCTTCCCTCCTTACATATTCATGCTCTAATGTAGCATATTTAGGACCAAATTGGGTCCATTTCACCTCTACTGAGGCGATGGCTCAATTTTGGACTACCTTGACCTTATTATCCAAAATTTGGATTGGTTGGACTTGAAATTCTTCCTCAGGATCCACCTAAATTATATTCCAATCAACTACATGATTAACATAAGGAACATGCTCTTAATTAATCAAATATGAAACAAATTATGAATGTACATGGATGCTAGAAATGCAATACTATATGTAACCATACCAATCCTCTATAGGATCTCAAATGGTCGATAATATCCTTCTACCAACTTTGCATATTTACCTAGTTTTAATGAAATTTTCTTTACCTTCACTTTCAAGAAGACATGATCACCAACTTTAAATTCCATGTTTAACCTATTCTTATTAGCATGGATTTTTTCTCTATACTAAGAAACATTTAATCTTTTTAAATTTTTATCACTTCATATTCCATTTCTCTAGGTAGGTCTAAACCAACAATAGCCCTATCAACTGGATTGTCCCAACTCATAGGTGTGTTGAATTTCCTACCCTACAAGGCCTCCAGTGAGCTCATCCTCAAAGATGCTTAGTACCTATTATTATAAGAAAACACCACCAAGTGCAATTATTATACCAATTTTGATGGTTTTTCCATCACATACATCCTCAAAATATCCTAAATAACTTGATTGACTCTTTCTATTTTTCAATTTGAGTCTAGATGGTAGGATTTATTAAAATTAAAATTAGTTCCAAATCCCTTCAATAAACCTGTCTAGACATTGAATGTAACCTTGGTATCCCTATCTAGAATAATTTCTTCTCTATAAGATTATAATTTATTAATTATAATATCATTTTTAAAAACTATAATAAAGTAAAAAAAAAAAAAAAAATTTACAACTTTTAATGCGTATTTCAATTATTTGATTAATCAACTAAAGTTAACTATGATAAGGAGCCACACACCATCCTCTGAATCCTTTCTCATCCATTCAATTGATCCAAAATTTTCATTAAGTCAATTTTTTTATCAATTAGAACATCAATTCGTTGTTATATTAGCTAATCATTACATGCATAGTTAATGTGGTTTAATCTATGTTATAGTTTGTCATAATTCTTAATGGTTAGATATAGTTGATTTCATGTTGAGTATGTTCATTTTTAGTTAATTATAATTGACTATGATTGTACTGATAATGTTTGACAATGGTCAACTATGTTTGAGTGTGGTAAAAGCTTATTTATTATTAACTATAGGTGACTATGGCTAAGTAATATATTTCATAATGGTTAGCTATGGTTTATTTTATGTTGCCTTTTTCTTGCATTTGATTTACATTGGTTAATAATGTCTGACTTTGTTTATCTTTGGTTAATTATGGTTGAATATTGTTAACTTTGTGACATTTTAAGAGAAATCATATAATGTTTCACTTCAATATTATTATGTCACATTATGATACAAAGAGTTTGATAATATAGTTATATCTACTGGTGAAATTCATCTTGGTTGACATGTATCAACTTTATACTATCCTTAATGGTTATTTCATAGTATAACATTCCATAGGGCTTATGCCACATTGCAATATTCTGCCAGGGATATGTTGCATTGTGAAGTTGTCTAATGGTTATGTCTCATTATAACATTCATCTGAATTGACATTTGGAAAGTTCCTACGATCCTTGATATTTATGTCACATTATGACGTTCATTAAAGATTATCACATTATGACATTCCTTAAGGGTTATGTTGGATTATGATAACACTAAATTATTATGTCACATTCCAACATTGATATCAATTTACTTATGTTTAATTGTGATGCTCCTTAATGGTTTTGTTGTCATACAAAATTAGTAAAATTTTGTGTGATATGGCAACATTCATAAATGATTAGGTTGGATTATGATGATCTTCAATGGTTATGTCTCATTCAAGCATTCATCTAGGCTAAGTTATATCAATCGCTACATTGTTTAATAATTATGTTGCATTGCAATTATCATAAGGGTTATTATGCATTGTGATATGCCTAAAGGGTAGTGTTGAATTTCAACAATCCTTAATGATTATCTTTAATTGTGGCACTCTTCTAGGTTGAATTATGTCAAATTCTTTTGTTCCTCAAATTTTATTTTACATTGATTTATTAATCAAAGATTATGCTACATTATGGAATTCCTCAACTATTATGTTGGATTTTGCATTACTAAAAGGTTATATACAATTCTAATAAATGATACATAAAAAAGTATGCAACAATATATGATGACCGTTGATAATGTTAGCTTATATCTATCCTTATAATAATTCTTTTTTGAATTATGTGTAAAAGACATATCATTTGATTGGTTGACTGTAAGTTGATTATTGCTAATTTTAACTAATTTTGGTTGAGTATGGTTAAATATAGTTATTTATTTCTAGCCATAGTGGACTATGGTTGACTAATTATCTAATTTCGTTCATTGTGGTTGATAATAGTTAATCTTGGTTGATTTATGTGAGATTATTATATTCTTGAAAATTTATGTCGCATTGTGACATTCGCAAAGAGCTATGTTGCATTGAAATGTTTCTAAAGTGATATTATATTTCAACATTTTTGAATATTTATACATAGCTATTACAATTGAGAGATTGTAAAAATACAAAATTACACAACACCACCATACTTGTTAATGCTTAATTATATTTAAGCCGATTATAATTTAGTTTTTGAACTATGAATAAAGAAATATGATATAAATGATTAATTATAGTTGATTATTTATCATTTTAAATGTATATTATTGATTCACATCGATGAATTTAAATTTTAATTTTAATTTGAATACTTGGTTAAACCATTCTTAAATTTTTATATGATAAATTTTATATTTCATAAATATAATATTATAATTTATTAAATAAAATTAATTTTATTAAAAATTATAATATTATAATAATTTATTACCATTTCATTAAATAAGATTCTCATAAAATTTTATTATATCTAAATTATATTAATACAAGTTTATATATATATTCTTTCAATGTTATAGTACGTAAGCTTGAATTTTATAGTTACTTTAAATTTTTATTTCATAGTTCTATTAATTTATAATTTTACACTTATGAAATATTGAAATTTAAATCAAATTATAATGGTTAATAATAATTTATACATTGTTATAGTGATATATAAAATAATTTATTATAATATACTTCATGCGGATTTATGTTCATTATAATATCATTTTTTTTAAAATTGATATTGATCTATATTCATTATAATATTAATTTTTTTAAATTGATATTTTTTAAAATTTTAATATTAATTTTAATGTGAATTAGATTGCTTTTTTATTAGTTTTTAATTTCAAAATATAATTATAATTATTGAAAATGTTAAATTATATTTAATTTTATAATAATTTATTTTTTTAATTATGAAAGAAAATATGATTTGATTAGTTCATAAATTATTTATAATATATTATAATTATTTTTAAAGTATATTTTATTATAATTAGAGTTACATATATATATATATATGTTTAATATATTATTTCGATTGAGATGGAAAATTGAACCACTGATTTCATATTAAAGAATATCTTAACTGATTACTATCTTTCCAAAACCCATAAACAAAATATAATTATAATTCTTGAAAATGGAAATTATTTTAATTTTATAATAATTTATTTTTATTATTATGAAAAAATAAATATTATTTGATTAATTAGCTATAAATTAATTATAATATGTTTTAATATTTTTAAATATATATTTTATTATAATTGATTTTAATTCAATTTAGTTAAGTGTAATTGATATAGTTGTATAACCTTAATCATAAAGGACTATGGTATCAATTTTTTATGGTTAATTATAATTCATCTTAATAAATTGCATTCCTCGAGAATTATGTCATATTACAAAGTTAATAAAGTATTGTATTGTCTTGTGACAATTTTAAATATTATATACCATTTTTATATTTATATTTATTATACAATAAAGGTGTGCAATTGCACATTAAAATGTTAAATAATATTCACTTAAAATGTTAAATAATATTCCTGACGATGAACCACACTAGTTGGTTTGACACGCGTCGACAAATGATATTCTATGTGATTTTTTCTGAAAAATCTCTCATAAAATATTCACTTAATTTGTACTTAAAATAATTCATCTTTTAAATTATGTATAAAAAATATGAAAAAGATAGTTTCATATTGATTACCAGATATTATTAAATATTTTTTATTGATTATTATTAATGCTTTTTATAAATATATGCACTTTATTGATTATTATCCTGTATAATTACGTTTCATTAATTCATCTTTTAAATTATGAATAAAAAATTATGAAAGGATTGCAAGTATCTTTTTATTGATTATTGTTAATGTTCATCTTTTAAATTATGAATAAAAAATTATGAAAGGATTGCAAATATCTTTTATTGATTATTGTTAATGGTGTTTTTGGTATGATAGGCACTTTATTGATTATTATCATGTATAATTATGTTTCAATGAGTGTGATTATTATGATTGGTTATACAATTATTTTATTTTTATAATATATTCTTATGTAAATTCCTTGTGATAGTTAAATCAATAAAATATTTTAATAAGTTGCAATATTATAATACTTATTAAAATTTTATTATATAAGATGATCACTAAATATTAATTATTGTTATATCAAATACTAATTATTGAATAAAAAATAATTTTGATAATATAAAGTAGATGTTTTAATATTACCATTTGTATTTTTTTTTCTAATTTAATAATGTTAATTATGATTAGTTCGTTTCTAAATTGTAACTTTATCCATTACTCTGTAACTTATATTTAAAGTTACATAACTTTATAATTTTACCATATTAGGTTAATAATCCATAACCAAAACTATGATTTCTTATAATGATTTTTACATATATTAATTATTTTTACATATATTCATAGTGAGAGGTGAACATGTCCCATTCAAATGTCGTAAATGTCATGAACACGAGCACCTCATCAAAGATTGCCCTTTAAACAAATTCGAGGACAATATGAAAACCAACACAGGCAAAGACCCCAAAGGCTTTACCAAGATGGGAGGCAAAGGGAAAGGATGAAAAAAGTACCAAAGGAAAACTAGCGAGGAAAAACACCCAAGTCATAACACTTTCAAAATTTTAGAAGAAGAAGGTGGGAACAATGCGATGAACCAAGCATCAGAGGATAATCCTGCAGAGAAGGAAAAGGATGCTAGCATGGAGGATGTACCTGAGAACAAAAAACTAAATGAAGATCTACCAAGCATCATGGAACTTGGCAGGGACCATGAGATGACCCCAACTGAAGTTGGAACAAAGGACCATGTACTACAGGAGATTCTTGAGAGGGATAATCTCAATCTAGAAAAGTTTTTGGAGCAGGGAACCACCAAAGGGGTTGATTCTCTACCACAAGAGGAGTTTGACAGAGTACAATAGCTCTTCCTCTGTAGATCTCAAGCAAAGGGTTCTGGAGTCAAAAGAAACCATGACAGCCAGGAAAATAGAGGGGTTAAAACGATGGAGGCAACATCAGGACACTCCTTCCAAGAATCCGGGTAGGAAAAGAGGAAGGAAAAGACAGAATAAGTTGCTGACAGAGTGTGGGAAATTCATGATTAACTCAGGTAAGATGAAAGATCTTACTAGTTACTCATTTACAAATCTTTCATAATGAAGCTCACAACCTAGAACATTAGGGGTCTAGGAAGTAAAAGGAAACAAAGAAATCTTAGAAATAGAATAAAAGAAGAAAAACCAGACATGGTGTTTATCCAGGAAACAAAATGTTCAATAGATAAAATCAAAGAGATACATAACAAATGGCTCATTAAGTATGAGTATCTAGAAGTTAAAGCAGACAACACGGCAGGAGGGATTCTCACACTCTGGAATCCCTAGAAACTTGGAATCCTGGATGCTTCAGCATCTAGGAACTACCTTTCAATGGTGATCCAACCTTTGGGTGATAAGGAAATATATATGATCACAAATGTCTATGGTCCTCAAAAACTTGAAGACAAACTCAGGCTTCTCACCTCACTGGAGGAGTTGAGAGAGAGACATCCTATTATGCCCTAGATTCTGGGAGGGGATTTTAATATGATTAGATCTCTTACAAAAAAAAAGGCGGGACCAGAACACTAGGCAGAGACTCCATTGCCTTCCAAAACTTCCTAAATGACATGAGGCTAGTGGACACGGAGACAATAAATGGTACTTTCACCTGGAACAATAAGAGGGGAGGGGCTTCTCAAGTTGCCTCTAAACTAGATAGATTCTTAATCTCGGAGGACCTCCTTCTCACTGGCGCTGACTTGACTACATTAATCCTTCCTTTTGGAAGCTCAGATCACTGGCCTATCCAACTTGAAGCTTATTTTATAGGCACTCCAAGGAACAGACCTTTCAGGTTTGAAAATGTCTAGCTCACCCACCCTAACTTCATCAGTAATATTGGTAAATGGTGGGTGGGAGATTTGCCCATTCAAGGCACTAATATGTTCCTTCTACAACAGAGACTGAAACACATCAAACTTAGGCTTAAAGAAAGGAACAAACAGGAGTTTGGCAATATTTTCAAAGCTAAAAGAGAGGTTGAACAGAAACTACAAGGAATCAATTAGATCCTTATCACAGATGGCTTTACCGAGAAAAGAAAAATGCAAGCTGACTCTCTTCAGCATGAATAGAAAGACATATGCCAATAAGAGGAGATCTTTTGGAGACAAAAATTAAAAGTGCAATGGTTTAAAGAAGGGGATAGAAGCACAAAGTTTTTTCACAAGTCAACCATGGATCACAGGTCACATAACAGGATTTCAAAACTCAAAGACACTCAAGGGAAAGAGCTCAACACCCACAAAGAAATGGAATGTTTTCTGGTACAACATTTCAAAATCATAGCAGAGGAGTCTCTTATAGATAGGTCACAACCTATCAACAATTTCACAAAGTACATTCCAAAGCTTGTAACCAGGGAAGACAATTACAATCTTAACAGGCCAGTGATTGAAGAGGAAGTTAATGAAGTCATCAAAGAAATGCAAAATGGGAAAGCTCCAGGACTAGATGGGTTAAATGATGACTTCTTCAAAGCATGTTGGGAAATAGTCAAACAAGATATCCTTTAATTTGTGGAGGACTTGAGAAGATCCAAAACTATTTTTAGGGCACTCAATGCTTCTTTCATAGCTTTGATTCCAAAGGAGGAAAAAGCTATGACACCAGACAGATTCAGACCCATAGCTTTATGCAATGTGGTGTACAAAATTATTTCCAAAGTAATTGCAAACAGGCTCAAGCCCCTACTTCCAACGCTTGTGTTTGAGGAACAAAGTGGTTATGTGGAAGGAAGGCAAATTCTAAACAACATCATTCAAGCTCACAAGGTGGTTCATTCTCTTAAGAGCAATAAGCAAGTGGGGATGATCATATAGCTTGACCTAGCGAAAGATTATGACAAGCTAAATTATTCGTACATCAAGGAAGTACTAATAGTGTACGACTTCGACCACAACTGCATAAGATGGGTAATGGCCCTTGTTACTATGGATAATTTTTTAATCCTGCTTAATTGATTTCCATCCAGAACCTTTAGGCATATTTAGAGAAGAATCTTCAGCGAAAATCACATAGAGACAATTTTTGAATTTAGGCTTCTGTGATCCATATCAATTTAGAGAAGAATCTTCAACGAAAATCACATAGAGACAATTTTTGTCGACACGTTTCGAACCTTTGAGAGGCCTTTGACTAGGAGATCCGCTCTCCCCCTTCCTCTTTATTCTCATGATGGAAGGATTAGGCAGAGCGATTAAATTTTCCAATATAGAAGGAATAATCCAGGGTCTCAAACTCACCCCGAATGGGGATGCCTGGACTCATCAACAATTTGTTGATGACACTATGCTGCAGGGTACACCCATGGTCAAGGAAGCTAAAGTGTTCAAAAAAATCCTGAACCACTTTGCTATGGTTGTTCGTATAGAGGTAAGCCTCACCAAATCAAAAATTTTATTTTTTAATACTGACATTGCTATTCAGAGAAACCTCCCAAGAATTCTCAGCTTTCAAAGAGATCAGTTACCATACAAATATCTGAGAATACCTCTCACTGATAAACCTCTTTAGCAAGGAATTTTGGGAGCCAGTGACTAATAGACTGCAGGATAAAATAAGGAAATGGACAAGCAGGTCTTTGAATTTAGCAGGATGGCTAGTGCTTACAAAGGTTGTCCTGCAAACTAATCCCACCTTCATGTTTTCATCTCTTCCTACCCCTAAAGAAGTTTTGCAACTCATCAGGAATATTCAAAGAGATTTTATTTGGGGCAAAGGGGAAGAGAAAAAGAAATGGGCTTTGGTAGCTTTGGATAAGCTCTATAAACCTAAGAACCATGGGGGTCTGGGACTTCATAACCCTAAAACCCTTAGCAATGTCTTGGGAGAAAAAATTTGGTGGAGATGGCTAAAGGAGTCGGCAACCCCATGGGCCAAGCTCTCGAAACATAAGTATGCAAACAATTGGCAAGAAAGGGATCATATTCGAATGTTTGGGCACATCAGGGGCTCCCACATTTGGAACAGTGCTTGGGAGAATAGATCCATAGTTCAGAAGCATAGTTTGTAGGAGATCAGATATGGAAACCTAGCATGGTTTTGGGAGGATAACTGGCAGCAAGAACCTAACCTGTGTAGAGAATAATTATCCAATCTTAAGAATGAAACTAACAATAAAGGTTTATTCAGAGTAAGTGATTTCTGGGATCAAACAAGATACCAAGATAAATGGAGAACATGGAAGAACCTGGGATACAATGAAGAAACCCCTTTGAAGTCCCAAGCAGAAGTTCTTGCAGTCATCTTGGAACAAAGAAATGTTTTAACATCTACATTATCTAACCAATTAAAATGGGGAAGTAACAATGAAGGAAACTTCAACCTCAAAGAAGCCAAAAGAATTTCCATTGGGCTTCACTTTCCAAACCCTGATAAGATATGGAAGGACCTATAATAGAACTTGCACTGGATGAAAATTAAACTGTTCATGTGGTTGGTGCATCATATAAAGATTCTGACTTGGGAAAATCTCCAAAAAAGAGGTTTAGTTTGTCCATCTAGATTCCAGTTGTGTGGTCTACAAGAAGAAACGATGGATCACCTACTCAACCTCTGCCCATTCACCTCTACCTTGTGGAATTGGGTAGCCTCAATCTTCAGGCAAACTAACAGGGATGCATCCAGCATTACTGGCACTTTAAAGAATTGGCGTAAAGATTTCTCAGAAAATGAAACAGTCAACAAAGCCTGGACTCTGATTCCATGTTTTTTGATCTGGGATGTCTGGAAAGAATGCAATAACAGGATTTTCAAGAACATAATTGGCTCAACACAGAGCATCATAGCTCAGATTATAAGATAGCTCAAAGAAATTGTAAGTACTTTCTAACGAAACCCCCTGAAAACCCTCCTCTAAACTAAGATGCACATATACTTTTTCAATTGGGTCTCCAGTTGTCGATCCCCCAGGGCATAAGAAAGAGCACAAGCTCTACAATAGTGGGTAAGGAATTCTCGCAACCTCCTCCACATGGTTTTCTGAAATTAAATATAGATAAAGTATCTAAAGGAAACCCTGGAGTGGCTGGTTATGGCAGAGTCATAAGAGATGAGAAGGGATACATACAAGTCATCTTTCATAGTCATTTGGGGAATGCCACTAATAATATGGTGGAACTCATGGCCTTAGAGCAATGCTTAGAAATCTTGATTAAGTCATATTTACACAATGTTATTGTAGAAGCGGACTCTGAATTGATAATTAATTCGGTCAAGAAGATATGCAATGGTACAACACCAGAAAAAGTGTCAAAACACTGGTGGTTATTGCAAGTCTATCAACATATACAATCCCACCTGAGAGCTCTGAGAACACTCCAATTTGTGCACGTACGCAGAATAGCCAACAGATTAGGGGATCGCTTGGCGAATGAAGGAGTGCTCTATTCAAGAAGTAATAGAAGATATACTTGGGCATTGACACGCTTAGGGACATTGTGAGAAAACTGTCATAGACAGGTGACCATAGACAGGGATTATTCTCAGAACATATAAATTCAGCAATCAAGGACTGATGGAAACAGTGGAAAATGGACCAAGTGGAAGGGATAAACAGCAAGCTTGTTGGTAGGCAACGAACCATAGATTGCCTTGAACTCCAACATCCTATGGATTTCGAGCAGAAAACCACACGGGGGTTAAATCTTCAAACGGATCTGAAAAACATTAGTGTGGTGTTTTATGATACTCATCGGGTCCGAAAAATAAATTACTGCGTGGGAAAGTTACCGACCCAAAACTAGCTCTAGACCGTCAGATCTCCAAGGATGGGATCGCATGGTGTTCGGGGTGAAAAGATGATCGATGGTTATTCCTCAAGTAGACCTGAAAAAATTATAGAGAGGTGGTTTTGTTTCTCATCAGGTTTGTAACTTAAAGTATCGAGTGGGCAAGTTGTTGTCTTGAAATGAGCTTTTGACTGCCGGATCTCAGAGGGAAGGATCGCACGGTGTTCGGTGTGATAATCTGATCGAAGGTTAATCCCCAAGCAAACCCGAAATATATATAGAGTGGCATTTTAGTTTCTCATCGGGTCCGTAAGACAAATTAAAGAGTGGGCAAGTTGATGGCCCGAAATTACTTTTTGACCATCGGATCTCTGAAGGCAGGATCGCATGGTTGTCAGGTTGTAAAGACGATCAAAGGCTAAGGAGAATGCATTGTAGGCCTTTGGTTATGTGGTCCCTCGAAATCAAGAGCTTAAGGGTTCGTTGATGAGAGAGATTTTGACATCAAGGGCTTAGAGGTTCGTTGTTAAGAGAGACTTTTGACTTCAAGAGCTTAAGGGTTCATGTGCACTGGTTATCAAGAGCACCACTTTGAGGATGGTTAGATAGACGAGGCAGTTTTTCTGTATTCTCTAATGGATGGATTGTTTGGACAACAGTTCTAGTGAGTCAACCCAGCTGGTGTTGTTGTTGTACGATATGTATTTTCTCTTGACTAATGGAAGGTTCCACTCTTACTTGATAAAAAAAAGAGTATATTATTATAGTAGTATGATATTAAGTGTATATTATTATAGTAGTTTTGATACTTGTTAAAATACTTTAAACTATAAAAAATATCTTCGAGAGTAATTTTTTTTAAAATAATAAATAATAAATATTAATTTATTTATTGTTTTGTATTTGATTTTTTTAAATTATTTTATAAATGTTTAGTTTTATAATTTTGTATGTATTAATTTATTAATTTTGAATAATAGTTATTATAAGATTAAATATTTTTAAAAAAATCATATTAAATTTGTATGATAAAATTGGTAGATATTATTCCCCGGATGCGGGTGTTATTACTACATGTTAAATGAACCACATGCACCAGCAGCAGCTGTCCAGGCACTTGGATGGATCCAGCAGTCCACACACTTCTGCAGCAAATGATATGAAAGGTGAAGAACGTGGAATTAAGGCTCTGGTTATGGCATTCAATGTGCATCCAGTTCGAGAACTTCAGCAAGGCGATTTAACCATGGCGCGCTCTCCGGTGTCTGCAGATGATATTCGCAACCCCTTTTTCCTCTGCTCGCTGTTTTTTCCGCACCCCTGCTCTGTTCAGGGAGTATGGAAGCTCCTCTGGTTTCTTAATTCGGTTTATTCAGCTTGTGTCTGGTCTCCTCCCCTCCAGTTCCGGTCATCCTATCTGCCTAAGTTCCCTGTGCATCCTGCTATGGCTCGACGTCGCGGCGTCCCACGTCGTGGAGGTAATTCGGGTACTCGTGGAGTCTCTCGGCGTCGTGGTGGTTCTGCTCCTGAGAACATCACTCCTTTAGCCTCTGCTTCTCCATCCTCTCCACCTTCTGATCATTCTCGACCCTCTCTGAATAGTTCCTTTCAAACTACCCAGTTCAAGTTCAGGAGTAGGCTCAATAAGCCTTTAATCTCTGCCACTATCACTGTAATTTTTACGGAGGAGGAAGATGAGCTTACTAGCTCGGACAACATCTCCAGGGCTCAGTCTCAGTCTCAGAATACGAGCGAATTTCAGGGTGAGATGGCTGGAGTAGTACTCAATGACAACTACAAGCAGATCGAGGATGGACTCCCGGAAGCCCCTCAACCCCAGCCATCATCTTCACAGGATCAAATTCTTGCTTGTGAACCAGTGCGCTTTTCTGGAAGCATTCTGAATCTAGTTATCCCCCCAGATGGCAGTATGATGAGCGCTGAAGAAAACGAAATGGTTACCTG
Organism: Pinus tabuliformis; assembly: GCA_031772625.1. Classification (NCBI taxonomy): domain Eukaryota; kingdom Viridiplantae; phylum Streptophyta; class Pinopsida; order Pinales; family Pinaceae; genus Pinus; species Pinus tabuliformis. The sequence goes on along the minus strand of CM062805.1, from coordinate 981,058,186 downwards.
GATTGTCTCTCCTAGCCAGGCACCCAAGGACGCGATAGACTCTCCTCCGCATGATTAAAGACTTCTGGTTTATATGCTATAACAGCAGTCTCCCTTATGATATATGGTGCTCAGGTTATGCTTCCATGGTTTTTTTGTTCTATCTGTTCATGTCTCAGGCATTCTTTTTGATATCAGCATGAAACGCTATAGTCTTCAGGTCAGAAGCACTTACAGCCTCGATAGCCTGGTTTTTTACTTTTTTGTAATAGAAGCTTTAAAAGATTGTATCTCTGCAAGTGAACAGCTACCTCTGAAGGATAGGTCAACTATAGGACTGTTTAGTTTTTTGTCTCTCAAGCTTACTTCAATTCTTGCTTCAGAATCTATCAATTATGTAAAAGGACTGAAGTTTGCTATATGCACAAGTTTCTTTGGTGAAGGGCAGGCTACGGCCCCCTCAGAGGTTTAAGCCTCTCTGTAAATATTTGTATCTTTTTTAATAGAATAGTCTTTATCCAGAAAAAAAATAAAAAAATGGGTAGATATTATTGATTTATTTAACTATTTTAGTTATAATTACTAAAGGAATTCCTTTTGATTCAAAGCAATTATTTAACTCTATGCTAATAAATCATGGCCATAGCTTTAGGTAAAAGAGTCCAAATTGTGGCTCCAACGAAGGGTTGTTGAGAGAAAAAAAATAAAAGAATAAACTTTGTATATTGTTGGACCCAGTTGCACAGCTAAAACAAATAAACACACAGCAGAATATCAAGCACATATGACACAGTTTTTAACGTGGTTCACCCAACCAATCTGGGCTACGTCCACCAAACATAGGCATCAGGAATTTATTAATCAAAACAGGAGATTACATCATGAAATCCTCACAAAACTCTCAGCCTCTTAGCAAACATCCGAATGGTTGCCTGTTATATAGCATAGAGAATCTAACAGCCTCATTAACTCACTCACATCAAATATAGGAGGCATTAACTCCCTCCCAACAACCTGGAGCTAATCTAGGAACTGAATTTCTATTGTTGTCATCAGCTGAGATTTTTCCTATTTTGCTCCAAAACAGAAAATCTCAACAATCTCCACCTTGACAACAATTAGCCTGATGCCCTGTTATTATTATTTTATCTTTTCAGCAAGCCAAGAGAAGCCAAATACCAGCGTAGCTTCTCCAACAAAACTGGTTTCGTGAACATGTCTGCACAGTTCTCCTTTGTATGCACCTTTTCAAGAGAGACTCCCCTTTCAGTGATAACCTGTCTTACAAAATGGTACTTAATTGGAATATGCTTTGATTTACTATGATAGGCCGGATTCTTAGCCAAATGTATTGCACTTTGACTATCACAAAGTAACCTGATGTTGTCCTGTAACCTACCAAACTCACCAAGCAAACCTTTCAACCAAACCGCCTCTTTGCAAGCATGAGAAGCAACAATGTATTCTGCTTCAGTAGTGGATAAAGCAACAATATTCTGTAGCTTTGACATCCAGCTTATATCTCCACCTGCAAGATTAAAGACGTACCCTGAAGTTGATCTTCTCTTATCCAAATCACCTGCAAAATCGGAATCAACATATCCGCAAACAAATTCACTACTCTTATTGTAAGAAATACAATAACTACTTGTGCCTCTCAAGTACCGAAGCACCCATTTCACTGCTGACCAGTGTTCTTTACCCGGATTTGCCATGTACCTGCTGACAACCCCAACTGCATGTGAAATATCTGGTCGAGTACAAACCATCGCATACATTAAACACCCTACTACATTGGCATATGGAATTCGAGACATATAATCCTTTTCTTCATTTGTATTAGGACATAAACTCGAAGAAAGCTTAAAATGGGAAGCTAAAGGGACTGAAACAGGCTTCACATTATTCATACCAAACCTTAAAAGTATTTTCTCAACATACTTCTGTTGTGATAGCCACAGCTTACCATTGCCCCTGTCTCTGAAAATCTCCATGCCCAAAATCTGTCTTGCCGCTCCTAGATCTTTCATATCAAACGTCCTTGCCATCTGAGTCTTCAACCTGTTGATTTCTTCAATGCTTTTGCTTGCTAAAAGCATATCATCAACATACAACACTAAGATAATGAACATGCCATTATTTAACTGCTTGAAGTAAACACAATGATCATATTCACTTCTTACATATTTCTGACTCAACATGAAAGAATCAAACTTCTTATACCACTGTCGAGGCGACTGCTTCAGGCCATATAATGACTTCTTGAGCCTGCAGACAAATATCTCATTGCGATGCTAAACAAACCCTTCCGGTTGTTCCATATATATTTCCTCATCTAAGTCTCCATGTAGAAATGCAATCTTAACATCTAATTGCTGCAACTCTAAATCAAACAAAGCCACTAATGCTAACACAATTCTAATTGAAACAATTTTAACCACTGGTGAAAATATCTCATGAAAGTCTATGCCAGCTTTCTGAGAAAACCCTTTTGCAACCAGTCTCTCTTTGTATCTGTCTTCCGTATCATTCACACCCCGTTTCACCTTGAACACCCACTTGCATCCCACAGTTTTCCTGCCTTTAGGAAGTTCAACCAGATCCCACGTGCCATTCTTACCTAAGGCCATCATTTCTTCCTTCATAGCTGCTTTCCATTTGTCACTATTTGAACCTTCTACAGCTTCCTGATAACACAAAGGTTCATCATCATTAGCGATCAAAGCAACTGAAGTAACATGATCATCATACCTTCTCGGAGGGCGTTTGATCCTTGTAGACCTCCTTAAGAATGTTTCTGGTGCTTCCACAATTAGCTGTCTATCATCTGTAGGAACTTCTTCATGATCGCCGTCTGAGACCTGTTCATGACCTCCATCTGAACCCTGTTCATAATCTGATTCTGAAACCTGTTCATGACTAGAATCTGAACTATGGTCGTTATGACTATCATTAGAAATGCTGTCAAACTGAATATGTTGGAAATCAGATACATCATCCTATTTCAATCTACTATTTACATCTAACTGTACAAGAGAGGATTCATCAAACTTTACATCTCTGTTGATGATGATTTTGCGGGTAGTAGGATCCCACAATATATATCCCTTTGTTCCATCACCATACCCAACAAAGACATACCTTTTCGATTTCAGATCTAATTTAGTTCGCTGATGTTTAGGCACTAGAGCATATGCATCACAACCAAACACTCTGAGTTTAGAATAGTCACAAGGGTGTCCTTTCCATACCTCTTGCGGAATCTTGCAGCCTATTGCCGTTGATGGAGATCAGTTTATCACATAACAAGTTGTTGCCACCGCTTCTGTCCACAACTCCTTTTGCAACCTGGTGTTACTCAGCATACACCTTGCTCTCTCTAGAAGAGTCTTGTTCATGCGTTCAGCAACTCCATTTTGCTGAGGAGTATAAACCGTGGTCTTATGTCTCTCGATCCCTGCATCCTTGCAATAGCTGTCAAACTCCTTGGAGGAAAACTCACCACCATTGTCAGTTCTTAAACATTTTATAGTTCTACCAGTTCTGTTTTCTACCAATGCTCTAAACTGCTTGAAAACTGTAAAAACATCAGACTTCCTTTTCAACATGTAGACCCACACTTTCCTAGAAAAGTCATCAATAAACGATACAAAATATGACGAGCCACCATATGACGCTGTAGGGGCTAGACCCCAAACATCTAAATGGATATAATCAAGTATGCCTTTACTAGTATGTTTGCCTGTTTTAAACTTTTGTTTACTTTGTTTACCAAACAAACAATGTTTACAGAAATCCAATTTTCCAGATCTTAGATTAGGAAGTAACTTTCGGTCAGCCAAAATTTTCAATCCTCTTTCACTCATATGCCCCAATCTTTGATGCCATAATTGAATGGAACTACTGTCATGTTCAGACACAGACACATGATCTGACCCAGTTCTACCTTCTAACTGAAATAGATTTCCTACTTTCTTAGCTTTCATAACTAGTAAGATACCTTTGTAAATTTTCATTACTCCACCTTGAATTACAGTTTTATATCCATTTGAATCAAGTGCTCCTAATGAAATCAAATTTTTCCTTAAATCTGGTACATGCCTCACATCAGTTAACATTTTGGTTGTGCCATCAAACATTTGTAGTTGTACACTTCCTATTCCAACAATACTGCACGTGAAATCATTACCCATGTACACGACTCCATCATCAATTGATCTATATGTTTTAAACCAATCTCTATGTATAAACATGTGGTTAGATGCCCCGGAATCTAACAACCAATGTTGATCATGTTTTGAAACATTAACAGACAATACCTCATCACTCATACCTGAACCAGATACTGAACCTGTATCTGTGGTGTTGGATTCCTTCTTTTCTGTCGAAGAGCCTTCTTTAGCAGCCTGCTTTTGCTTCCAGCAATCCTTTTTCAGATGTCCAGCCTTGCCACAATGCCAGCACTTCACCTTTGTCTTCTTTCCTTTGGACTTTGAGCGAGAGTCGCTATGCTTTCCCCCGGAGTGTCTCTCTCGTGAGCGACCTCTGGCCATCATTACCTCTGATGTAGAAGTGTCTGCATTCGACCTCTTCCTTGTCTCCTCAGCCAACAAGGCTCCAACAACATCGTCAAACTCAAGGATGTCTGATGTACTAAAGCTTATGGAAGTAACAAAGTGATCCCAGGATTCAGGCAATGAACATAATAAAGTTATTGCCTTATCCTCTGAATCAAATTTCACATCTAGACTGTCTAATTGCACCAGTAAGGTATTAAAAACATTCAGGTGATCAGCAATCGAGGTACCTTCTTTCATCCGCAAACCGTAAAGCTGTCGTTTCAGAAGAATCCGATTTGTCAAAGATTTCGTCATATAGAGCTTCTCAAGCTTCGACCACAAGCCTGCGGTGGTTTTCTCTGACACAATGTTGAACAGAACATCATCCGCCAGACATAACCGAATTGCGCTCAGAGCTCTATCGTCCATCTCATCCCATTCATCCTCCGTCATGGAAGGAGGCCTTTTGTTTTTCCCCAACAGTGCTTTCGCCACACCTTGTTGAACCAGCAGATCGTGCATCTTCACCTTCCAGATCTCAAATTTATTCTTGCCATTAAATTTCTCAATTTCAAACCGGGCACTTTGAGTTTTCGCCATTTTTGTATCAACAAAAAAACACAATAATCTCCAATATCCAACTTTAAATACGAGCAATTTAAAAAACAAACTGCCTATGCCTTTGTTTTTACACAACAAAAAACTGACTTATTGCTGTGAAAAAATTGCAATATATAAAGTGAGCATCCTCTGAGCAATTACTCAATAGGTTAATTACGGTTTCGCAGAGAATTGCAAGGGCCGCACCGAGGCTGTAGCTCATTAAAGTGATACACACTTCCTCATCCTTGTAAAGCTCAAGAAGCCTCTTGATCTTCCCCAAGAACAGATCCCTGGCGCTGGTTTTATGTAATACGCACAGCAAACCATAAAAAACAACTTCACGCAGGTTTTATGTAACACTTCACGCAGGTTTTATGTAATACTGCACGCAGGTTTTATGTGATACTTGGCACGAACAGCAAACCATTAAAAAACTTCACGGAGGTTTTATGTAATACGCACCAGCATTCAATTACAAATTCGCTTTGCAGTTTTTAAAAAACAATTACGGTTCTGTGTACGCACCAGCATTCAATTACAAATTCGCTTTGCAGTTTTTAAAAAACAATTACGGTTCTGTGTACGCACCAGCAGTTCCAGCGCCCAACAACGTGCTCTCCAATTTCTGTAACTCAAGACAGCGTGCTCAATCCATGAAAAAAGATCACGCAACAGCTCCGGCAACAGCTCTTCACGCCGAAATTCACCAGGTGACTGTATCTCTCCACGCAGGTTTTGATCAGCTCCAGCAACCAACTCCGCGCTCCACCTCCAGCAGTTCTAGCCGCTCCTCCAACGTGCTCTGATACCACTTGTTGGACCCAGTTGACAGCTAAAACAAATAAACACACAGCAGAATATCAAGCACATATGACACAGTTTTTAACGTGGTTCACCCAACCAATCTGGGCTACGTCCACCAAACATAGGCATCAGGAATTTATTAATCAAAATAGGAGATTACATCATGAAATCCTCACAAAACTCTCAGCCTCTTAGAAAACATCCGAATGGTTGCCTGTTATATAGCATAGAGAATCTAATAGCGTCATTAACTCACTCACATCAAAGATAGGAGACATTAACTCCCTCCCAACAACCTGGAGCTAATCTAGGAACTGAATTTCTATTGTTGTCATCAGCTGAGATTTTTCCTATTTTGCTCCAAAACAGAAAATCTCAACATATATCCTTGTTTATTTTGGATGTAGGTTTGTCTATTTGGTAGGTCATGGGGTGGGACAAGGAGTCAGTAAGAACTCTTCCTAAAAGTCATTTTTGAAAAAGCATATGATTATATTGATTATACATTTATCATTGATATATTGGCATTTGTGTTGGTATAATTAACAACTTATTTACATGTGTCTCTACCTGTTTCAATGAAAAATGTGGTGTCCCCTCACATTCATCTCCATAAGTCTATCAAATAAGGTTGTCCTATGGCATTTTATCTCTATGTCTTGATAACTTGTGCTTTTGGATATTTACAAGAGGTAGCTCACCTTCAAGGTTCGCCCAAAGGTATTTTTCTCCCTTGGGAGTGGAGATGATTAACAATCGTATTGTAGATGACTCTCTTTTATCAAACTTTGTTCATCTGGAGTTGATTACTACGACTAAGGATTGCCTTATGGTGTTTTGTGAAGCTTCAAGAGTAATTTTTAGTGACCATGAGATGGACTAGTGGATAGTTGGTCCTAAGGATTGACCCACATGGTTGTTGTTTTCTTGGAGGTTTGTCCAACTAGGAGTTATTGTGTGGTTGCTTGATATACCATTTGGGGTAAACCTTTCACTAGTTTCTATGTGGGTGGGTGATTGGAATGATTGCAATGTAAGTTACTTTTTTAGTAGTGCAATGGTCTTCCCTTCACTACTAAGCTAATGGTTGTGAGTAACATTCTTCAATCCTCCCACATTTTCTATGTGTCTTGCTAGCTTCCAAGTAGAGTACAGTTTCACTAATTTGAAAAGATTTTACACATGTACTTATGGGCCAACTATAGTGGGGATCATGGCCTTCTCATGGTCCCTTTAGTGATTTGTATCATGCCCAAGGATAAAGGGGTTCTTGGTCTACTTAATTTGGTGATCCAAGGAAACATTTTGGCTTCTAAATGGGTTATTAGATGTTTGAAGGGATCAACCCTTGGAAGTGGCTTAGATTGATTTAAGCTCAACATATTAGCAAAGTAAAGGGATAATTTGACCTATGCAATATAATTTCTTCTCTTCATAATTTATAGATTTCAAGGTCCTTCCTTTTCAAGAATATTAAGGTATCTTAGATGAGGGTGGTAGGTTTGATTTGTTAATAGTGATTAGGTAGTAGATAAGGTTGAGATCTCGCTGAGAGGCCAAATTCAATTTGGAGGAAGGAGGGTTCTTACATATCTAACCTCCCTCATTTTTAGGAAATGAGGCTTACTAGAAAGAATATTTTCTTCTAGAGATATCTTTGGGATTACATTTCTTAGTCTTTCAGGACATTGTAATTAGTGAATAGGACGTTTGCATTTGTTTCTATAAATTAGCCTACCTTGATGGTGATTATTAGACTTGTACCCCAAGAAGATACTTTCAAGATGAATATTGATATGACTATCCCATTTTGATGATATTTCAAGTGGAGTATTGGTTTTCTTTTGACCTATTATGTTTCATGTAAGCTTCACTCTATTCTACATTCACAACATGAATTCTTGGTCATGTTTTGAATGTTAGGTGGATTTCTTTAAATGTGGGGAGCCATTAGATTCGACAACTGCATGGCCACTAGTTGATTTTGGTTTCTTATAAGCTCCAAAAATTTTCTTAGTTGGTGATCTACCAAGGTCTCCCTTCGAAATCCAACTAGCTAAGAGTAGTATTTACTATAGCATTTGCCCCTCTTACTTGAAATTATAATCATTTAATTACATTATGTGGAAATGTTCCTTTACGAGATCATGTTGATTTCAAGTTCAATCTCAGTAGGAAATCATCTTTCAAGGGAATTTACATTGGTGGAAAATTTTGGTGGGTGATTTAGATCAATGATCCAAGATTCCTTGGTTAGTATTTGGCACTAGTTAAGAGTTACTGCATTCTATATCATTTGGAAGTTTCATTTCAATGATTCTTTCTATAATGAGGTTGGTTCATAGTTAGTTTTTTTCAACTATGAAAAAATGTGAGATCTATGCAGCTACTATTACAAAGAGCATCAAGTTGTTAGACCCAATCACCTATTTTGATTTCCTAACTATTTTAATACCTTTATGAAAACAAATTCAATGTTCATTATATATATTTTTACCATTTCCATATATTTCTAATTATTGATGTAAATATTTAATTATATATGCAAAAATTATTATTTAAAAAAAATTATTACTAAAAAAATTAAAAAATTTACGCAATTAGATTTTATTAATTTATTTTTATTTTAATCATACTTTATCTTTTTATATAAAATTATAATCAACTGCAATATAAAATTTTTAAAATATATATATATATATATATATATATATATATATTAATTATAATATTATTTTTTGATATAATAAAATAAAAATAAGCATTTAAGTTTTATAACCTTTTGATGGTATATTTCAATTATTTTGAATAATTGAAAGTCACCTATCATATCAAGAGCCATACACCACCCTCTAAGGCCTTCCTCATCCCTTGAGTTGATACAAAAAATTTATTGAGTAACCTACTTTATCAATTAGAAAATTGTCAATTTAGTCATTAATACAATGCTACATTAGCGCATCATTACGTGGGTAGTAGTTCTGGTTTAACCTATGACGTAGCGTGGTGGAAATCTAAAGTCATTCCTAGAAAAGAAAGTTTAAATTAATTGTACACTTTAATCATTTCCACATGTAAGATTTCTCTCTTCACATATTTACATATTCCTAAATATTTCATTAAAATCTTTTGCTTCTAAATATTTCATTAAAATCTTTTGCTTCTCTTAACTATTTCATTAAATAAATTATTTTTAGCCTCATAAACTTTAAAATAATTTTTTTATTTTTTTTTATATCAAATTCAAAAATTAATTTAAATTACTTTTAACCTCATAAACCTTAAAATAATTTCTTTATTTCTTCTTTTTTATATCAAATTCAGAAAGCACGCGACGTGCATGACTTAGCCGCTGGGGCGGATGGCTTTCGCTCCCCCCAGCCGCGATCGAATCCTGCGGCAGTAGACTGTGGACCCCGCGTATCTGCTGGCTTCGGCCTACGACGGCTATGCCGTAATATTCTACAATATTCTGCGTTGGTTATCTGCTGGCTTCGGCCTGATTTGTAACGGCTATGCTGTAATATTCTGAATTCTGTTGGCTTCGGCCATATGTTGTAAATATCTGCCGGCCTAGGCCATATGTTGATTTTCCCTCTGAAAAAAAAAAAAAAAAAAAAAAATCAAATTCAGAAATTATCTCACCTTTTAACCAGAAACATACCCTCAAATAAATCATTTTGAGTACGGACCTCAAAATTCACATTCCATTATTATAAGGAATATGGGTTACCACCGAAAATCAATACTAAATTATGGGACACATTGAAATGATATCACCATTCAAATCATTTCATACGTCTTTTCTTTTATTAAGGTATTAATACAAATCTCATAAAAATATAAGATATAATAGATGTGTTAGGGTGGATATTCTAAGAAGAAGTGATTTAATTTTCTATTTCATAAATTATATAATATTTTTTAATAAATGTGTTTTATTGTTATATTTTATATTTTATTTTGAAGTATATAGAATTTTATTTTTATATTTTATAATTTTTAAAATTAATATTTATATTACTAAAAAATATATTTCTCATATATATTCTTAATTCTTTATAATAATTATTTTTAAAATATTGATATTTTGAAGAGTGGCTGTTTTAATTTAATGAAAATGGTGTATTTTTAATTTTTTTTTTTTTTTTTTTTTTATTTTGAATGGTTATGAAAAGCTTTTTATTTGTAAATTTAAAATGTATTTACTACATTATTTTATTATATTTTTTTTTAATCGGTGGAAATCTAATTTTTATAACAAAAATTTGATAAAATATGTTTTTTTTATTTTTTAAGATTATCTTTTATAAAATATTTTTTAATTTTTTTAATTTTCTTTCACCATGTTTATCAAATAATACAATCCTAAATCTTGTACCTATAATAAATCGCATGGCTAACAAGAATGTCAAAATAAAACTTCCTTCTACCAAAAATATTAATTTTACTATAATTATTATTATTAATAACCTTGCTTTCCACCATTGGTTCTTTTTCAAATCTACAATTGTATTATGGCTGGTAATAAAAGTAAGTTTTTAGATATTTATAAAATTAAATTATTATGAATTGTTATTATCATATATAATATTTTATATATAATTTTCTTAAATTTAATGATCATTATTCTTTTAATGATATTAATATATTTTCAAACTAAAATAAAATTCATTGAAATTTTTAAGTTAATTATTAATATGAATTTTATTTTTAAAAAGACAATCTCATTTAAATAAATGAAGATGATAATTAATCTTATAAATTGTTCTTACACAACTTGTTTCTTCTAGTTTCTCTAATTTTCCATTATAAATTAAAAAAAAAAAAAATAGGTGACAAAGAGATATCTTGTTATCCCCTATGTTACAATTGATTTCCTTTAACTTTATAATGGAATGTGATTTTTGAAGTCTATACATCACCCTCTCCTATCATATTTTCCATTTTACCTTATAATTTCTTGCCGAGTGGCATATTCCTCATGGCTCATGAAGAGCCTGAATCCACTATTAGCTCTTGAAGACAAAACATGTCACAAATGAGATTCAAATTTCTATAGAAAGATAATTATTCATCCTTTTAATATTTTGAGATATATTTTATTCATCTCTTATAATGTAATGTTTAACACAATAGAAGCTCCAATATGATGTTCTAATATCTTCTAATTTCTTCCAAAAATTATTTATAAGAATTATGTAAAATATTTTCTAAAGTGGACAAAACAATAAAGTTTAACTGATGGTTGTTATCTCAGCAGACCACAATGCTGATACAAGGAGAACAACAAATCGTTGTTATCTCAGCAAACCACAGTGCAGATACAAGGGAACAACAAATCGTTGTTATCTCAGCAAACCACATTGTTGATACAAGGAGAATAGAAAATTGTTGTTATCTCTGCAAACCACAATGCTAATACAGGGAGAAAAGAAAATCATTGCTATCTCAACAAACCATAGTGCTGATACACAGAGAACAACAAATCATTTTTCTGAGCCACACAGTCTGTAAAACACAGTTTAAAAATCCTTTCATAACTCCCCAACCAAGGATCTTTTTGGAAAATCGCTCGCGTGTTACCAAATAGACACTTCTCTGCACAAAACCCAGATGCCAAAATTTCAAATTTCGTCTTCCTTTGATAAGAAATTGACCTACAACTTTGATGACGGTTTTCCCTGACAAATTTTCTTTCTTCTGTTGGCTTGATACACAGTGTTCTGTATTCTCGAATCTGTAATGTAAATAACTCTTCCCAATACACAATATTGGATGAAAAACACTGGATTACAATATTAACTGAAATTTGATTCTCGAGATTCTCATTTAAATGTAAATAACAGAGAAAATACAATGCATGAATTCCTCATTCAACACAACAATTTAAAGACCAAATCAATTTCAATCTCCAGATATTAATATTATGGTTCACAAACCTCACAATTGGATATGCAAATAACTATCTCACACACACTTACAATTCGATTTTATGATAAAAGCCACAGGCCTAAGAAATGTTGTTTAGTTAACTTCAATCCATAGTTTTTAAAACTGGAACCAGTGACCAGACTGGTCCACCTAATGAACCGGTTTACCGACTGGAACCGGTCTAACCGGGACTGGTTTGGTGTAAATGAACCGGTTTTAGAAAAATACATTAAATAATTAATTTTTAATAAAACAAAACTATTTTTAAGATTTAAAACCATGATTCCAAGCCAATAGAGACAAAATATGCAAAGTTTTCTCATTTATATACCATGTGAAGGTGAATATATCAAAATGGCACCGAGTGCAATACATATCATCGACAAAATAGCAAAATACATAAGCAATGAGGCTCTAAATGGCATATAAAGTCCAAAAAAAATGTTGCAATCTATGAGGCCATTGGCCTACTACAAGTCTACAATGTACACATGATCAATCATCAAGTTCATCACCACTACTAGCCACAAGATCATCATCAAGAGCTACATAGACATCATCTGGTTCAGAGTCTGAGGATGCCTTAGCCTAATCTGCAACCTCAGTACAGTGCCACCAATAACAATAGAAGTGGACCTAATGGAAGCACGAGTTTGTCGACCTACATGATTAGTGCCTTCCATTGGTTCTTCGCCTTTCCTTGATGCCGCTACTGATCCTCGTTCTGATGCCACCACATAATCTACTTCGTCCCCTGCTAAAGCCATGTCGATATCAAAATGAGCCTCAAACATATGTTCTTCAGTCTCCTCCACCAATTCTGATGTTGGATCAATATTGTCCAACACAATTGGATCTAGATCAGGAGTTTTGTTCATCATTTGGAGCTTCGATTGCATTTATTGTTTACCACAAAACCATGAAATCCTGAAAACCATTAAGTCTGCTACATTTTGAGTGAAATCTAAAATTCTAGTTTCTCCATATGAAATCCAATGAGGTCGAAACCACTCTCAAACATCCTGAGTAATTTCATGGTAATGTTAACATTACTATTAATTGCCAACATTGTTAGGGTTCACATGTGTTAGGAAAATGAGAGGGTAGGCATGTTTTTCTTGGAGGGACTATTTTTGGAGGAAAACAACCCCAAATTTCCCTCAAAATAGCTTCAAAACTCACAAAAATGCATTTTGTGGGGTTTATACTTGCCCTGGTAATAAATCGGTCGGTTCCATCCTAAAGTGGCTAGTTAGGACCGATTAGCTCCAATTTTTGGCCAAACAAGGTGTATGACTGGGTTTTTTGACTGGTTCCAACCGGTGGGCCAACTAACCAGTCAGTTAGACCTGTAACTGGTTAGCTGGGCTAGTTTTGAATACTATGCTTCAATCTCACACAGAGACAAAAACAACGTACCTCTCTCCCACACCAAAAAATCCAGCCCAAAAATGTTCCTCCTCTCTCCAAAAACTAAAAGCCACTATCCAATAAATGAGTTCATGGATGTGAACCAATTTTCCTTAGCCCTAACTACCTACTAACTATAAAATCATTTCCTTTAACTAGATATTCCTAACTAATCTTAACTGAATATCAAAAACTTTCACAAATAAGCTTTAAAATGTTCTAGCCTTGAGATGTGATCAATCGATCACATTCCTAGGCTCTTGGTCTGGCTTACTTATCATTTTTATGTGCTAGGCCTAACTCACCTGCATCAGACTCCCAAGAAAGAAAATTTTATGAGCTCTTGCTCATAAGATCTTCTATAGAATGACCTGATTTCTGTAGTGCTACTTCATCCATCCAAGTAGAATCCTCCATCGGATGGTCTTTCCACTTCATAATATATTCCAAGTATTATTTCCTTCTGGTCTTCTTGGCAACACGTGTATCCAAAATCTGTTCAGCCTCTAAACTCCTTTGCACAGGCATTTGCTTCAGCGACTATTGTTGCTTTCCTTCATCCTAGTTAAGATTCCCATAAGTTTGATTGCATCACCAATTGTGTAGGGATACAAACCTTCTACATTAAAAATGGGTGAAATGCCAATTCGTGGAGGTAACTCTAGCTCATAAGCATTCGCTGAAAAATTGCGGAGGATCTTACAAGGTCATATCTTCTTCATTCTCAATTTGCTATATTCTCCTCTTGGAAACCTCTATTTTCTTAGGTGAGCTAGGACAATGTCTCCCACTTCAATTTTTACCTCTTTCCTGTGTACATTTGCTTGTTTCTTGTAGTTGTTGCTTGTATCTTGTAATCTTTGTTTTACTTGCTCATGCAGCTCACTCATGGTTGTTGCAAAATCCTCTCCATCAACACCTCCATGCTCAAGGTTTCCAAAGTATCTTAGCTCATAAATTCCCCTCAAATGCATGTCATACAAGATCTGAAATGGACTCTTTCATGTGCTCCTATTTGGTGAGTAATTATAGGCAAACTCAGCCTGGGCTAGCACATGATCCCATTGCTTTGGTCGCTCACCTACTAAACTCCACAACAAATTACCCAAACTCTTGTTTACAACCTTTGTTTTCCCATCAGACTATGGATGATAATCTAAGCTAAAATTTAGCTTAGTGCCAAGTTTCTTCCACAAGGTCCTCCAAAAATGTCTGGTGAATCTTGTGTCCTTGTCAGAGATTATACTTCTTGGCAAACCATGCAACCAAACAATCTCATTAAAAAATAAATTAGCCACATGGGTAGCATCACTAGTTTTTAAACACAGAATGAAATGAGCCATCTTACTAAATCTATCCACAACTATAAGGATTGCATCATTAACTCGTTGAGTTCTCGGTAATCCCATAAACAATTCCATACTCACTGAATCCCAAGGTCTATTGGGAATGGGTAATGGCATGTATAGTCCAGGATTCTGACTTCTCCTCTTCGCATGTTGACATACCTTGCACTTACTGACATACCTATGTACATCTTCCTCCATCTTAGACCAAAAATAGAAGTGAATCAGTTGCCCAAGTGTTTTCTCAACACCAAAGTGTCCAGCCAACCTGCCATTATGATTTTCTTCGACTAAGTTTTTCCTCATTGAGCAATTGGGAATACATAGTTGATTGCTCTTGAATAGTATCCCATCCTGCAACATAAACTATTTCCATGGACTATTGTCCCTATTGACTGGACTTTTACATGCTACAAAAGCTTCTTTAAAATTAGCATCAATGGCATCAAGTCCTTCAAATAATCAAAGCCTAAAATTTGTATTTGACTTTCCTGCATAATTAAGCATCTCCTACTCAAGGCATCGACATCCTTATTTTCCTTCCCACTAATGTGCTTCAAAACAAAAGTGAAATTTTGAAGGAACTCCACCCACTTTGCATGTTTATGATTTAACTTATGTTTCTGCATAATATATTGTAAATAAGAATTATTTGTGTATATAACAAACTCGTTAGAAATCAAGTAATTCCTCCAATGCTTCAAAGCTTGAACCATTGCATAAAATTCTTTGTCGTAGGAAGATTATTTTTGTTTTGACTCATTTAAATTCTTACTGAAATATGCAACGAGCTTATCTTCTTAGTTTAGTATAGCTCCAATGGTTTTCCCACTAGCATCACATCCCACTAGAAAGGGCTGATTGAAGTCTAGAAACTTCAACATCGGCTTCTCAGTCGTCTTCTTCTTCAATAGTTGAAAAAAAAATTATTTGTTGTTGTCCAATAAAATGGTTTCCTATTATTCTTGATGGTTTTAATGATAGGTTCACAAATGCCACTAAAGTTCCTAATAAATTTTCTGTAGAAGTTGGCTAAGCCATGAAAACTTCTCACCTCAAAAATGTTCTTAGGTGAGGGCCAATTTACAATTGCCTCTATGTTCTTCGGATCCATTTTCAATCCATCCTTAGAAATGACAAAGCCCAAGTATACAAGCTCACTCTTCATAAAAGAACACTTTTTCATGTTAATCAATAGCTTTTCTTGTTACAATCTCACTAAAACATACTTCAAATGTCTTAAGTGCTCTTCTTTAGTTTAACTGAAAATTAAAATGTCATCCAAGTAAAAAATGACAAACTTACCAGTGAACTCCTACAAGAATTCATTCATCAACCACATAAAGGTATTGGGTACATTTGACAAGCCAAATGGCATGACCATCCACTTGTACAAGCCTTCATTGGTCATGAAAGTTGTCTTCCGCTCGTCTCCTTCCCTTATCTAAATTTGTTGATAACCACTTTTTAGGTCAATCTTTGAGAAGTAGGTTGCTCAACCCAATAAATCCATAATATCATCCATCCATGGCAATGGAAACCTATAACGAATGGTGATCTTGTTGATTTCTCTAGAGTCAGTTCACATTCTCCATTCTCCACCCTTCTTTGGACTTAATATTGTAGGTACAGCACACAAAATCAAACTTTCTCTTATTAATCCTTTGTCCAACAATTCTTGGACTTGCTTCGTCACTTCCTCATTCTCTTTGGGTGTTGTTTGATATGAAACCTTGTTCAGAAGACTTTCTCCTAGTATCAAGTCTATGTGATGATTGATGCTTCTTTTGGGTGGCAATTCATCAACTACAATATCATGAAACTCATGCAGCAACTCATAAACTTCAATAGGTAAATCTGCAATTTCATTGTACAGAAGTACTACCTTTGGCTTGCAAACGACTACATAACTTACCTCTTCTTCTTCCATCTATTGTAGAAATTCCTCTCCACTAAGTAGCAGTGCTCTTGGGCTGCTTGTTTCAGTTGTACCTTCCTCTTTCAATGGTACAAGAGTGTGCTTGATTCCATCCTTTTTGAAATTATAACAATTTCTCTCTCCATCATGTGTCACCTTCCTATCAAACTACCGGTGACACAAAAGAATGTGACAATCATCCATTGGCATTATGTCATAGAGCATCTTGTCTTTATACTTGCCTATCTAAAACTCAACTTCACTTTGTTCATGAACCAACAACTGGTGTCCTTTTTGCAACCATGATACCTTATAAGGTGTGGGGTGCTTAATATTTTCTGATCCCAATTTTTCCACCATTTCTTGGGAAACTAGATTGTTTGTACTTCCACTGTCAATCACCAATTTACAGCATTTTCCTTTTTCCTTACACATTGTCTTGAATAATGATTTTCTTTGGACTAGTTGAGTAATCTCCTTTGTTGGTTTTAACAGAACTTGGTGCATCGTCAACACCTCTCCAATCTTTGGCATATTCTCTACCTCAGGTACTTGTTCCTCTATTGCTTCGGTTTGAGCTATGTATGCATCGTAATGTCTTGTATTGTCATTCTTAGGACATTCAAAAGATCGGTGACCTAGTTTGTTACATCTGTAACATCAATAGACAATATCTTTGCCTCTTCCTCTACCTCTACCTCTCTAGTAAGGTCTTCCTCCTCTGCTTCCACCTTCTTTCTCTGACTTCCCTTGTTGATTTGAGTTTCCTTCATCATTATTTTGCAGAGAAAACTTTCCTCTTCCATTTGTCTATCCTTTCCCTTTGGAAAAACCACGTCCTCTGACAGATCTTTTCTTCCTAGCTTGTTGGGAAAAATACTTGGGGGGGCGGGGGGTGAATCAGTATTTATAAATCATCAATAAATTTTCCATTTCATATTCACATTTCTATACGCGACTTTACTGAGTTGAACCTGCGTGTGCACACGACTGTCCTTAAGACAACTAGCGTATATCGAGTGAACTTGTAGTTCAATTAATCCATCATATATTTGTATTGAGCCATTGCATTTGTATTTTATCAACCATTAGATAAACAGTAACCAAGTGAAGAAATAACGGAATAAACAATCACACATAAGCAACACACATGAACACCGAGATCTAAGGTGGAAACCCAATGCAGGAGAAAAACCACCTGTTGATGTCGTCTCTGTCTTCTTTTAATATAAAGAAAAAATGTTTATAATCTTGTACTAGCCCAAACTCATGGCAGTACGTAGGAATATACTTGCAGAACACTACAACCTTCTCTCGTTCTCCATCTTCTACTAGAATGGAGCTACAACCCCTTGGCTCTTCTACTAGCTAATATGTTTACCAATATGTAGGCATTGGCCTATAGATGGCTACCACCTTCACTAGTTCTCTAGCTAATACTATAAGGGAGCTCCAACCCCCTAGCTCTTGTACTGGATGATATGTTTACCAGTATGTAGGAGATAGCCTACAGAAACATACTACCTTCACTCTTCCTCCAAGGACCACGTTTCATAAATTTTCAGACTGGATACTCCTAGTACACAACAACACAATATGTAGGCCACGTTTCATCAAATTTTCATACTAGACCCATGAGTAGCATTGAAGCTCAAAATCAATCACCACTGCAATACAACCATAAAATACATCTACATCAACTAATCACTGAAACACAATCATCAATATCTGATATAACTAAAAAAATCAATCATTGAAACCTCTGATGTAACTGAATCACTCAATCATCAATTTCTGAATCAACCACAACTAAATCAATCAATCACTGAAAACTCAATCAACTGACACTTTATCAAAATTCAACCAATCAACAGGAACAAACATATCATTGTAACCAATACATAGATCTGAACCTTGAACACTGCATCGACAACTGGAACCATCTGTAACCTCAAAAATCATATGTTAGAATGTATACACTACTTCAATGAAGCCAACCTACATATATATGCTACTTTCTGTAACCCAACCTATGTATACCTCTAAATATACTAAATCATAAGACTTCTCAACCATAAACTGTACTGTCGAAATACATTCTGAAGATCTACTGTCATATTACAGAGTTCTGAATAGATAGCCACAAATATCACCCTTCTAACTCAATCAATCAATCAATCCGACTCAATCTCCTTATACAATCAGTTTTACTTTCAATCCAAAGAAGACATCATTGACAAACAACAGTAAAATAGTAGCACGGACCAGATAGATCAGTCATCTCTAAACAACAAACTTTTCTTCTACATACGCTACTTGGAAGTGTCGAATCAACATGTATATGCACCTTCACCAAGGCGAACCAGCATATAGATTTGCAAATAATACCTTATAACTTCCCAGCTATTCCATACTTCAGGCATACCCAGATCATAACATTTAAAGGATAAAACATGTGTTAGCATTGATATATAGCCCATCCATTATCAAATCATACAATGATAAGTCATTATAGGTCTCATGATCCTGATCCAACATTGTATCCAAAGGTGCACAAGATATTTCAGATCATCTCATAACCATATGAAAAAACCTTTCACTTGCACACTTATCCCTTTAATCTTCTCCTCCTTATATACTTAGAGCTTTTCTCAATACCTCGGATCAAAACAACATTTAAAACCTATGGTATTCTTAGACAGGATCAAGTAACCGCGATTCCGCTCAATATTGTGGACTAATACCATGGTATGGACCCTTGGTATTCTTTATCCTTAATTTTCCATCCCATACTTACTTTTCCTCTTGTGAAATTGCGTACATACATGTACGCTCATTTTGTTCTGTGAACCTGCTTGTATACACTACTTGGACTAGGTGAACGAGCATATAAAACTTCATACAACTTAAAACATTATTTTTCTTCAATTGCTTGATTTTTATCGGTAATCCTTTGTTCCATCATCATGTTCTTATGTGCCATTACTCGGTTACCTCTAAATAGACCTGTTACAATGTGAGTTGTCATAATTATATCATTTCTGAACTAATTCCTCTGAACTGACCTACATTTTGTCACATCTGTGAACACAACTGTCATGCATTTTGTCACATCCTATTTATATATTTATCAAGTATTCCATTCATCAAAAAGGTTGTCTATCAAGGACAACACTAATGCAATATTCCTGTATCAATCCTTTAACCATTATTCTATTCCATCATTCTATCACCTCTGATATCTCTATGTTCCATCATTCTGTCACCATTGATCTATCATGTAGATTCATCTAGTTACCATATACTTTTTCTGCTACAAGTGAGTTGCCATTAAGGACAACACATGCATCATAATGCCAACATAGTCCCCCTTTGGACACTATGGCAACCACTTTGGTGTTTGGTCACAACAACTTATAAATCACATCAAGACAAGCACCAAGCTTTTCATAACATCAAGCTACCAAGATTTTTAGAACATCAAGCTACTCTCCAAACACTAAGCTACTCTCCCCCTTTGACATCAAGGGAAAAGGGCTGACCAATGTTAAATGAAGACTTCCATATTTGAACTACTGGATATGTACACTGATCATGCTCCCCCTAGGCACATGCTAAATTCTATAATCAAACCCCCCCCTTAGTACATGCTGAGATGCACTATACTGTCCACGCCCCCCTTGAGAACATGCAGAGTCTACATAAATATTTTTTGAAATAATAACATGACTCTATAATGACCTTCCTATCACCAATGACTCATACATACATCAATCACCCATCCAAGTGGGGATACACCAAATGACTCAACCACTCAACCAAGTGGGATTACATATTTGAAATGATCTTAAAAAGTCCATACATGACTAAATATGACAATTATTACATTGTAGGTCTTTAATTGAACTTTACATCAAATGATATTCATGACATTTATAGCAAAGACCAAAGATCTAAACAATACCATGATAGTCATCAGCAACTATCATAAACCATATATGATCTGCACCATAAGCATATGTCAGCAGCATCCAGAACAACATCCTGTATATGTCCATCATAAGTTCGCAAGATAAGACAGTATACCTTTAATATCATCAACCTATGACAAAATATGTCGCATATAGATATCAACTCATCCTCTTGATCTCATCAAGATCAACTTTCTCTGTTTCCTTAGTAGAAAAAGCCTTAACATAGCCTTGCATGAATCAACTAAGCATATGTCATATCTCCAATTAGTAACACAAAACCATTCACATCATATCATATGTATGTGAAAACACCATATTCATCATCCATGACTATACCATCATCATTGTACCAAGAACTGCATGATATTTCCATAACAACCCTCAATATATCAACCATGTACCTTCACTATGGATTTTTCAACATCCCACATCTGATAAGCATCAATCATGATAAACATATGTGAGAACCAAACCTATCATCATAAAGTAAGAAGTCATCATCATTATGTGACTAAGTAAGTCATGTCTCTGAATATCCATGTCTTCATGAAACCTACAATAACACCATTCT
The DNA here is from genome assembly GCA_031772625.1 of Pinus tabuliformis. Taxonomy (NCBI): domain Eukaryota; kingdom Viridiplantae; phylum Streptophyta; class Pinopsida; order Pinales; family Pinaceae; genus Pinus; species Pinus tabuliformis. The sequence goes on along the minus strand of CM062805.1, from coordinate 981,037,088 downwards.
CTTTGGCCAACCAATATTATTTACCAATATGCAACTTAAGTAGTCATCCATGTATCCAACATTATGTGTATCTAGCTTCTCATCAATGTGAAAATAAAACCAGGAGCTCACAGTCATTTTGTGAAACTTTCTTGATACCATCAAGTGCAACAATCCTCAACCAATATGTGAGATCCAAGAACTATAGGAATCCTCATCCATAATTGCACCATATGAATTTTATGTATCTTTGAAGGAATGATGACAACAACATAAAAGAAATGAGTGGCACTTATCATTATCAAATAATGAAGTTGTGTACTCAAGATTTGTTGTTCTTCTTGAACTTATGAAGATCACCATGTAAGCAACATAACACATGTGCTATATGCATCATCAAAAGAGTCATCCACAATCATCCATAAATATGATCTTAATAACAACTATGTGACCGAAGCAATATAAGTATCATCTGATATTTTGTCATGGGTAATTCATAACCACAAAATAGCATGATGTATCATTTTAACAGTTCAACAACATAAGCATCATCACCATTGATAAGAATCATTAGGTACCTAACAATTTCTAAACATAATTCCAACAATGCATTATTAGAGGCATAACATATTCTCCCCCTAAACATGTGCCAAATGTTCACTGTCAGATCTAATTATTACATATATCAATAAGAATCATCAAGGCATCATCATCAACTAGTTATACATCAGGTCATAAACAACTTATGAGGGTCAAAATCACTTATAATTAACATCCACAAACTATAGTCATCAAACTTCAAACTAGAAAAGGCAATTGATAATTGTCTGAACCATATCAGACCCTTTTTTTGAGTCTATTCCACTGTTTCTTCATCAAAACAACATATAAACGACTATGTAGTTTCTAACTTGCATATATACCCAACCTGTATTCATAATAACTGTGTATGAGAATTAGAATACTGAAGTTTCACACTTTCAACTCCCTCTGAGTCTGTTTTGTCTGTATACTAAGCTAGAACATCATTTCCATGATGGTTCTTCATTAGAGACTCCATTTTACTCTTTTCTCCAGTCATGTGATGAGCACATCCACTATCATCTTCGTTTTTGAATGAGAAGAGAGCAAGATCACACCTTATCTGATCTTCCTTTTCTTGATTCTTGGTGGATTCATATTTTTCTATTTTTATGATATAAATCTTCTTATTTGATTGCTTACCATGTTTTCTACGATGATTCTTAGACTGGTTCCTGCATTCTTTTGCTATATGCCCAAACTTGGTATAATCATAACATCTTATATGTTTCATATTCCTTCTATAGAAATCATTGGCTTTGTGACCAAACATATTGCAAGAAAAACAATATCCCTTAAAGTACCTAGAAGCTAATGATCTTTCTATGTGACATTTATTATCTTGAAACATTCTACTTCTACACCTGGCTCCAGCATGTCCAAAATTATGATAGATATAATATTCAACATTGTCCATCAGAGGAAAGAATCGATTATCACTTCGATAGTTAGGAGTAAATGATTTTCTTTGAAGACTTTCTTTTCTTGGTTGTTGAAGGGGTTGACCTCTTATCTCCTTGTTGAGCATTTCAGATTTTTCATTAGAGTTCCTTGCCTCATGTGGTGAGCTAGGTTCACCTTTAACAGTTTCATGAAAACCAAGACCACTTTTGATGATAGGAGACCTTTGACTACCAAGAATATTATCCAAAATATTAGTACTATCTTGAAATCGTAACAATTTATCCCTTTCTTCTAATTTACCTTTTAATATATTTACCTCAATCTGAAATTTCTCTTTCTTTTACAAATACTTCTTCTTCATGATTTCTTCAATTTTTCTTCCTTTCTTCCTTATTAAAAAGCTTGAAGTAGTTCTAAATTCTTCTTATTTGAATTTTCAAGATCTTCTTTTATAGATGCAGCCGCAGCTTTAAGACCTTCACGGTAACTGGTTCTTTCTTTAAGTTCCTTGGTTGTCGTATCCTTTTTATTCACTTTATTTCTCAATGATGTTACTTTGTCCTGCAGTCTTTGACATTGATCTTCCCTTTACTTGTACTTCTTCCTTATTTTGTTTCCTTCCTCCTACTGAGTTTTTAATATGATAATCTCTTCTTTGTAGGAACATTCCCTTTTATCAAACATATCTTTTTTATCTATAACTTTATCTGTGACCTTCTTCTCACACATTCACTATCTTCAATATAACAGAGAAAGGGATCATCATAGGACAACGAATTAGTAGCTGATAATTCTTTTGCTTGCTCATCTTCATTATTAGGTGATTCTGAATCTGAATATTTTCTTCCACAACTATCACTATTTCTTTGAGTTGTCTTCGTCTTTAGAGTTTCTTTCTTCTTTTTCTTCTTTCCCATTGTCTCAACTTATCTCCTTCAAGAAATCAAGATTCCGTGAAAGGACCTTCTCTGATACCAATTGTTGGGAAAAATAGTGAGAGGGGGGGGGGTGAATCAGTATTTAAAAACCATCAATAGCTTTTCCATTTCATATTCATATTTCTATACGTGACTTTACTAAGTCAAACCTATGTGTGCACGAGACTGTCCTTAAGACAACTAGAGTATATCCAGTGAACTTATAATTCAGTTAATCCATCACATTTTTGTCTTTAGGCAGTGCATTGGTACTTTATTAACCATTAGATAAACAGTAACTAGGTGCAACAATAATAGAATAAACCATCACACATAAGAAACACACATGAGCACCAAGATTTAAGGTGGAAACCTAATGTGGAAGTAAAAACCACCTGCTGTTGTTGTATCTGTCTTCTTTTAATATAAATAAAAATTGTTTACAATCTTGTACTATTGCAAACTCATACCAGTATGTAGGCATCTACCTACGAAAGGCTAAAACCTTCTCTCGTTCTCCAGCTTCTATTGGAAGGGAGCTACAACCCCCTAGCTCTTGTACTAGCTGATATGTTTACCAATATGTAGGCGCCCGCCTATAGAAGCCTACCACCTTCACTTGTTCTCTAGATGCTACTGGAAGGGAGCTCCAACCCCCTAGCTCTTGTACTAGCTGATATGTTTACCAGTATGTAGGTGTCGGCCTACAGAAGGGTACTACCTCCCTCTTCCTCGAGGGACCACGTGTCATAAATTTTTAGACTCAATATTCATAGTACATAACAACACAACATGTAGGCCACGTTTCATCAAATTTTCATACTAGACCCATCAATAACATTGAAACTCAAAATCAATCACCACTACAATACAACCATCAAATACATCTGCATCAAGCAATCACTAAAACCCAATCATCAATCTCTGATATAACTGAAAAAATCAGTCATTAAAACCTCTAACATAACTGAATCACTCAATCATCAATTTTTGAGTCAACCACAACTAAATCAATCCATCACTAAAAACTCAATCAACCAGCACTTAATCAAAATTCAACCAATCAACTAGAACAGACATATCATTATAACCAGTACAGAAATATGAAACCAGAACACTGTGTCAATAACCATAACCAACTGCAACCTAAAAATCATATGTCAAAATTCATACGCTACTTCAATGAAGCCAACCTACATGTATACGCTACTTTCTGTAACCCAACCTATGTATACCTCTAAAGGTATTGAATCATAAAATTTTTGAACCATACGTTGTATTGCCCAAATACATTCTAAAGATCTACTATCATATTATAGAGTTCTAAACAAGTAGCAACAAAGATCACCCTTCTAACTTAATCAATCAATCAACCAGACTCAATCTCCTTATACAATCAATTTTACTTTCGATCCAAAGAAGACATCATTGATAAACAACAGTAAAACAACAACACGAATCAGATAGATTAGTCAACTCTGAACAACAAACTTATCTTCTACGTACGCTACTTTGAAGAGCCGAATTAGTGTCTATATGCACCTTCACCAAGGCAAACCAACGTATAGATATGCAAATAACACCTTACAAATTTGCAACTATTCCAGACTTCAAACATACCCAGATCATAACATTTAAAGGATAAAACATGCATTAGCATTCCGATCTATCCCATACATTATCATATCATACAATGATAAGTCTTGATCCAACATTATATCCAAAGGTGCACAATATATTTCACATAAACATAGCCCTTACAACATAAAATATACTTTAGATAGAAGTATTCATGAAAAACCCTTTCACTTGCACACTTAGCCCTTTGATCTTCTCCTCCATATATACTTAGAGCCTTTTTCAATACCACTGACCAAAACAACCTTTAGAACCTGTGGTATTCTTAGACGGGATCAAGTAACTTGATTCTGCTCAATATTGTGGGCTAATACCATGGTATGGACTCTTGGTATTATTTATCCTTAATTTTCCATCCCATATGCGCTTTTCCTCTTGTAAAAGTGTGTGCATATGTATACGCTCATTTTGTTCCATGAACTTGCTTGTATACACTACTTGGACTAGGTGAAACAATGTATACAACTTAATATAACTTAAAACATTCTTTTTCTTCAATTGCTTGATTCTTATCTATAATCCTGTGTTCCATCATCCTATTCTTATGTTCCATTACTCTCTTACCTCTGAATAGACCTGTTACAATGTGAGTTGTCAACATTATATCATTTCTAAACTTATTCCTCTGAACTGACCTGAATTTTGGCACATCTATAAACACAACTTCCATGCATTCTGTCACATCCTATTTATATCTTTATCAAGTAGTCCATTCATCAAATAGGTTGTATATCAAGGACAACACTAACACAATCTTCTTGTATCAATCCTTTAACCATTATTTTGTTCCATCATTCTGTCACCTCTGATATCTTTGTGTTCCATCACTCTGTCACCTCTGATCTGTCCTATAGATTCATCTAGTTACCATATACTTGTTCTGCTACAAGTGAGTTTCCATCAAGGAAAACACATTGCCTTGAATAAGGATTTCCTTTGGACTAGTTCAATAGTCTCCTTTGCTACTTTTAACAGGACTTTGTGCATCATCAACACCTCTCCAGTCTCTGGCACATTCTCTACCTCAAGTAGTTGTGCCTTTGCTGCTTTGGTTTGAGCTATGTATGCACCTCGTTGTCCCGTATTGTCATTCTCAACACATTCATAAGATTAGGGACCCAATTTGTTACATCTGTAAAACTGATAGACAGTCTCTCTACCCCTTCCTCTACCTCTACCTCTCTGGTAACGTATTCATCTTCTGTTGTCATCTTCTTTCTCTGACAGGCCTTGCTGATTTGAGTTTCCTTCATCATTCTTTTGTGCAGGAAAATTTCCTCTTCCATTTGTCTGTCCTTTCCCTTTAGAAAAACCATGTCCTTTGCCTGAGCTTTTCTTCCTAGCTATCTTTTCTTCTACCTTCAAGGCACACCTGTATGCTTCCTCTATTATCCTTGGAGAAAGTTTGATGATTTCATCTTGGATATATCTAACCTCAAACCATGGATATACCTTGTTGTCTTCTCCGGGGTATCTTCTACATAGCCTACTCTCAAATTCACCTTGTAAAACTCTTCGGTGTAGTCCCTCATTGTCATTATATTTTGTTTAAGATTTTGCATTTGTTTGTAAAGAGTTAGCTGGTAATCCTTTGGCAAGAACTTACTCTTCATCTTTGCCACCATTCTATCCCAACTCTTGATCAATGGTTTTTCCTTCTTCCTTCTTTCAGCCTGTACATTGTCCCACCATAGTGCAGCATGGCCTTTCAACCTTATCACAACAAACTTGACTCTCTTATCCTCGTAAATTTCCTCATACTCAAAATACTTTTCCATCTCACTTATCTAATCTAGTAGATTCTCATCCTTCAAACTGCCATCATAAATAGAGATTTTAGGCTTTGGCCTTGAACTTGAGCTCAATACTACTCTTAACAAATTAATCTCAGTAGCTTCTTCAATAGGTGTTGCTCCTTCTTCTTCAAGTTCCTCTTCGGCCTCACTAAAATCTCCACCTTCAAGGTCTCATTGTCTCCCTACTTCCATGGCTTCTAACCGAACTTGTAGTCTCCTTATCTCTTCCCAGAGTTCTGCATTACCCGCAGGTCTGCCTCCGTGACCTCGTGCCCTTCTTGCTTGCCTATTCATCTCTCTATACTGTAGAGACCAATGATGTTAAGGCTCTGATACCAAAAATTAATGGCTGCTATCTTAGCAAACCACAACCCTAATACAAGGAGAACAACAAATTGTTGTTATCTCAGCAAACCACAGTCCTAATATAGGGGGAACAACAAATCGTTGCTATCTCAGCAAACCACAATGCTGATACAGGGAGAACAACAAATCATTTCTATCTCAGAAAAATAGAGTGTTGATATAGGGGGAATAGAAAATCGTTGCTATCTCAGCAAACCACAGTGCTGATACAAGGAGAACAGTAAATCGTTTTTCCCAACCACACAGTCTATAAAAACACAGTTTAAAGATCCATTCTTAACTCCCCAACCAAGGATATTTTTGGAAAATTGCTATTGAGTCACCAAATAGAGCCTACTATACACAAAACCCAAATGCCATAATTTTTATTTTCATATTCCTTTGATAAAAAATTGACCCGCAACTTTGATGACGGTTTTTCCTTACGATTTTTCTTTCTTATGTTGGCTTGGTATAGAGTGCTCTTTATTCTCGAATCTATAATATAAATAAATCTTTCCAATACACAATCTTGGATGCAAAAGCACTGGGTTAGAATATTAACTAAAATGTGATTCTCCATGTTCTCATTTAAATGTAAATAACAGAGAAAATATAGTGCATGAATTCCTCATTCAACACAACAATTTAAAGACCAAATCAATTTCAATCTCCAGATATTAATATTATGGTTCACAAACCTCACAAGTGCATATGAAAATAACTATCTCACACACACTTACAAATTCGATTTGTTGATAAAAACCACTGGTCTAAGAAATGTTGTTCAGTTAACTTCAATCTCACACAGAGAAAAAAATAGCGTACCTCTCTCCCACACCAAAACTTCCAGCCCAAAAATGTTCCTCCTCTCTCCAAAAACTAAAAGCAATTGTCCAAGAAATGAGTTCATGGATGTGAACCAATTTCCCTTAGCCCTAACTACCTACTAACTATAAAATCATTTCTTTTAACTAGATATTCCTAACTAATCTTAATTGAATATCAAAAACTTTTCACAAATAAACTTTAAAATTTTCTAGCCTTGACATGTGATCAATCCATAACATTGCTAGGCTCTTGGTTTGACTTTAATAACTTATCATTTTTATGCACTTTACCTAATGCACCTTCATCATTAGAAAATATTATCATTATTGTCTTAAGCCTTAACAATATTCAATTATTATGAGGAAAAAAATCTCGATCGGGAACGGAGAGCGGGATCTGGAGATGCGATCTGAATCACCCTTGATCACTAACTTGAAACCCTGCTTCCCTCGGCCTCCAACCTTCAATCCATGGCACGCTGACTAAGGTTTCTTCAATGAGTACGCTCCCAGGAGGGGCGGGATCCTCCCCCCCTCCATACATTGGGTCATCCTCTAATAACTCTATGAAAAAACAAAAATGTCCTCTGCACATACCAGAAAGCCTTCCAGAAACAGATCAAGGACCAGATCCGGCCACTAATGAAGAAGAAACTGCTGCTACATGTGATGATACGGGAAAAGACAATGGAGGGAATCAAAAAGCTCCTACGTCACAACCAAAGGTGACTTCAGCCACATGCATACCAAAAACTGCCGAAAGAATCAAAGTCGACCTCCCCAGCCAGCAAATCAATGACGAAATCCAATTTATGAGGGACTATGCACTCATCGGCAAGTTCCTCGGATTCTGGGCTACTGAAAAGGCCTTTCATGGCTGGATCGCTTCAAAATGGAAGCCTAAGGGACAAGTTACTCTGCAGCTTGGCCCCAAAGGCTTCTTCACGGCAATCTTCAACTACCTGGAGGACAAATCACGCATATTTGAAGGAGGCTCGTACTTCTTCAATTCTTTTGGACTGTACTTAATAGAATGGAAAGAAATATTTGACCCAGACAAGGAAGACTTTAGTTGGGCTCCCGTCTGGATTCGAATGTATTCCCTCCCTACAGAATATTGGAAGGAGGAGACTCTAAGGGATATAGGAAATAGCCTGGGGACCTTCACAAAGCTTTTGAGGAAACTAAAACTCGCAGATATACTTCTTACGCCCAAATTTGTGTCCAAATGCATCTTACCAAAGCTTTAGCAGACTCGGTAAGTCTTTTCCACGACGACTTTGAATGGATACAATCATTAGATTATGAGCACATTCCTTTTCGCTGTAGAAAGTGCCATGAGCATGGCAATCTCTTCAAGGACTGTCCCCTCAATCTCCAATCCAAACACCCTGTAAATGATCTCAGCAGCAGGGAAAATTTTAAGAACCCGCCCAAATTTACATGTATAATAAATGGGCGAATCTCCATGGTACATAGGAAAAATGGAAGGCGATTTTATCAATAATATGATATGTATATATAATTTTTTGGCGAATCTCTCACCAGGCATGGCGAATATTTTACTCAATTATAAAATCTTGTGTTTATTGAATACACAAATGAAATCATTGCATTTCTTTAAAATATCTTTTGAAATCAAAATTACCAAAATTACATATCGATAACCTAGTGGGTGTAGGATAAAATTCACCCGTGCCATTCCAAGAAAGCATGAGAAAAAACCTAATACTATATATAAAACCAAGAAAATTTCAAATTCATCACTTCTAGGGACCTCGTAACCACCTTGTCAATACACAAGTATGTTCCTGTTTGCAATTAGAAAAATTACCCAAATTACAATCTGTTTACTCCAGCATATGTTGGAAAGTTACAAGTATGTTCCTGTTTGCAATTAGAAAAATTACCCAAATTACAATCTGTTTACTCCAACATATGTTGGAAAGTTATAGAAGGATGACCAGTGCAATCAATCCATTCCTTTTAGCCCTGGATTTGTTTCAGTTTAAAACAGAAGTATACAAATATACTTGTCCAATGTTTATGCTTTAACCATTCACCTTAAGATGTTTTTACAATATAATTTCCTAAGTCTATTTAATATCTTCATTATCATAAAAACCAACCTATATCCATCTTAACTCCACATCTACCACTCTTAGGGGGATGAAATCTATTTATCCCTCTGAGCACTTGGTAGACCCAGAATTAAGATGGATCTAAGATGATAGAATTTCCCCTTTAAATAGTCTATGCTCACATGAATACCATGGTATTACCATGGGTTATCATAAACCTCGAGCTTAAAAATTACTATTAGTAATTTATAAAAATTAATAAAATTAATAGTTGATTTTTATTTTATTTTTTATTTTAACCAAGCTAAGATGTTTAACATACATTAAATTACAACATTCATTTTTAATCTTGATCGGATCAAATATTTTTTCACTCTATGCTAGTTTGCATATCACGATATTTGATACCTCTCGAGGGTTAGTAGATCCAGAGTAAAGATGGATCTATGTTGGTTTAATTCCCCCATTTAAATAGGCTACATTCCAGGTGAATACCATGGGTCAATACCATGTGCCATTTTGGTGAATAACATGGGTCAGTACCATGTGCTATTTTTATTTTTATTAATACTAATATTAGGGTTAATAATGTTTTTTGCATGGTATTAATAACAATCTAGTCCATGGTATTTGTCCCATAGTATTTTGCCCATAGGTTTCACCTAAATATAATGCATTTTCTGAGTGTTGGTAAATATAAGGTGACTTATGGAGTAAATATAAAAAAATGTTTTATTTGTTTACCATACCTCTCGTTTATTTATATTTTTATTAATTTACCATACCTCTTTTACAAATATGGTATTTGGCCCATAGGATTCACTTAAATAAAATCTCTTTCTTGAGCCTTCATAAATAGAACGAGGGTTATGGACTAAATATAAAAAGAGGTTTTATTTATTTACCATGCGTCTAGTTTATTTATATTTTTATTTATTTACCATACCTTTTGAGTAAGTATAAAAAGATGTTTTATTTATTTACCATACCTCCACTTTACTTATATTTTTTTTTTTTTATACCCTTGCATGTATATAAGGTGACTTATGGAGTAAATATAAAAAATGTTTTATTTATTTAACATACCTCTCATTTATTTATAATTTTATTAATTTACCATACCTCTTTTATAAATATGGTATTTGGGCCTTTGGCCCATAGGATTCACTTAAATAAAACCTATTCTTGAAAATGGGCGAATGGATTCACTTAAATAAAACCTATTCTTGAAAATGGGTGAGTGGAAGGTTGTATCTCCTAATTTCAAGGGCTAAATTTACCTTTTTTACCCTCTCCCTTAAAATAAGGTGGGCTACTTGAGGTGAATTGTAAAAATGTACTATGATACAAAATATTCGCCCACTAAAAATTTGAAACCCCTTAATTTCGCCAAATGGCGAACATTCGCCCCTAAAATTTTCTATGCTTAGCAAAGACTCAGAAGGTTTCACCAAAATCCCTAATCGCCGCCGCCATGCAAAGAAATCCACTACAGCCCCTGACAGCTCCAAAAAGCTTGATTCCCCAAATAGATTTACGATTCTCACCCCCCACGATCCTTCAGAGAATCCTCCAGCTTCACCCCTGGCTAACCCTGCGCCTCCTTCTCCCTCCCGGATTTCCAAACTTTCTCTGCCATCATCTGATTCCGATCCTTCAAGCCTTCCCAACCCCCTCTCTCATGAGAAATCGGCACCAGATATTGCCGCACAATCTTCTTCAATGGAACTGGATGCGGCTCTAGCCCTTAGCACTCATGACAATACTCTCATGGAAGATCAAAACATGCCTTCAAAAATGGATGAAGATCCAGAGAGTATCAACTTGGAAGGTTTAGATATACTCAAGCTGGAAACGGCTTGTAAATAGAAAGAGTACAACACATTTCCTCCATGGGAAATCGAAAGGTTGGAAGGAGTTCTCAGCAAAGCTCAACACAATAAATGCTTAGCAATACAAGCAAGAAGCCCATGGGATGGAAAGAAGATCTTAAAAGAAACAAAAAAAAGAGGGCGCAAAACGGACCTGCAGAGGACTATCATCATAGGAGAATTACTTATGGAATCTGGGAGATTCCCTAAGTTGACAAAGTTCTACAAATCTCAGCCCCATTGTTCCTCATGAAGCTTATTTCCTGGAATGTAAGAGGGATGAACAGTGCTTCCAAACACAAAATGTTAAAAAACATGATACAACCAGAAAAGCCCACTATAGTTTTTCTTCAAGAAACAAAAAGCAACAGTACCATCATAGAAAAGGTTCTGAGAAAGATCTGGTCAGGCTGCAGCTCAGTCACACTGGATGCCTCAGGCGCCTCGGGAGGACTGGCAATCATTTGGAATCCACAACTACTCACTCTCCAAGACTTCCACGCATCTCATTTCTTCATCCAAGCCACCTTCCATCTCATAGGAACAAATATTCACGGTCATCTCTCAAATGTTTACTTTCTGCAACATTTAAATCAGAAACTGGCACTTCTGGACACTCTTACAGCTCTTAACTCAAATAGACAATTTCCGCTATGGATTGGAGGTGGCGATTTCAACATCATCAGAGTTCTGGAGGTAAAAAGTGGCGGCAGATCGAAATTAGAAAGGGACAATATTGGCTTCCGTAATTACATTCAAAACAACCATCTTATGAACATTCATACTTCAAATGGAGTCTACACTTGGACCAATAAACGTAGCGGATCCAAGCACATTGCTTCAAGGCTAGATCGCTTTCTCATTTCAGATAATGCTATACACCTTGGAGGGGATTTTCACGCCTCTATCATGCCTCAAGGAGGATCTGATCACTGGCCCATTATATTACAATGGACGTGCCCAGGCACAAAAAGCAACAGACCCTTTCGATTTGAGGTGTTTTGGTTCACCAATCCCAACTTCAAAACAGTGGTTAAGGAGGCCTGGAAAACCTTCAAACCCTCTGAAGGAGCCAGAATGTTCCAGTTCCAAGAGAAATTAAAAAACCTCAAACAGGTTCTCAAAAAATGGAATCATACCCAATTTGGCAGTATATTTGAGCAACGAAAAAAGATGGAGCAGCAAATGTGCACTTTACAACAGAAGATTATCATGGAGGGGCGAACAAAAGACAGGGTGCACCAGGAGCAGATCGTCTGGACTGAAATTGAGACACGCAGACAGCAAGAAGAAACCTTGTGGTGGCAGAAGTCCCGCATTCGATGGCTTAAGGAGGGGGAGAAAAACACGAAGTTTTTCCACAGATCCACAATCCAAAGAAGGATGCATAACAATATCACATTCATAAATAATAAGCAAGGGGAAAAATTAGAAAAGCAGGAAGAAATGGAAATGGAATTCCAAGCATACTTTTAGGAAATCCTAAGGGAACGACCAAAAAGCAGAGATCAAGCCATTCAAAAAATTACACAGCTCATCCCTAAAATAATTACGGAGGACCACAACAAACAGTTGCTTCAACCCATCTCAATGAAAGAAATGGAAGAAGCCATGGTTCAAATCAACGATGGTAAGGCACTTGGTCCTGACGGGTTCACTGCTAACTTTTTTCATGTATTTTGGGAGCTTGTTAGCATAGAGGCTTGGGAATTAGTGGAGGAATCACGATCAATGCACTGGATTCTCCCTTCGCTAAACTCTACCTTCTTAGTGGTAATTCCCAAAGGGGACGAATCAAATATGCCCGACAAATACAGGCCTATTGCACTGTGTAACGTCATCTACAAAGTTATATCCAAAGTTTTGGCCAATAGCCTCAAACCTCTCCTCCCTCTTCTCATCTCGCTAGAGCAGGCAGGTTATGTAGAAGGGAGACAAATAATGGATGGCATAATTCTCTCAAATGAAGTGATACACTCTCTGAAGCTTCTAAAAAAGCCAGGTATGATTCTGAAGCTTGATCTTTCAAAAGCATTTGATAAACTTAGCTAGAATTATATACATCAGATGTTATTGGCATTCGGCTTTAATGCAACTTGGACAAGGTGGATCATGAATCTCATCTCTTCACCCAGTTTTTCAATCCTGCTCAATGGCTCTCCCTCTAAGCCCTTCCATCCTTCCCGTGGAATCTGTCAGGGGGACCCCCTCTCCCCTTTTCTCTTTGTTTTAGTGGCCGAAGGCCTCAGTCGTTTGCTTCACTCAACTATCTCCTCTCATTCCCTAAACGGAATTTCTCTTCATGGTCTTCACCCTTTATCTCACCAACAGTTTGTAGATGACACCATGCTCTTCGGCCATCCTTCTTCTCAAGAAGCCTCTGCCTTCAAAGTTCTTCTCTCTCTCTTTTCTGAAGCCTCTGGCACCTCAATCAATGTTTCCAAATCCCAGCTATTCTTCTTTCATACTCCAGCCCCTACTCAAAGAAATATAGCAAGAATTTTGGGATATTCCATTGCAACGCTTCCCTCGAAATACTTGGGAGCTCCTCTCTTGGACTCAACCATTAAACACACCTCTTGGAGAACCCTCATAGAAAAGCTAGAATCTAGGCTCTCCTCCTGGACTTTTCGCTCACTTAATATGGCTAGCAGACTTATCCTCAACAAATCCGTTCTCCAGGCAATGCCCCTTTATCTCTTTTCCATTTTAGCTGCTCCTAAATGGGTTCTTAAAAGCATTCGCAATCTGCAGAGAAACTTTCTGTGGGGCTCCTCTGGTCTCAACAGGAAATGGGCACTGGTCAATTGGAATGAGGTCTGTCAACCAAAAGCAGTCGGTGGGTTAGGACTGCGAGATCCCCTCCATAGCAACAACACAATGGGAGCCCGAATATGGTGGAATTGGCTCTCCAAACCACATACACCTTGGGCTCGTCTTTGGCAAGCAAAATATGTGCCAGGAAGTCAATGGAAGGACCTCATCAGAATTTGCCCCACAACTCCAGGCTCCCTGATCTCGAACGCTGCCAAGCTCCACAGCGCCTTCATACAAGAGCACAGTTTCTGGGAAGTTCATTCGGGCACCTCAGCTAGATTCTGGGAGGATTCATGGCAACAACTCCCAAAACTAGCGTCTCTCTTTCACAAGCCAATGTGGCAGGCATATATGCATCACGCTGATCTTATCCACGGTCATCAATTCTGGCAATAGCAAACATCTCATGACTCTCAGTGCTGGAAATCGACAAGCACTTGGCAGGCCAACTGGCAAGGGGAATCCTACACAGAGATAGAGAAGGAGCTAAATCAAAGGAAAATCAAGCACTCTGATCAACAGGACAAGCTTTGCTGGGGTCACACGCCTAAAGGTATGTTTACCACTAAGGAAGCACACCATTTATGCTATTCACCCACGCAGGAAAACAAAGATAAGCTTTGGGACCAGGTATGGCAACCAGGAATATGGCCTAAGGTCTCCACATTCTTATGGCTACTAGGGAAACAACGAATTCTCACATGGGACAAGCTGCAAAAGAGAGGATTCATAGGACCTTCAAGATGTCCTAACTGCAACCTCAACGCAGAAACCGCTTTGCATTTAATGGATACATGTCCTCTTGCCACTGAACTATGGGAGAAAATTGATCATTGCAACAGAAGATCTGGCAAATGACAAGGAGATATTGCAGATATCATCAGAAACTAGCCAAAGAAACCCTTCCAAAGCTCTCTGTTAAATTCGCTGTGGAACCTTATCCCAGGTTTATTTTACTGGATATTATGGAAAGAGAGAAACAACAGAGTCTTCAACAACACCAACAAACCCATCGACTCTCTATGGCTTCTCCTCAAGCAAAATCTCTGAGAGACTTTGGCAACAAGACAATGGCAACCTGCGGACCTGCCAGAACTCCCTTAGGAACGCCTCATCTTAAAGGCCTGGAACATGGATTTCACCTCTCTGGTCCAAATCAACTCCAGTTCCCCTTCCAGCTCTACCTCTCCACTAAATTGGTTCCCCCCTACTCCCAATTCGTTCAAATTAAATTTTGATGGCACGGCTAAAGGAAACCCTGGGCCAGATGGCTACGAAGGTGTCTCCAGCGATGAAATGGGCACAACCAGACATATCTACCATGGAAATATTGGCAATGATACCGACAATGCAGCAGAACTGGAAGGAATTTGGAAAGGAACCTGTATAGCAAAGCAAGAAAACTTGTATCCTCTTGAGGTTGAAGGAGACTCCCTCATAATAATCGCAGCGGTCATCAGAATACAAGCAGGTTCCCTAGCATCTAAAATAGCCACAAGTTGGAGATTACTCAGTAGATTGGAGCAAATGGAGGAAAGGCTGCGGACACCCCGGAGCATCACATTCAGGCACATAAGGCGCACAACCAACAAAGTGGCAGACACAATGACCAATCAGGGGGTCAACCAGCAGATTCTCTACTTCTCAGGCCCTCTCAATGATTCAAATGATGAACAACTAAAAAATGAATGCACCACTTTGGCGCAACAAGACTATTCACTCCAGGTAGAGAGGGGTTGATCAGAGAGCCAGCATGATAAGGATGGTGATGGTAGGCAAGGGGCCACCCACAGGTGCCATTGGTAACCGTCGCTGTCCAGCTCCTTTCATAATGACTCGAAAATGGTCTCGCAAGCCAATGAGGTCGGCCCTCTCATTTTCATTTGTGTCTACGCTTAGGTTGGTAAATGCCCATAGCTGGCAACGCAAATGTCGGTCATCGAACTATGTATTGAACAGTTCTTTTTATTGTATGGTCAATGTAAGCGTCAGTCTCATCTACTGTATGGCCAATGTAAGCGCAGGTTTGGGTCAGTTTTCAGCTGAACCACAAACAAGCAAGTCCTATTGCCAATTTGTCAACAACGTTTTGCTAGAATGCCATGTTAATGGCTAGAACTTTCAAGGCTCCGACCCTGCTGTACTATCTATTTGTATTAATATAAAAGTAGTCTAATTGAGAAAAAAAAAACAATATTCAATTATTAATTTAACCATAATTAAGTTATTTAAAGTCAAGCAATCACTTAGAAAATTAGCTTATCCGTTAGCTATTTTATCATAAACTTTATGCTATGAGTTAATCTTTCTATAATATTAGCACAAAAGTTTATCATAATAGTTCAATAATTTAAATAATTATTTTTGTCACTAATTTTAAAAATAAGAAAAATAATAAAAAATCACATACGTTATTATGAAGTTATGTAGAATTTTGTATTATCTATAATAAACCATTTACATTCTAGTTGTTTGGAAGGGATTTAACTATTGCAATATCCAAGATAAAACTTTAAATATGTGAACAATACATTAGAGAACATTAAAATATATGAACACTAGATTAAATAACATTATATTTTGTCAAAATGTTCTTAAATTTTGTCTATTATTTTTATTTAAATACTTATAAGGTATTTAAGTAGTGTATCTTTAAAGTAGTTAAAAGGAATGCCAAAGTGAATTGGGGTGGTTATGTTGCTTGAAGATTGTTGAATTTTTTTTAGATAGGAAATAAATATTTAAAAAAAATATATTTATCACACACTTTGTATAATATTTTCAATGATCAAATAACCTCAAATCCAAATTACCCAACTACATACCCACTTACAATAATCACAAAAAAGTGGCTTCAACTCTCCTAGAGATAAATAAAAGAGGATTAAGTACTAGAGAACCATGATGAAGAGAAACTAAAAGACAAATTCTCGTGAATGAAATTAAAATGAAGATAAAGAGGAGATACAAAGATTGCTAAGTAGGATAAATAGTATAACATCCCTCATTAAAACTTCTTATTAATCTATTTAGATACCAGGGAAATGAATTCTTGTAAATGAAATTAAAATGAAAATAAAGAGGAGATACAAAGATTGCTAAATAGGATAAATAGGTGAACTATAACATCCCTCATTAAAACTTCTTATTAATCTATTTAGATACCAGAGAAATATTCATTTATTTATTTAAATTAACTGTATAAAAATTTACACAACATCAATTACTTTGGATTTAAAAAGGCTAAATACCAATAGTCTTATTCGAATAAATATAAATACTTTCACTCAAATGTTTCCATAAATTTCCTTGAACTCACATGACATCAACTATACATGAATGGGACTTTGATTTGTATACTTATATATTAATATATATATATATATATATATACCTTATATGGTTTACCTTTTAAAACGGTGTTGCTTTCCTAAGAATATCTAATATAATAACTGGCCTATAAGGTATTGTTATAGCCCGTAGGTTTTATTTTGGTTGTATTTTGAGTACGCTATTCATAGCACGCCTATTAACATGGTTAAGATTATATTAGGACTACTCTTACCAGCAATCAAGTGATGTATACGTAACTATTGTCAACACGGTAGATCTTATGATTGTTGTGATTAATGTTGGAAGAGTCTAAACCTTTTACCAATTGTGATCCATATGGATTCTCACGTGGCAACACACTGGAAACTTGTCACTGAATATGGTGTGTTTGACATGTCCAAACATCAATGGTACGTGCACTCTAGGATTTGGATCGACCACTGAGAGGGGTAAGGGTTGTTTTTGTGTAACAACCCTAACCGTTGACATCACCCCTTTCCCATTTTCTCCTCCTTCGCTCGATAATAAGCTCTGTAATACCAAGGTTTCTCTTAACCTTTCTCTTTTGAGATTTTTCCTTTACAATTTTGATTTATTTTTTTAAGGTTGTAAGACTTCCATAACTTTTTTGAGGAATTCTTGTTAGTGGAAAAGGGTTATATTGTAGAATACGAAATGGCTTATTTAAGCGAGTTGATAAATTAAGATAATTATAAAGAAATAAAACATATAAAAAAATAACAAATAAAGGACACTCACTGCGTGAGCTCAAACCTCTTGTACATCTCATATTAAACCAAACCATTAACTACATTGTTATATAGTAAATTTATTACTATTATTATTATCAATTAATTGATTAACAAATCTAATGACACTACCAATCTTCTCAAAGCTAATTTTGAGCATTAACCACCCTAATAATTTGTTGCCCTAATTTTCCACAGAGAACACAAAATATGTTGACTTATTTGTCAGCAATTACATGACATGATTAAGCATTATCCCCAACACTCCCCCTTAATGCTTAATGAGGGTTTACTATATTATCTCGTAGTGCCAAGAAATGAGCTTTTGCAACTTCTTTGGTGAAGATATATGCTAGTTGATCCTGAGTATTTATGTGCTTCAAATCAATATCCTTCTTCTACACCAAATCCCGAATGAAGTGATATTTCATGTCAAAATTCTTTGTCCTACTGTGATGAACCAGATTCTTTGCTAACTTGATGGCACTTACATTATCACAATAAATCAATGTAGGATGAATTTGCTTTTCTCCAATTTCTTCCAAAAATTTTCTGAGCCAAAGAGCTTTCGTACCTGCTTAGGTAATTGCAACATACTCTGCTTCGGTGGATGAGAGGGCAACAACGCTTTTCTTTTTTGAGCTCCAGGTAATCAAACGAAAACCAAAAGAGAAACAATTTCCAGATGTGGCTTACGGTCATCAATACTACCTCCCCAATCTGAATCACTAAATCCAACAATATTGAACTTTTCAAAAGAGTAGCAATGAATACGAAAATTTAGAGTACCTTTCACATACCTTAAAATCCTATTGACTGCCTTCATATGTATTTCATATGGATTTGTCATATGCCTTGAAACAAGTGAAACGAAATATGTAATATCAAGTCTTGTGTGGGTTGGAAATATCAATCTCCCCACAATACTTTTGTAAGTTGTCTCATCAACTAAACAACTCCATGAGCACTTGGATTAGGGGACGGATTACAATTAAGCATATCAAATTTCTTTAGCATATCTTGTGCATACTTTTTCTGACAAATGAAAATCTCATCCTTGCTTTGATAAACCTTCATTCCTAGAAAATATTTCATGATGCCTAGATCTTTCTTCTCAAATTCATTCATCATAGCAACTTTGAATTTATCATTCATCTTACAACTACTACCCATATACAATAGTTCATCAACATACAAACTTATGATTAGAATATCAATACCTTCTTGTTTGTAGTAAAGGGTAGGATCACTCTTACATAGTTCATCAACATACAAACTTATGATTAGAATATCAATACCTTCTTGTTTGTAGTAAAGGGTAGGATCACTCTTACTTCTCTAGAAGCCATTTTCCTGAAAGTATCCATCAATCCTAGCATACCATGCTCTTGGTGCTTGTTGAGACCATACAAAGCCTTCTTCAACTTGTAGACATTATTTTCCTTTCCTTCCACTTCAAAACCTTGTGGCTGCCATAGATATACTTCCTCTTTTAAGTACTCGTTCAAGAAGGCACATTTCACATCCATATGATGTATGTTCCACATTTTTTGAGTTGTTAATGAAATCAACATTCTAATGGTCTCTTGTCTTTCTACTAGTGAAAATGTCTCTTCATAATCAATTCCATATTGTGAATCCTTTAGCAACTAATCTTTCTTTGTGTCTTCCAACACTCCCATCACTATTAAATTTAGTCTTGTAGACCCATTTGGTGCCAATCTATTTCTTTTCATGTGGAAGCTCTATCAACTCCCAAGTGTCATTCCTTTGAATGGAATCCATCTCTTCTTTCATGGCTTGCATCCAAACCTCATTAATACATGCATCTTTAAAACATGATGGTTCAAAATCAGCCTTGGCTAATAAAGCGAAATTGACTATCTCACCTATTGGGTTTTCTTCATGTGCTTGATTTGCACTCCTCTGATAAATATCACTCAATCTTATTACCTTCCTTGTAGAACTTGGGGAAGAAGTTGGACTTGAACTTGATATTGAAGAAATTGATGAAGGGCTGCTTGGTGGAGTTAACCTACTATTTATAGAAACATTAGCTGGCTGCTCATGATCAATATCAACAATTATATCATCATTCAAAACACATTTTGTCTTCTCAACATGGCCTTTTTTATGACCATAAACTCTCCCTTCATAAAAAATTACATCTCTTGAGACAATAAGCTTGTTATGATATGATTATACAATTTATAAGCCTTGCTTGTCTCACTATACCTGGAAAGAAAACATAACTCACTCTTTGCATCTAACTTTTTTCTATTCTGATCAGGTACATACACATAAGCCAAAAGACCAAAAACTTTGAAATGATTAAAATTGGGCCTTTTTCCATACCAAGCTTCATAAGGAGTCATCTTTTCGAGTGCAGTGGTGGGGCTACAGTTGAGGATGTACACTATTGTAGCCACTGCATCTCCCCAATAAGAATTACTCAATCCCTTAGTTTGTAACATGCACCTTGTCATTTCAACCACAGTATCATTCTTCCTTTCAGCTATGTCATTCTGTTGGGGTGTGTATGTGGTAGTATGCTACCTCATGATTCCATTCACATCACAATAAACCTAGAAAGATTTTGAGCAGAATTCTCCTCCACGGTCGGTCCACAAACATTTGATCTTGCACCCTTTCTCATTTTCTACGAGGGATTTGAGCTTATTGAATGTATCCAGGGCTTCACTTTTGGCCTTCAAAAAATATACCCAAAAATTTCGTGAGTAATCATCAATAAAAGTGATGAAATATGATGACTTACCCAAACTCTTAGTTTGCATAGGACCACATATGTCTGAATGAATAAGCTGAAGTGGGTGATGAGCCCTCCATGCAATGCCCTTTGGAAACTTTTTCCTTGCATGCTTGCCTTTAGCACATCCTTCACAAACCTCCTTATGCTCCTCTACCTTGGGAAAACCAGAAACTAATGCATGTGAGGTTAGAAACTTCAAACTATGAAAATTTAAATGCCCATACCTGATATGCCACAACTAACTTGAATCCTCATTAGCCATATTTGCAAGGTTGTTGTTATGTTCATCAAACTGCAAGGGAAACATCCTATTTCTTGTCATGGGCATAACAGTGATCACCCTATTTCTCTTATTCTTATCATAGATCGTACATGTCTTATTTTCAAAGACTACTTTATATTTTTTCTCACAAAGCTGCCTAACACTCAACAAATTATGCTTTAATTATGGATTATATTATTGGTCATTATTCGAGGATAACCTATTATTTTTTATAAATAGAAGGGTTTTCCATTCATTATTCACTTTCGATTATTGTCATTGTTTCACTCACTATTGTAACTCTGATTATTATCACTGTCATACACCTTTTTTATTTCGATTTGAGTTCTCACTAAACTAAAACATTTTATTTCCTGGGCTTTACACATTATAGAGGAGAGAGACTCTACAAAAGCTGAAGATAGTTGAGGATAGCCAAGAACCCATCCCATAGAGGGGGACTAGTAAGATTATTTGTTCCCTTCACATGTGTTGTTTAATAAAATATATTTTTTATATATCTGGTTTCCATTGGATTATTGGAGTTACTTGTGCTTATTTTACTATTCCATTTTGTTGTTTTACTATGATTGTGGCATAGATCATGGCTTTGGCAGGTTTTGTTTCTATCATTTACTGCAGATCTACAATGTTTAGCAGCCATTTTCATTATTAAGGTTTTTTTTCATCCACAGCCTAAAGTGGTTTCTTTTCACACACATTCAAGAAGAAAACACCAGTAACATGCACCCAATGTTCAATGTAGATCTCCTTTGGCCATACTTTCTACCATTGTTGGACACATCTGACATTGCAGAACAACTCACACCAATAGAGGTCAACCTAGACTTCATGGAACAGGCTACAACTGATCATATCATGGACACAAAGATCAAGAACACTTACCAACAAAGGATACATTTATATCGTGTTATCAAAGCAGGCAACCTCTTTCACCAAGGCAAGTGATTCATCACGGACCAAGTTCAACAGAAATTTCCTCACCTCATGGAGGCGCTGCACGCAATGGGGACCATTGCTTCCTAAGGGGGGAGGAATGATCCAGGTGGATATTGGTGGCCACCCACCTATTCCACCTAGACCCCCCAGTCAGTTTCACCTATTTCTTTGTTCATTTCAGCATTTACTATTTTTAGTAGTTTTTTGGGTCCTAAAATTCCAGAGCAGTTTTTACCCCCTAAACGGAATTTTTTTGGCATCCGCAGTACGCTCATAGGCATAGGTAGCGGCTTGTAACAAAACCTGCAGTACTCAGGGAGACCTTTCCAGCAAGGTATCATACGCACCAAACAGAGATAATATGACCAAGTTATGACCCCAGGACATTGGCTGCCCAATTGACCCCAACGGGGCCCACAAACTCTTGGTGTTACATATCCTGGGGTTAGGGTTTTTGTTGTTTAGGGTTTTCTCATGTTTTCCAATAAAAAATAGGCCCTTGAGCCTCATTGTAACACAGTTCAGATGCATGTAGCCGCCACATCTCTTCTCAGATATAAGCTACCATCACGCGAGCTATCTTATTTCCATTCTATTTGTAAGCATAGTTCAGTGTTTTTCTATTAATGAAATGAAGTGCTTTTCTGCTGCATCTTTATGTTTATGATTATATATGTAAGTTGTTGTGTTCCTGTTTAAGTTCAGACCAACTGAACCACTCCTTCTCAGGGTTAATTAAATGTACTCAAAGGGAGTCATCCGAAGGATGAACGTATAGATCAAGCATATGTTATCCTCCTCGAGCTTGGTAAAATATAAATAGGTACTAACCATAAATTGTTGGGGAAAATTGGAAAATGGGATACTTCACCTATTAATGCTAGTGAGTAGCTCTTGAACATGACACTCTTCCACTTCATCTCCATGGTTGTTGGGTTTGAAAATCTGCTTGTCTTTTGGTTCATCACACCATTTCAAAGCCTCCATTTTTTGTTTTGGGTCAATGCTTCCAACTCCATTCAGTGTTGCCAATGCGTTCAAGATAAGTTATTCAGTTGATATCTACTATGGTACTCTTATGCCTTCATTCCACGTCTACCATTCCTGAACCAGTTCCACATCATTGTTATTATGTCTCAAATCATGATACCTGTTTCATGTCATTGATGGGGGATACATCAAGGCTCTCCTACGATGGGTTGCTTCCTGTCGACATCAACTCATTATCTAGGAAGTTGACATAGAAACTCTTCCTCACTCTCAGAGATAGTTTTTCATCATTTTCCTTTGACTAACACATTATGTGTGGTGTTCAACTTCAACTCAATCATTTACATCATACGGATGGTACTGTTGTACCTTGAGAGCCATTAACATCATTGATGGTTTCTCTCACATCTGTTAACGGATTACATCATTGGACGGTAATTATATGTTGTATGCCATGTTCAACTCCAACTCATTTATTCACATGGTTAGACTCATATATTTGATGATCGAGTGAATCATATAGAAGACCCTGGATTTAGTTCCATCCATCCGGGCTACAATTTCAATATTAATTCAATATTACAAAGCATGATATCGATGATCATACAAATAGTCATCCAATCATGAGTCCCCACTTTGTCATCAATGTATGTGACTCCTTGATCATTATACATGTAATGTTAGCTTATGTTCTGTGTATTGGTATACCTCCCTCAGTAAATATATAATGATGAAAATGTGTTGTAACAGATAATGATTCAAAC
Organism: Pinus tabuliformis; assembly: GCA_031772625.1. NCBI lineage: Eukaryota > Viridiplantae > Streptophyta > Pinopsida > Pinales > Pinaceae > Pinus > Pinus tabuliformis. The sequence continues at coordinate 981,013,501 of CM062805.1, read as the reverse complement.
AATTGTTCTTGATCCAAACTTGCCACAAGGTAAAACTCTTCACTCATCAGTTTCCATTTCTGACTTTACGTTTTAGGGGGCAATATGTTATAGGCCACTTTGTCACATATGTTTAATAGGCCTACAAACTGAATCAATTAACATCCATGAACACCTTTTCATCTTCCATACATAAAGCCTTGAGAATGACTCTCCCAAATCGTTGAATTTCTAAGCTTAATTGCTTCATTCCAGTGCTTTTAAGGCCTAGCGCACCCTGGCCCTTAAGGGACCTGCGTTTAGCATTAGGTTTCTTAGTTATGCACTTGCTCTGATAAGAAACATGTTGTTCCTTGTTGGGGGTGTTCTAATTCTAGAAATTCAGGAAAAATAAAAAGAATCCCAAAGGTTCATTTAACATGAGCTTCTAGGAGTTGTTACAACCATTTACCTTGGATAAGAACTTTGAATCATATCTGATCCTAAATTGGAGTTTTCACCTCTTATCCCTTGAACTCATCCTCCCCTCCTAAGCGGATATCAAGCCTAGATTGGTAAATGGATAAGAATTCTTAAACTACCACACTCTCCTATAAATCTACAACCATCTATGACATCAAGGTTTTCTTTTGGAGACTAATCATACCCTCATTTGATTGTTTTGATCCTACTATAGGTATCATTTCCATGCATTAGGGTGACATTGAGGTGTGCATTGTGACATGGAAGGACAAGTCAATTTGGGGAGATATCTACAAGATCATCTTCCATTTTTGGTTGTAAACTCTCTCCCTTTCATATTAATGCAAAGAGTATGTCATTTTCCTATATGTGTTATGTTATGTTTACATTCATATATTTCAATGCTATGTTGATCCATTGAATATAGTGATTGCATAATGCTATATAGATGTCGTATATCTTTGGCTTGTGTTGATTGTTTGTGCAGGTTATAATTATAGTGAGCAGAGCTAGGATTGGAGCTTACAAGTTGTGAGGTGAGAAGAGATTGTGATGGATCACAAGTAAGCATCTTTCCATTCTCAAATTCTCTAAGGATAAATTTGTATTCTTTGGTTTCTATTGTTCTAGACCAGGCCACTAGGTCTAGCAAAGATACTTTTGTCCGCAGTCCTAGATTTTTTATAGCATCGAAGCAACATGATTCCATGATGATTGTGGTTCACAGGTTGAGTAATTTATCCACTTCGCTATAGTAAAGTCTACTAATTCAGCTAGTGAGGTAGCTCATATGTTCCTCACGGAGATAGTGAGGTTGCATGGTATTCCCAAGAATATCATATTAGACAGAGATGCCAAGTTCAATTCTAAGTTTTGGAAGGAGTTAGTTGGAAGTTTAGGAACAAATTTGGCATTCATTACAACCCATCATCCACAGACAGATGGAAAAACAAATAGGGTCAATAGGATTCTTGAGGAGATGTTGAGAATGTATGTTATGCATCAATAGAGGAAGTGGGAGGAGTATCTTCCATTGGTAGAATTTGTATATAATAATGGGCATCAAGAATCCTTGAAGATGAGTCCATTTGAGGTGCTTTATGGGTGGTATTATAATACTCCTATCAGCTGGAGTGATCTAGTGAACAAGGTGTTGATTGGACCAGATATGTTGGCTAAGATGGAGAAGGAGATGTAGGTTATTAAAATAAATTTAAATGTAGTGTAGGATAGGGAGAAGAGTTATGCATATCAACATAAAGCATTCAAGGAGTATTAGGTTGGCGAGCATGTGTAATTTTGCATCAAGCGCAAGAGAAGGTCAATGAGGATTAGATCATGTGCCAAGTTGAAACCTTGATATTGTGGGCCTTTTGAGATCCTTGAGAGGATTGGACCAGTGGCTTAGAGATTTGCATTGCTGTGAATAGTGAAATTCCATGATGTTTTCCAAGTTTCCTTGCTTAAGAGATATGTGTAGGATGTTGATCATGTGATTGATTGGTATGTATTGCAGGTGGAACTAGAGGGAGAGCTCCAACCAGAACCTCAGTGCATATTGCAATAGAAGCAACTCATTCTCTGGAATTAAGCAATAGAGTAAGTTAAAGTGCAGTGGAAGCACTTTGGGCTTCATGCATCTACATGGGAGATGGTTGATCAAATGATGGCTTTGTATCCTTCATTATTTCATATTTCAAGTAAATATGTTTTTTGTATATATATATATATATATATATATATAGATATATATGGTTCTAAATATTGCAATGAGTTGTGTTATAAAGCTCCAATAAGCGATATTTTTATTTTTTATTTTTTATTCTTATTCATTCGTTTATTCATTCATTTATTTATTTTTCAACAGGATGTCACTGTAAATATTGCATCGAGCTATGTTATAAATATCCATAGGAATTATGTTTTGTTTTCAGCAGTTTGTTGATCATAGGTGTCATAGAACACAGAGGATGGTGTTCCCCTAAGGGGGATGGGTTTGTAACAACCCCAAGTTAAATTTTCATGTAATAAAGGATAATAAAGTAGAAACAAGACTAAGGTCATGGGACACATAGTCCAAGCTAAATGTTGGGAAAATAATATGCTGGGAATCAATGTTGGTTTATTTATGGCTATGGAAATTTGCAAAGGAATTGGCAAAGTCAAAGAGGTAATAAATGGCATTTAATTATGAAAGTAAAGGAAAATAGGAGAAAAGGAAGGTGAAGAAGCACAAATTAGCATGCTAAGGAAATTAGAAAGAAAATGAAGAAAAATGAAGAAAAGAGATATCAATAATTGAAAGGCTTCAAAGAAATAGTTCACAATTTTTTTTCATTTTTTTCTTTGGATTAGTTTCAGAGAGAGAGGAGAGAGAAAGAAATCAGGAAAACAAAAGCAAAGGGAAGCAAAGGAAGGAAAATGACAAGCAAAGGAAAGGAAGGAAATCAAGGAGAAGGTTAGTTCAATAGATTCAACAGGAAGATTTTGCAAGTAACATGTTGCATGTGCGATCTCCTAGTTGAGGTGTGAATGCATGGTACATGGATTTGTTTATTTGGTTCATTTGTTTTCATTAGCATGGGGTTTTCTTGGTTTGACAATTATTTCAGCCTTTCCTTTCCATTTCGTGGATATCCATGGTGTGATGGAATTAATTCATGGTTCAGCTTTGGATTACCGAAAGGTTTTGGAATCGGGTGAGGTGGTCTCAAGAAAATCCCAAGGGTTTAGGGTGGAGATGGTTTTCTCTAGGAATCCCTAGACAAATGGGTGGAGACATAAAAATTCCTCAAGGTATGGTGAAGGAATTTTGAGGCATCCAAGCTTGGTTTAGTTTGTTATCTTGAGAATGGTTTAGGTGAGATCACAATAGCTTGAGGGTGGAGGTGGCTTAACCTCCAGATTCCCTATTTGATTTTGTCTTGGTTTATCCCATGAGATCCCAAATTCATGCTTGGAATATGACACGGGGGTGATTGGCTGAAAGAAAGATTGGTTTAGCCCAATCTATGGTTGGGTTGTACATGGAAGTACCTGACTTAGTTGGCTTTTGCATATGTTAATAGAAGTTATTTTCCGTATTTTGATCTATGAGCACTTGTATCTATTATTACGTTGATTTGATGGTTGATTTTTCATGGTTAATATTATAATTATATGTTGGTTTATAAGAATCATTCTATGTTGTGCTCTAGCTATGACTTTTGTTCATGACTTTATAAGTATTTGAATGGTTGATGAATGCATGGGCTAACAAGTGTTGTTGTAGTTACTTGAGTTCAAATTATAGCTTCTTGGTGATTCTCAAATGAAGTTAGAGATTTATGATTAAATATGCATTCATGAACTATAACTTATATGTTTACCATATGTTTGACGAAATGCCTAATGTGTACTAGGAAGTCTAGGTCAAATTATTTCTTCAAGTTTGAAGTTTTAGCATTGTTATCATCTCAATCATGCTTTTGGAAAGTTACAAGAAGTTTTGGGGAGTGATCTAGAGGCTTTCCTAAAAAAGTGGCATAGATCTCGGAACCTCCTGCACATATTAGGGGATTTTTGGCCATAACTGCATGTAGATAAGCTTATGTGTGTGGTTGGAGCCTTATAATTCCATGGATGCAGTGTTGTGGGTGTGGTTGGGGAGTTTCTCTTGAGAAAAGAGTTATAGCTTGGGGATTGATCACCTAGAGTGGTTGTTTTTTTCTTGAGTGGTTTGTAGTCCCCAAGGGAGGTCAACAAATTGTAGGTTGTCGTACACACTTCCATGTTTGGAACTTGGAGGTCAAGTCATCTCATAGTAGCACTCAGCTCACATTTACACTAGAGAGCCTGTAAAAGTCGGTATATGTGGGAGCAGAATTTACAGAGGTGAGGTGATAATCTACCATGTCCTATTTAAAAAATCAAGGGAGCATACTTGGATTTTCATTTCTTCATATTCATTTTTATTATGCTGGAATACCAATGCCACCACCTAAGTTTTCTCCTAGGCTTGCTCAAGAGGGCTTTTGTGTTTCGCACAACCCATCTTTGTTGGCTTGGAATCATGAGTGAAAATGTTGTTGAACCAAAAATGGTGGACATAGTGGGAGTATCACTATTGCTAATTAGACACTTTTAAGGACGAGATATGAGATTTTGTAGGAGTCGATAGATAATTTATATACTAGATATTAATTTTTTGTGATTAATCATGTTCTACAATCCTTATCCCAATCTTTCTTACTCTTCATTCCAAAAAAAAAAAAAAAATTCCTTTACATACTTAGTAAACACCCAATTATGCCATATTTTGGGAAAACCTGTCGAATTCATCAAATTTATTACATCCTAGATGTGCTTGTTTAGTATTAGTGAATGTAGTTGAAGTGGCCTTAATCTAGAGAGAGAGAGACTAATTTGTGGAAGGTAGCTTGGATGAATGCAAGATAAGTCATGTTTTACTACCATTCACCCTTTTTGGTTTCTAGATCACTTGATTAATGTAGGGGTGATATAACTTGTTTGTAAGATGTTGAGAATGAGATCTATCATACATGATATGTATTTGGGTCATGTTGTGCAAGCTTAAAGTAACATGAACCAAGTTATAGGATTTTAATATTTTGGGAATGAAACAACCAATTTTAAAACTATCATATCATTATTGATGTTTATTTAATTTCAAAATGATCAAATTGATGTCCAAGATAAAAATATTTCCTCCCTCTCACCATATGCATGTATATATATATACACTCATTAGATTGTATAATTTTCTCTACAAATCAGCTAGCTCACTAATATTGTGTAGAAATTTCACCTACAGATCCAATTGATATATGCAATGTACTAAAGCATAATACTAGATCTACATCTACCATAAACTTAGCGGAAGCTTAATTGAACATGAGCAACATCAAGCATGAACAAATATAACTAAGAATGAGAAGTAATCAAGCATAACACAGAAGATATAACCTGGGGAAAGCACTAGCCTAAAACCCCATCTCTGTATTATCAATCCAGTGGAAATCCTCAACAACATACAAAAAGAATCAGTTCAAAAGCTATCCTGCTCTCTCAGTACTCTAATGATGTAGCTCATGGACTACCTAGGCCTATATATATATGCTACACAAGTCCTCCAAGCTCCTATTTCCTTGCATAGGTTTGATTGGGGTCCAATGTCATAACATGTGTGAATTGGCCACATCATACCTACTGTAACCTCGGGTCCAACTACGCAATCCATAAGGAAAAATATTCCTTCTGCATGTAAAGAATATTCACCAAGGAACATCCTAGCAACTAATAGTACATTGTCCTTCCATCTGATGTCAATTGAGTCTCTATCTAAATTGACATGCATGAGTTATCCATGAGTGAATACTCAGTTATCTAAAATATAGTAGTTACATGCATGCAAGCATTAACTAACTGAACTCTCATTAATTTAACAAACTATTAAATTAATCTAACTGGACTTGACTAAGTTAACTGATCCAACTAATTACAACTCATAATTACAACTCATCCTCATCCTTTAACTGATGGTTAAATCCCTCAATCAAAGGAGAAATTGTTGCATGTCCTCACATAGACTTCAAGTTCATAATTCCTTAACTAATTAACTCAAATTGAATTAATTAATTAATTTAAAAACTACTGTTAATATCAAATTTGAGTTTTACTTCCTATTTCTAGTCCAGGGACTGACTAAAATAGGAATCCACACTAAACTGCTAAAAATAGAACTTCTATTTTTAGAACTTCCATTTTTCCTTCCCTGTTGCTCAATCCAGCACTAATGCCAAAACTGCTATTTTTAGCAGTGCTATTTTTAGCACTTCTATTTTTAACAATTTCTTGTTGCATTTTTTCAACACTCCCTCTCACCAAGAAAGGCTTCCTCTCGAACCCGATCCTATACCTTCAGAATGTTTTGCATGCAACACTTCTACCATGTGTGGTTGCTCCAGCAACTCTCAGAACAGAAAAAAAACTCCAAACTGACCTCTTTGTTGGGCTAGAAACATTCTCTAATGTTGAAGCTCTACCTGCTATTCACAAGTGCTCCCTCTCTGACCTCTACGCTATTGCAACATCTCCATGCATCCCACACTATTTCACACCTCTCTGTGCTACCCTGCACTGTGCAACGCACTTCTGCCTCCTGCATTACTGCAACTTGCTAGCTCTGCACTGTCCTGGGATTCCCTACACTGTAGCTCTCTATGCCACTCCATCTGCATCTGTCTCTACCCTATCATTCAGTTCTGCTACTCCTCATCGGGGCTCCCGTAGCAAATTCGAGTCAAAGAGGTTGGGTACCTCAAGGATCCTACCCCTCCTCCTTGGGACGATCACTCCACATTACCCCACCTCCTAGCTGGAGGTATGGTTGCATGTGATCCCTCAGCCCACCTGGCTCGAAGTTTCCCCCTACTGGAGGTCTCTACATGAGTAGATGTCTCTACTCGATCTCCTCTCAGTTTCTCTAATTGTGGCTGCTCCACAACCTCCTGAAGCTGCTACACCAATTGTGGCTCCCCCACAATCATCTAAAACTTCTTCTAGTGCTGCACATTGAGAGGTAATATACTCTCCCTCTCAGCCACCAAGTCTCCATCAGTTGCCTTGCTGCTCAAGGCTTTGCATGCATCTTAAATCTCAAGCATGAACAGATATAACTGAGAATGAGAAGTAATCAACCATAACACAGATGATATAACCTCGGGAAAGCACCAGCCTAAAACCCCATCTCTGTATTATCAATCAAGTGGAAATCCTCAACAACATACAAAAATAATCAGCTCAAAAGCTATCCTGCTCTCTCTGTACTTTGATGATGTAGCTCATGGACTACCTAAGCCTATATATATAGGCTACAAAATTCCTCCAAGCTCCTATTTCCTTACGTAGTTTTGATTGGGGTCCAATGTCATAACATGTGTGAATTGGCCACATCATACCTACTATAACCTCGGGTCCAACTATGCAATCCATAAGGAAAAATATTCCTTCTGCATGCAAGGAATATTCAGGAAGGAATATCCTAGAAACTGATAGTACACTGTCCCTCCATCTAATGTCAACTGGGTCTATGTTAGAACTGACATGCATGAGTTATCCATGAGTGAATACTCAATTATCTGAAATATAGTAGTTACATGCATGCAAGAATTAACTAACTGAACTCTCATTAATTTAACAAACTGTTAAAGTAATCTAATTGGGCTTGACTAAGTTAACTGAGCCAACTAATTACAACTCATAATTACAACTCATCCTCATCCTTTAACTCATGGTTAAATCCCTCAATCAAAGGAGAAACTGTTGCATGTCCTCACATAGACTTCAAGTTCATAATTCCTTAACTTAATTAACTCAAACTGAATTAATTAATTAATTTACAAACTACTGTTAATATCAAATTTGAATTTTACTTCCTATTTCTAGTCCAGGGACTAACTAAAATAGGAATCCACACTGAACTACTAAAAATAGAACTTCTATTTTTAGCACTTCCATTTTTCATTCCCTGTTGCCCAATCCAGCACTGATGCCCAAACTGTTATTTTTAGCAATGCTATTTTTAGCAATTTCTTGTTGCCTTTCTTCAACATAGATTACCTAGCTATGCCCCGAATCATGGTATTTGGACTTTGGCTAAACAATTTTGGTTGGATCATAATAATATTGACATAAATAATAGATTTGCATCAACCCATTGAATAGATTAGGTCTAACCCACCATATTGGGAATTTTTGGAGAGATATCCCCTTCCCAACTAAGAGTTTTGATGTTCTCTTTCACTCTTATTTTTTCTAGGTTATGTTAAGGTCTGCCACGTGCAATGTATCTTTGGTAAGGGATTATGGAATGTGATATTAATAGCTACTTAGATCTCAGCAATGATTCCATATTTTATGTGTAAGGAAGAACCATTTATGGTTTAGTCCCTCATAGGGATGTGAAACACGTCAAGGACATGCATTTTTATAGTGAAAGGTTCAATTTTTCATTAACAAGGTTTTATTTACTATGTGAACACGTAATCCCATGAAGCATTGATGTTATATAATGATGTAAACATGGATTCTATAACACTACGTCCCCCCTCCTTGAGTTATCTTGGGTTGTGGGAGGTGTTACCTATGACTTAAGTTGGCCTCCATAGTCTTTCATGAATATGGGGTTACAAAAATGCTCATTTTCCAAAGTTTATGGAATTAAAAATTGATATTACCTTCATACCCATCTCATTGAGAGCTTCCTAATTAAAAAAATTTCACCTCAATCTGAATTTTGGATCAAAATTTATACTCATTCGAGGTTTTTTCCAATCAAAATAGACCACGCCATCATTGGTAACTACATGGCACCCCTCATGGCCTCTGCCAAGCCTTGGTAGCACTACCACGCTATCATTGGAGCACCTATAGTTACTTTCTGTATCACATTAGAGGAATGCACCAATGAATTCCTAACCACAACATATGGAAACTAACAAGTAACAAAAAGGATCGTGTTCAGTCTCCTAGTGGGTAGGGTTTTCACACCACAACCTTGGGCATATCAGTCCTTTCATCCTCAACATTTATCCTTTAGATTCTCAATGACCCAATCTGTGGTGTTAGGCAGAGGCTAGACCGCATGGTTCCATTAACTAGAACCTTGGCCGAATTGACATGAATCTCCATTGGCATGCCCATATCACATTCACATCACTCTACAACTCACGATAATGGGTGGTGGGTGACAAGAAGGTTCTGTCACTAAACAAACCCGATTGATGGAAAATTTCTCATCAACTTCGACCACTACTCCATTGGAAAACATGTCGCTCTAATAGTGTTGATGGGCAGTGGGTGTTGGATAGTCTCATGACATGATGGCGTCCATCAAATGGAAAATTTCCCATTTTTGGGTCATTAATTTGTCATTTTTCTTTCCATTTAAAACAAAATTTCGTTCTTATCTAAGCATATACTATCACTCATTCATCTCCCTTTTTAATAGGTTTTCCCATAAATGTGTTGTAATGAAGCTAATAATGTTAAATTAGTTAATTATTGTCATTTTATTTTATTTTTAATGATTTGGATAAGAAAATGTTTGATTTTACTACTGATGGTTCTGCCTAGTTCTTGTAACTCCTATGCAAGTCCCATAACCTATTGTTAATTTTTACACTACTTTATGTTGTTTCAATTACTTTAGCTGAATTCGATTCTTCAATTAGAAATATTTCAGTAATAATTAATATTTTTCCTCAATCAATAGTATCTAAAGATAGAACATTATTGCAATAATAAGAGACAATCAACACATCAATAAGAGACAGTAGATTTGGTCAATGCGTGAGAAAGAAACCCCATAAGGGGGAAAACCCTTTGTAATTTTATTTTATTAGATTTTCATAAAATATTCAACAGAGAGTACAATAAGCCCATACAAAAATATCCAACAATATCAACCAAACAATATTAGAAATATGATCCCGACAATAATATTGATCAGATTTAACTTTCCTGATTTGTAGTCAACTGGGGTCATTTATCAAATTTAAACCCTAGATCCCAATCGCATGGAGTGAGAGTTATGATTATAGTCAAGATGATCCTCCTGCATTGATGAGACTGCGTGCTTATGGTTATAGCCAAAAATTTATAAATTTAACCCTACCGTTGGAAACCAAAAACCCTAATCACACGTGTGAGCTTCAAACCTTGCAATCTCTGACCTATACAAACCAAATTTCATGAACTCACTTTAGACCTATGCGATCCAATCTAGAGAAGAGAGAAGAAGATGCTTGATGATCATGTCCAAATAATTGACTTGTATTTATATTCTTCCAAGAGTATCCAATTTCACTTGAGGGTTGACCTGATCAAATTTAACATTGTGGGCTTCACTTCAAAAATACACTTTCCCTTTTCCAAAGCCATCACTTCAAAGATCAATTTTGGTCCTCTTAGAATGCGGATTCTAGTCCAATAGTTGGAATTTTTAATTGATTTTCCAAAAATAACACTCCCTCTCAATTAGGGAGAAATTCCAACTGCGTCATGTGATCATCGCAAGTATCGTAACATCATATCATGTCCCATCTTTACTTGACTCTATCTACTAAAATATTCTTGAATCTAAAGAACAAGAATCATATGAGAGCTTAACTACCAGCCTCTATCCATTAGGGAGTCACTACCACCACCCATAGTCACTACTGGCTAGAAGCCAATGTTTTCTACCAGGGAAACCTCTTCCAACAAGGAGCCATTGTTACAACCAAAGAAAATTTTGCTAGTGAGAAACCAATGCTATGACCTAGGAAACCAAAGGCAATAGGGTGGATGCCACTTAACTTAGGTGGTAAGGATCACACCTATCCCACTTCCTCACGATAATAGGAAGGATACCATTCACCATAAATGGTATGGATCATGCCTAAATCAAGTAGCCGACACCCATTGGCTAGATAGGTGAAAATGATGGATTCCAACTAGGGTATAGTCTACTAGACCATGATAGGGTAGTAACATCTTCCACCCTATGGGTGACAAATAAGGGTGATACCCTAATATCCATAAATCCATCATCCCCAAGAGACTTATATCTCAATTCCTCACCCCGGGAGCTCAGAAAGGGGGGAAGGGGCTAGATTTGTTTCCTCAATCAACTGAGACCCTTACTTGGGAGGGTTACACCAATCCATGTTGCAATATGCTCATCAATAAAAGTATGATGGAGACTCTCAAACTAAGCATCATCAGAGTATCCATATAGTCTTATATCTCTGGAAGTATATCTAAGACCAAAATACTTATTATGCTTGATTATCGAAGCCTCACTACCTATCAAGAATATATCATAAATATGTAAAATCAAAATTAAAGACATACCTTTGACGAATTTGAAGTGGAGATCCAGATCAAAATTGCTTCTTGTTAATCCAAACTTCACCAAGTAATTGTAAATTCGGTTACAGGATCAAGGAGATTTCTTCAAGAAACATAATTTTTTCTTCAATATTCTAATGAGAGTCTTCGTGTCCTATACGTTAAACCCCAAAGGTTACTCAACAAATACTTCTTCCTAGTACCTTTCAAAGCTTTCATCTACTTCATGCTTCATCTTCTATAGCCATATTGAAGTTGCATCAAATTTACCTTGTGGTCTTGGAAGAAAATCCCTTATATCTTTCCTCATAATCAATTCTTCAGCCATAGTATCCTTCCCAACCTATTCTCTCATAGCTACTTCATTCAGTTCAGAATTTTCATCATTCTTGATCTTGTTAGAGGGGAATAGTCCCCTAGAATTCCCTTTATTTTGGTGCCATATCTCATTGGTGTCGAGGAGTATTACTAGAAGAGGTCTTCCAGTGACTCTCTATATTCCTCCCACTCTATACTCCATGATAAACACATATTTCATCAGGGATCATAGATAGATATCATGTTCCTCTTTAATTCCAGAACATACATTACTTCATGAAGAATAATATATTTTCCATTGTCCAAATCAAACTTGATAGTAACAAATCCCATAATGGAATGTGTAGATTTGTCCCCAAGAATAATCATCAAACTTGTGTCCCTATTAGCTATATTTGAAAGGAAATTCCTTATACCCTGTAATGTGTACAGAAGCCCCGCTATCTACTAGACAACTATTATATGAATCCAAAGGAGAAGAACTAGAATGTTTTGAAATAAGAATATATTTAGATTCATTAGTAGCTACATTAATTTCATACCTAGAGTTTCTGCACTTCTTTTGAGGATGAGGACTTTCTTCACAATCATTTGGAGAATCTCTTCTCCTTCGATTATCTCTCCCTCTTCTATAATCTCCCCTTATTCTATCATCACTTATTCTTCCATCATTGATTATTCTTATATCATCACACCTGTTATTGTTGTAGCTTTGATCAGATCATCAAGCATCTCTCTTTTCTCAAATAGTCTTGGGCATAGTGACCATGCTTGTGACAATTGTAACATTCAATATCCCTTGATCTTCTACTATAGTCCTTTGACTTGGGAAAGGGCCTATTTGAACCAAATTCCCTTCATCTTCCCTTCTTATTCTTATCTTGATTAACAAATGCAACGGGCTCTTCTTCTCCATGCTTATGAATTCTACCTCTTGAAATCAACCTAGATTCTTCTTGAATGACCTTTCCAACAATTTCATCAAATGACAGAAAAACATTGCTATTTCTTATTACAGTAATGAAGGTTTCCAAAATAAAAGAGAGACATCTAAGGGTTACCATCACTAGGTCCATGTCAGGCACAATTTCCCCAAGTCTCTAGAATTGATCTCTAAGACAATATATCCTCATAATGTAAGATTGCACAATCTCTTCTTTATTCATCTTCACGTCTTTTAGTTGATCTTTCAAGGTGATGATTTCATTCAAATTGTTGACTTCATACATGATAGCTAGCTTAGCATACATATCCTTATACTTTTTCAAGTTTCCAACGTAGGCATGTAAATAACCTTGTAAGCCATTAGTTATAATTTTATTTGGTTTTAACTCACCTTTCTTGTACTTATTCTTGGAAGAAGCGAGAGCACTTTTCGGGGGCTCGAGAAGCTTTCCTTGTATGTATTCCAAAACATCATTATATTCTCATATTATTTCCAACCTAATCTTCCATGCAACAAAGTTAGATGAGTCACCGAGTTTCTCATTTTCCTTGAAGTAAGAGTTAGACATTTTGACTTTATTAGACACACTCCTTCAAATTTCCAAAAATGATTGCTTCAATTCTTGTCTCCCTTGGGCTTTTCCTTCACCTTATCTTTGATACCATGTTAATTTTACACTGCTCTATGTCGTTTCAATTACTTTAGATCAATTCAATTATTTAATTAACAATATTTCAATAGTAATTAGTATTTTTCATCAATAAATAATATCTAAAGATAGAATGCTAATGCAAAAATAGGATACAACGACACATCAACAAGAGACACCATACTTGGCCAATGACCAAGGAAAAACTCCACAAGGGGGAAAAAACTTTGTAAATATTCTTCTATTAGATTTTCATAAAATGTTTAGCAAAGGTACAATGAGTCCATATAAAAATATCCAACAATATCAACCAAACAATTTCAAAAATATGACCCTAGCAACAATACTGATCAAATCTAACTTTCTGGATCTGCGGTCATATGTAAAAATAAAACCTTAGATCCGAGCTACATGGAGGGAGAGCTATGCATGAAATTGATGTTGGCATTATGAATATGTGTTGTGCTTGATGGAAACCTACCTAATGAATGGAAACCTACCTAATGATTTGTCCTTGATGACAACCTACTTGATGAGTTGTCCTTTGATGGAAACCTACTTGATGAAGATGTAAATATGATGTGTCTACATATGTGACATAGTGTTTTGATAAAGGCATTGCAGTTTAGAGGCAGAGGAATGATAAAGTTGAAATTTAAATAATTATATGTGGGTTCTGTTAAGTAAATCCGCATACACACATGAGTATGAAGAAGCAAAGGTGGGTACAGTTTCCACACCATGGTATTCTAAATACCAAGGGTACTTACCATGGTATTTCCATGTGGTATTGATCCCAGCAAGAGATGTTTTGATCCCTTCTAAGAAAACCATCGGCTGGAGTACGGTTTTTGCCTATGGTATTGGATAAGGGCTAAGCTATATCAGGAGATGAAGATCTAAATGACAGTATGTGTGCAAGTGATGAATATCTTATGAATAGTTGGATCTAAAGTGCTAGTGTCAGTATCTGCATCCTTCCATCAAGGATCAAAATTCGCTCTTTGCATTTTCATTTTAGGGGTCCCATACTAAAAATTTTGCACCATTCCATTAGGTCATGACATACCAATCCACTGATGGTTGTTCGCTCTTCAGAAAATCTAAATTTTTCCCTCATAGAGTATACTTGTTGATCCTTCTTTAGGTTGTCTTCAGTTATGGTTTTATGATCAATTTGAAGTCATCATTTCATTAGGTCTTAGGGTTTCACCACCAAGGTCAAAAGTTTTAGTTTAAAGTATAAATAAAGGTCAGCAAGGGTATGAGGATGACTGATAAATCAAGCATGATGGTTTGTAAGTCATAACTACTAAGTTATGAGCTTTTAACCTAATGTAATTTTCACCTCGAAAACATGTTTTTGAGATGAAAACAGAGTATTTTAAGTTTATTTGTATTTCATATGTAATTTTAAGTCCCTATATGTAATAATTGATCTCAGTTGTACTAGAGCATTTCTCCTTGCTGCAAGACAAAGAAAACTGCAAAAATCAAGTCAAATTGAGCATTTATCCAGTTGCAATGACACAAAGAAAAAAAAGGAATTAAAACAAAGTTTTAAAGAAGAACAAGAAACTTTAGAAAATTGGGTTTTTCAAGCGAAAAATTAAAATCCACTCCTATTTAAGCCCTCACATTTCATTTTCAAATTCACTATCTTCATTTGCCAAGCAAGGAGTGAAAAGTTGAGAAAAGAAAACAAGCTTGAGTGAGTTAGAGTGAAGAAAGCCCAGTGCTGCACTTTTGGCAGAATGGCGCTAAACTTTGGCTAAAGCAGACTGGTGTTGTGCTTTTGGAGACAGCCACTACTATTTTCACCTGGCGTTGTGTTGTTACCCGATTTTCCCAGTGCAAATTAACATAGGCGTTGCGCTTTTGTCTTGGAGCTGCACTTCTGAGCGTTGGCTCTATGCTTTTAGCAGGAAAGCCCAAAAACCTCCAAACCCTCAAGAAAAATTCAAAATTTTTCTTGCTCTCCATCACCATAGGTAAGTAGATATCCCTCACCTTGGTTTTGATTTGCAAATCTAAGTTATAAGCATCATTTGCCATGTTTAATCTAAAACCCTAAAATCTCCCTAATGATGCTTAAACCCTAAATCCTTACTATTCATCCTAGCACCCAGTCCTACAATCCTAAAATTCCCCTATCCCTATTTCACTATCACCCTATCCCTTTTCCCCTTTACCACTATTCCATATCATTCACATTCCCCTTTGTCCCTTTTCCCCTTTACCACTATTCCATAACATTCACATTCCCCTTTGTCCCTTTTCCAAAGAGAAATATCAAGCAAACAAAACCCTCCCTCTCATTTCCTACTCCATTCATTTCCTAGCCACAAGCTCATCTTCTATCCCCTCATTCCTCATTTCCATGCACCTCAACCTTGCAAACATGGACTTGGAAGACCAAGACTATGAGGAGGAGAACACAGGTAGTGACACTTTAGCTGATAGAGCCATGCAACTGAGAAAGCCACACAAGGGAGGCAGGATCATCAGAGAAGAGCCATCAAACCTTAGGGAATTGCAGGCCTCTGAGTTAACTTTCACATGCTTTAGATACCTTGGTTGCTATGAATTCTGTGAACATGTTGACAGTGTTCAATGTCACTCGGAGCTCACTAGAATTTTTGCAACACATCTTCAGGACAACAGAGTGACTCTTGCCGCGGTAACTTTCACCATTTCATCTTCCATTATTTCAGATGCCACCAAGATTCCTAATGTAGGGGAGAAGTGGTTCAAATGCCAGGATCTAAATGAGTTCTATTATGAACCTTATATCAAACCCCAGTACAGAAATCAGTTGAAGAGACTATTTCCTTTCAGGTTTCTTAAGAACAAGTATGTCCCCATGATGAAAATCATAGTGAAGTATTTCACTTGTGAGGGTAGGTTCTTCAGGTTGTACACTTATCACATCAAGCTCCTCATGCATTTTACCAGGGCGAGGATGTTAAACCTCCCTTACTACTTGTTCATGAGTATTGAGAAGATGGCTTTTATTGTCCAAAAGAAGCCTTACCCTCAGTAGATGAGCAGCCTTTATCATTACTCTCTAATTAAGGTCATTGTGCTTCATCATCTCAGTCTCCTTAACATCCCTTGGGAGAACTTTATTTCTCATGAGATCTTCAGAGGTCCTCAAATTCCTTCACCAGTGCCTCAAGAAGTAAGAGGACCTCCTAGCCTAGTGAAAACAGATGAGGAGGCGAAGGAGATAAGAACTACTGAGGTGCCTGTCTACATGACATATTAGAGAGGCACTAGGATATTATTTGTAGTAGATAGGCAAGCGTTTTCTCCATGGGATGTGGAAGGGGCCTTACCTTCTTCATCAGCTCATAGGTAAGTGTTTTCTCCACAGGATGTGGAAGGGACCTTGCCTTCTTCATCGACATAGCATGTACAGGTGCAGTAATTGCACGAAGGCACAGAAAATATGCCAGAGCAGAGTCTTGAAGATCAGGAGGAAAGGGACTTTGACTTGACTGAGCATGAGGAGCCACAACAACATTATACTCGTCATGGATTTGAAATCATTAACTTAGAGGCTCAAGATGAAGAAACCATGAAATACATCATCATATGGGAAAGAGAAGCTCAAGTGCAAGCTTTGGTAGACAATTTGGAGAGGGCCAAATATGTCATTACATACTTGGATCAATAAAACAAAAAATTGAGTGACAAACAAGTTCTCATGTAGCTAGAAATGCTCAAGTTGAAACGACAAAGTGGCAAAGAAGAACAAGTCACTTTGACTCCTATTGAGCAGGAGATTGAAGATGATAGGGAGACATGGCATGAATGAGTCAACCTGCACCTTGAGAAGCTGCTACGAAAGGAAAACAGAGATAATCAGATGATCAGACACATGGCGTATCATTATAGGACTCGAAACAAGATTTACAATATGAGGGTCAAGAGAATGAAAACTAGGCTAAGGCAGGCCTTGAAAGGCAAGAAAGAGGAGGATAGACTTAGGATTCTGGTTGAAGCTTCCTTGGCTCATCATATCACATGATGATGGTGCTTCTCACCAATTTTGGACAATTTTTGAACAAATTTTGTCATTTGCAAATTTTGGATTTCAATACCCAAGAAAACTGCCTATAAGCGCAGTGCCACTAGCGCCGCGCTTTTCCTAGGGGAACCCATTGAAGAAATGGTTTGCATTTTTGGATTCAGAGTGATGAGGACATGCGCCCTAGCAATTTTCAAAGTTTGTGGGGCAAAACTGGTCCACCAAAAGGTCAAAAAAACCCTAAAAATGACCTTTCTGCCACTTTTGGACACACGGAAGTAGTCTTGGGAGAATCAAGTTTTGAGGGGTCAAATGAGCTTCAAATTCAAAAAATCCAGGTGTTTTGGAAACTAGACTTGAATAAATTTCCAATGAGCTATCATGGGCTCAATTTAGATGCCGGGAAGTCCTCTAAAAGGGACCTAAAACTGGCATTGCGCTTTTGACAATTTTGCTTAGGGTTGCTATTTTTCCAGTTTTTTGACTGTAATCATGGATTATCTCTCATGGTGGATGATTTAATATTTTAAATGATGACTTGGCATGTAATTATGATAGATAAATAGTGATAGAGGGTATATTCATTTCCTTAGAAGTTAGTTTGAGCTCAAATGGATTAATTTTTCACTTTTAGAGGCAAGTTGTTGATGATGCCTATATTCCTGTTTCTTGTTTAGTATTAGTTAGATTAGCTCCTCATCTTATGCATTCGACCCTTGAGGATGGTAGGAGGTTGAAATCATGTCTATATATTCTTCTTCTTTCTCATTGTAAAGGGTTGGACTCAGCTGGATGCTCAGACATTGATTGTACACCTTTTGTAAGCAGTTTGGCATGAAATTAATAAGATTTGTTGCTATTTTTATGGGATCCCTGTGGTATGGAGTTTTAGTACAGTTTCTTCTTCTATGATTATATGCTTATATGTTTTATGTATGCCATCTATCATTTCATTGCTTCTAGTTGAATGTTTTCAAGTTTGATAGGTAGAATCCATTGTATCAGTGCTCTGCCTTGGGAAATCATTCATCATTTCATGTTTTCTGCAGTCTAGGAAGGATCCATAGTTGTCACATGCCCTTCTTAGCTTCTCACCAGTCTTAAACATCTCACCCCATCAAGCCCAAGAGTGCTAAAGCCTCTTCCTACCTTGCCCCATAGAACGCCCTGCATTTCTGATCTAATTTCCCAGACCTAAACTGCCCATCTCCTCCTGATCCAGAAAAACCTCTACAAAATCCAATCAAAATTTCATGCCACTATACCTAGCCTAAAATCCTTTACCTGATCCAATCATCTTGACTGAGATCCTTACAAAGATAGCCCTCTCCCGGCCTAGTAGGGCTAGCTACTTGGCTAAAATTGGTTTGTGGTTACCCTGGCATTGCCTCCCTTCAGCCTGAGGTCAATCTAGGTGATAACATAAAGAAAATATGCATGTAATGGGTTGGTAATGTTCTTCTTGATCTAAAACTAAGTATGCACCCAGAAATTTGTTGATGGATTAGATCCAATAGAATTGAGATGAAATTATTGATTATGAGGAGATTTGATCTATGTTGGTAGTGTCTTGCCGTGTACTTTTTCTGTGTATGTCGAGATCTAGGTATGTCTAAAGTTATGTTTTGCAGTGACAGTTTGAATCAAAAATTGCAGATCTATATGTGGGTTTTATAGCCTGCAAGATGTGTACACACATGAGTGTGATACTGGTAAGTCACTTACATGCGAGTTTGTCTCCTAAAAATTGCATATACACGCGGATATGCTTTAACGAAAGCACTTACAGAAAATAGGGTTTTGATGAGAAGGATGTTTGATCAGTTTACTCAGGCTTACTGTGCTTCTATTTTCTACCAATGAAGTCTTCTTGATGATCTGGGCTTAAACAATGATGTTTTGATGAATTCATTGATTGAAGAATGATGATGATACTTGTTTGCGATTGAAGTTTAGTGAAGGTTTTGTGGTTGTTTTAGAATGATGCAGTAGATCTGAGCTTGATCCAATATTTATTTCAGAATGACAATGGTTCAATTTTCAAAAATCAGTGATTTAAGATCTACACATGGGTGTGCTTCATGGAAAGTTCGTACACATGCGGGTTTTCTACTATAAAGTAGCTTATATATTTTTATATATGGTTGATCAGGGTTTGCAATAATAAAATCTAGTTTTTGCGATGTGTAGTATGTTGATTGGTATTCTAGTTATAGTGATCTATCTGTTCTGGTTGTTTAAGTTGATTGATTTTGGTTTCTGATGCAGGAGCATCTAGGCCTAACCAGCAATGTGATGGAGTGGTCACATGTTGTGGCTAATACAAGTTTGGAGGAGGATTAGTTGTTAAATTTGTATTAATTTCAAATAAATGTAAGTGGTTAATTTGTTGCCTAATTCTGAACTGAATTGGGAATGAAAGGCAAATGATCCTCCCTATGTGGAGATCAAGCCAATTAGCTATATTGATTAGTTAGAGTAGGATATGATTTCTAGGAATAGAGTGAATTCCTTCAATTGTGGAAGGAAATTGTTATACAGGGCATATATGTATTTCCCTTATTTTCTGAAATGGGAGAGATGCGAGAGGGGATGGAGACAGAGAGAAAGAGGAGACCCGAGGCATTTGTAAGCCTACGGGTAGCAGAGGAGGAAAAAGGCCATTAACCAGAGAAATCAAGCAATAGAAGCGCGCGAGCCTCAAATATAGTTGTATTTGTATTTGCACACAGAGAATTGATTTTGAGAGTAGAACTATGTAAAGGATTGCATTGCTTTTGTGACAATGGTGTTTAATGTGTAGTCTGGCCTAAAAGGTAACACCTGCATTTTTTCTATAAATAAAAGTATTCTTCACATAGTGCTTCTTTAATCAGCCCGTGGAGGCCTTGCATGCTTTGTTTCCCTTTTAAATGTATGTTGTATCCATACTACCCATGCATTTATGCTTATAACAGGATTGTTGTGTTAAAAAGGGTCGATCAACATTGTACTACTTTGTTATGGTTCCGCAGGCGAAGCCCAAAATACATTGACAATTGGTGTAAAAATACCATTAACAGAGGCAAACTTAAATTGTTATAAGTGGAGGTTCATGTGTTATCGGGTCCGGAGAACCCTATTGAAATTGGCCTATGTGTAGTCCCCATCACATCACTGAAAGCCGATTACACAGCCAACACGCTAGAACACTTAGCGCATTTCAAGAGGTGGACTTGAAGGAGTATAAAACCATGCTTTAAGTGATTATCGGGTCCAACAGATTATCGCGTCCCTTAAGGGAAATGGCACCCAACCTTGGCGACTTGCAATCACCGACAGGTATCGCATCGACACATCGGAGCATATATATATATATATATATATATATATATATATATATATATATATATATATATATATATATATATATATAGATATATATTACAAAGGCCATTGAAATTGCCAATAGTGATAGAAATATCGCATCAGAACTGCGGGGTAATACGATATATGGGACCACTGAGATTGCAATCGTCGATATTGCGATCTAATCTGTGCCGTCCGATTGAACATATTTAGACCTGTGGCCAAGCACATACAACTATGTAAATAGGGAAAGAAATCCTTTGTTTTGGCATTTTGGAGAGTGTTTGGTCCCGAAAGGGATAAAGCACTATTATAAGATTTTTCGAAGGCCTTTCGTTGCCGATAGTAAAGGGGCTTTTCTTTAATGGAAAGGGGTTGTCCGGCAGGGTGATTGAATGGATCATTTTTGATCCATTAGGAATTTTTAAAGCAAAGGATTGTCAATGCTTCTGATATTTATATATATGGGTCATGGAGGTATAAAGAATTAATAAAGGGCCATTAAGGGAAAATAAGTCCCGATAAGGTATATATGTTGTGCAGCCTTAGGGTTGCACCATTTTTGGTATCAGAGTAAATTTGGGATTGAAATAACCGATAGCAGAGCAGATTTGTATTTAAAACTAGTTGGGTTAAACAGAATAGTGAAATTCCATGTGAAGGAATAGAAAACAGAGCTATGTGCTAAATTATTTATGTAGGCAAGAGGAAGGATCGGATTCTAATTCGACAGAGGAAATCCATTCAAACACAGGTGACAGCATAAGAAAGTGTGAAGACTGCAACACAATAGAACAAGAGAAGCTATGAAAGATGTGTTCTTAAAAGCAGAGTAGGGAAAGCACTCAGAAGTGGCAGTCAACCTGAAAAATCCAACAAGAGATTGGTCAAAGAGGATAGCTCAAGTGTTCTCAAGAGGGATTGAGAGATTGCAGAAGACTAGAAGGAGCAAAGGTGTTGGTCAAGAGAAGGTTCGAGATAGAGGATCATGCTTACCAAAATACTGAGTGAGGAGAGCTTAGTAAGGTAAGGTTGCAATAAGGAGGACTTGTTGTTGCAAAGGCTTGTTGCAGAAGAGTGAGGAGCTCATGGAAAGAGAGGAGACGAAGATGACTACTGTTAGTCATAACAGAGGTTAAGAAAGAAGCCACAGCAAAAGGGAAGATGCCAAAGCAAATGGCATGAGGATGAGTCAAGAAGAGTTTGACAGAGAGAAAGCTGAGATAGATTTCGAGATTGGAATATTGATAGAGATGCTACAGAGAAGTGATAAAGACCAAAAACATGGTTGGACCATGAGAAGAAGAGTAAAGTGGCAAAGGCCACAAGAGAAGAGAAATTAGCAAGTGAAGATAGAGATAGTAGAAGAGTTGAGAAAGATTGCACAAATATTGAGTGCTCAAGAGGAATCAAAGGAACTCAGAGAAGCAAATGCAAAAATGGAAGTTTCCATTTGTAGACCAGAACAAGGTGAAATGTTGGGTGAAGAGGATAATGAGATATCAGTTGAAGATCTCATGGACTTTTAGCATAGTTCATAACAATTCGAAGATATGTTGACAAGGGAAGCAGATGAGGCAATGAAGCATTGTGATTTTAATTCTCATAGTTTGTGTATGTTTGCAGGATATGTAGAGGATGATGGACAATCTGATGAAACTGTCACGAGTAGGAATGAATCTCTTGAGGTGAAGTATGATGGAGAATCCCTTTTATAGGAAGAAGGTGGTGATCTATTGCAGCAGAATGAGTTCATAGATGAAATTCTGTTTGGGGTGAAACAATTAGATGAAGTTGATATGAACCGGAAGTCTAATGACAATGCCATAGTGGTACTATGAGAAGGTAAACAAATGAATTTGTTTAATGAAATTGATGAAAGAAATTTTCCATATGATAGTGCAGAAATCGGGATAACTCAGGAGGATTGCCAAGAAAAGAATGAAGCTGAGAATGGAAATTGTGAAGAACTACTGGAGAGATTTCATAAGGAAATAGAATTCTTGGAGATATTTCTCAAGGAACCTGAAGGAGAAATGAAGCTTTAAGAACCTGATAAAGAGGAGATTATGGTTATTATGCATGGTGTGGAAGATAGCATTAATAAATATGATGTTGAAATTAGAGAAATTAAGCAGAGCTTATTTTAAGGTGAGATGAAAGATCAGGAGCAACAAGGAAGTTATGTCCTTAGATACATGAAGGAGACAGAAGTATTAATTCAATAAGATGAAGATGGGAGGAACTAGCAATTTGAATGGGATGATCAGCTACATGAGAGTGAATTTGAGGAAGGAATTAGATTGCAGAAGTATAGCAACTGGCAGGAAAAGGAAGAAAATGAAATTAGTCTGGCAGTACAAAGGAAGACATATGAAGACCAAAGATATAGATGGAGAGTGAAGAAAAGGGTCAAGTGGAAGCTATTACAACAGAGGTGGAATGGCAAGCTGATGAATGAGTTCAGGGAACTTGAACAAATTCATATTGATTTGTTAGAGAAGGAAAGACTCAGAGGAATGGAGTCATAGCAAGAAGAACCTATTGAAATCCAAAATATTTATGATGGAGGATTGGTGCTTGAAGCATCAAAAGAAGATGGAAGGTATTGTATTTTGAAAACTGAAATTTGTCGTGTGTTTGCAAGTCATGTAGACTTGAAGAAAGGCAAGCAATTATTGGAAACTGTTATATTAACAGGTGAAGAGATGACTACCCACAGTCATATGTATAATACGAAGAAGAGTTACAGCCAAGTGAAGAAAGATGTCTAGTCAGATGACATCCAAAGGATAAGTCAAAAGGAGGATGGCAAAGGAATTATTGAGATCAAAGGATACACTGAGGTAAAGAAACTATTTAGTGTTATCATAAATGAAGGGAACAATGCAGATATGATTTTTCAGAAGTTAAAGGAAGGAAATTCCCATAATCATGTGAAGCAAAGGAAAGAGAAGCTGTTAAACATAGCTGTAGTGATTTATGTAGACATTAGACAACTATTTAAAACTGAAGCCAAAAGAGGATAGCTACTAAAGATTGACATAGAATACTTTGTAGATATTAAACAGTCATTGAGAATCATTGACCTTGAAGAAAGCCAGAGTAAAGAAGGATTAACGACAGATGATGCAGACAATGAAGACTGTGCAGAACTCTTGGAAGAAATTCCAAATGAAATGGCAGATTGGTGGCATGAGTTAAAGAGGCAAGGAAACCAAGGAACAAGTGATCAGACTATACAACCAGAACTGAATGAGAACAAAGTTGTCATGGATGAAAAATATGAGAAAGTTGTCAGAAGTATTGGCATAAGGAGGAAGCAAGGTAAAGTAATTATGTTTAATGAATTGATTAATTCTGATGAAGATTTATATGTAGGAAAAAGGCAATGTGAAGTCAATCTGAACCAAGAAGTTAATTCTGAAGAATAGATCGAATTAATGAAGGGTGAGATCATAATGTCTCAAAAATATGGAATGATTTTGAATCTACAGTATGGGAGTGTTGAACTGGAGATGAGTACAAAATATGGTAGGAATAGGATTACTATTGTATTACAGGGATTTATTGATGGAGAAGAGGCTCAAGGTGACATTTTAGATGCAGACAAATATAATTCCATAATCCTTAAGAATGCAGAAATGAAGTTACCGAAAGAGGACATATTCCAAGTAGCTAAACAAGCAAGAAGAATTATGAGATTCCAAGAATTTTGTGAAGTTACAGGCATGCTAAGAATTGAAGTAAGAAGTAGTGAAGTCATTGTAGAGGATCAATGGATAAAGCATTTTTTCATTTCAGAAATGTATATGGGAAAATATTGGCACAGAGATTATGATGTTCTTATTCAAGAACACAATGAGATGCAGGAGAATAGTATTCAGTCTAGGAGAAGTGAAGTAGACAAATAACTGGATGAGTTGTGGAAACTCATACAACAACATTCCAATAAAACAAATACAGGACAAAAGAAGAAAGGAAGATTGGCTGGAAGGAACGGTACAGGTGAAGGGAATGAAAAACTACGAACTAAGATCAGAAAAACAATAGTAAGATAAGTGAAAAGGACAACAACGGGCAGTGAGAGCATGTCTAATGGGACGATACAGCATAAAGGAGGGAGACTTGAAGAAGAACAAACAACAAAAGCAACCAAGGACAGACTACCAAACCAAGTATGGGATCCAGGAGGACACAGATTAGAAGTGCATGATCAGGAGATCATGATTAATTTAAACTTTGGGAATCTAATGCAGGAGCATCTAGGCCTAGCCAACAATGTGATGGAGTGGTCACATGTTGTGGCTAATACAATTTTGGAGGAGGACTGGTTGTTAAATTTGTATTAATTTCAAATAAATGTAAGTGGTTAATTTGTTGCCTAATTCTGAATTGAATTAGGAATAAAAGGAAAATGATCCTCCTTGTGTGGAGATCAAGTCAATTATCTATATTGATTAGTTAGAGTAGGATATGATTTCTAGGAATCGAGTTAATTCCTTCAATTGTGGAAGGAAATTGTTATACAGGGAATATATGTACTTCCCTTATTTTCTGAAATGAGAGAGATGCAAGAGGGGAGTGAGACAGAGAGAAAGAGGAGACCCAAGGCATTTGTAAGCCTACGGGTAGCAGAGGAGGAAAAAGGCCATTAACCAGAGAAATTAGGCCATAGAAGGTCGTGAGACTCAAATATAGTTGTATTTATATTTGCGCACAAAGAATTGATTTTGAGACTAGAACTATGTAAAGGATTGCATTGCTTTTGTGACAGTGGTGTTTAATGTGTAATCTAGCCTAAAGGGCGACACTTGCACTGTTTCTATAAATAAAAGTATTGTTCACACAATGCTTCTTTAATTGGCCCGTGGAGGCCTTGCATGCTTTGTTTCCCTTTTAAATGTATGTCGTATCCATACTACCCATGCATTTATGCTTATAATAGGATTGTTGTGTTAAAAAGGGTCGATCGGCGTTGTATTGCTTTGTTATGGTTCTGCAGGTGAAGTGCAAAATACATTGTCTATTGGTGTAAAAATACCATTAACATAGGTAGACTTAAATTGTTATAAGCGGAGGTTCATGTGTTATCAGGTTCGGAGAACCCTATCGCAATCGGCCTCTGTGTAGTCCCCATCGCATCACCGAAAGCCGAATACATAGCCAGCATGCTAAAACACTTAGCACATTTGAAGAGGTGGACTTGAATGAGTATAAAACCATGCTCTTGAGTGATTATCAGGTCCGCCGAATTATCGCATCCCTTAAGGAAATGGCACCCAACCTTGGCGACTTGCGATCGCCGATAGGCATCGCATAGGAGCATATATATATATATCTATATATATATATATATATATATATATATATATATATATATATATATATATACAAAGGCCATTGAAATTTCTGATAGCGATAGCAATATCGCATCAGAACTGTGGGGTAATACGATATATGAGACCAATGAGATTGCGATCACCAATATTGTGATCTAATCTACGTCGTCTGAGCGGCCAGATTTAGACCTACAGCCAAGCACATGCAACTGTGTAAACAAGGAAAGAAATCCTTTGTTTCGACATTTTGGAGTGTGTTTGGTCCCGAAAGGGATAAAGCACTATTATAAGATTTTTCGAAGGCCTGTCGTTGCTGATAGTAAAGGGGCTTTTGTTTAATGGAAAGGGGTTTTCTGGTGGGGTGTGGGGAGTACTAAAAGGTATGCTTTTGATGGTTATTTCAGTGGCTTTTTAGTAGAATTTGTAAACCGTTTTTCATCATGAACTTGGAAAACAATAAATAATTATAATAAAACATGTGAGAATTAATATGCAAGACTTAACCGTTGATAATTGTTATTCTTCTGTGCAGGAAAGGGTGAAAACGAGGAGTTTCTGTTCCAAAGAAAAAGACAAGAACAGGGTAACTGCTGTCCCTTTGACGGGGACTGAGTGCAAACAAGGCTAAGCAGATCAAAGCAAACCGGCCTGGAAAAGGAGGAGAAGACACCAGCTCGGCAAAGGAGGAAAGAAAATATTAAGGATTAACAGTTTGGAAAATCCCTCAGGATCTTTGATCCTGAGGGATCGCTGCTTTATCTATCTTGTTACTTAGACATCTCCATCGTCACCCTTATACGAAGGGACAACACTATTAGCTTTGGGGATTATGCTTTATGTAATTTTCTGTTAAAGATCAAACTTTGATCATCGAGTCTTGTTGAGAACTGGTTCATTGTACTTTTGTTTTATGCATTAATATAAACTTGGTGATTATCTTATCTCTGCATCTGGATTAACTTAAAGTGGTGTACCCTTGGAGGCTAAGGGCCCGGCCCCGGAGGACACTTGCTTCTGTATCACTACGATTTGATTTCTATGTGGTTTGCTTATTGTCGTTATTTGGTAATCTGATATGCTTTATAAGTTGCCATCACATGCTCAGTTAAGATTAATCCATTAAGGTTTTTACAGACAGAACTGTGTATTGACTCTGTATTATATTATTGATCCTTTCAGAGTTGATTGAATGTTATTAGTCTTGACCGAATATTATTACTGTTATGTTACAGAGCTTTTGTGTTGTACATTCATGTTATAAAATTCATCTGAAAGCTGTGTTCTTTATGATTGTTGGATTCAGAAGTAATGCTGTTCTATTTGGAAACACAGTCGTATTCCTGTTAATTAAGATTGATTAGATTACTATTCCAGCGTGTTGTGTGCGTATATGATTTACAGGCGTTGTTCCATAACCTACCAGTAATTAGTGCTGTTCTATTAGTGTGTTCTGCTTGATTTGCCTTAAGAATGGAAGATTGTTGTTTGATTACGATGAGTGCATCTGAGTTAGTAGATTAAGTTTGATGACTGCTCGCAAGACTTAGTTGTTTAGTTGTTGTTCCATTTCAGAATTGCTGTTCGATTTTAGAATTGCTGTTCCATTCCAAATTTGCTATTCAATTTCTTATTTGCTGTTCCATTTTACTATCTGTCGTTCCATTTAGTCGCATTTGTTGTTTTGGTGTGAGAGATGATCTAAGGCTATAGTGAGCCTCGTCATTTACTATCTAGCTCCCAGACCCGTGATCCATGCTCTAATTTCCTTTTCATCAGTTTCCAAAGGGATGGGTTATCATTGTCGAACCCTTGACTGATAAGTTGCCTAGTTTTCTAAGTGTGTGATTTATTCCTTTGAAGTAACTTAGTTATAGATAAGCATCTGTTTACTCTTCTATTTTTGAACACTGTACTACTAGCATTACTCTGACAAATGATAGCCTCAGACTAAGACACTCTTTGAAATAACAAAACGCTCCCGGATTGACATATTAATGTGAGGTAATTAGATGTGAAAGAGACCCTTTTTATAGCTCTACAGGGTGATTGAATGTATCATTTTTTATCCATTCGGAATTTTGAAAACAAAGGAATATCAAGGCTTCCGATATTTACATATATGGGTCATGGAGGTATAAAGAATTAATAAAGGGAAATTCAGGGAAAATAAGTCCCAATAAGGTATATATGTTGTGCAGCCTTAGGGTTGCACTAGTTTCAGTTGATTCGTTAAGTTTTGGTTGATTCAATTGATTTAATTGATGGTTGATTCAGTTGGGTCAGATATTGATGATTGAGTGAAGAGATTAGTTTTTCAGTGTTGATATTTGGTTTTGAACTTAAATGTTGGTAGTGGTTCTAGTATGAAAATTTGATGAAACGTGTCCTACAAGTTGTGATGTGTTGTAATAGGTGGATCTAGTATGAAAATTTATCAAACGTGGTCCCCGGAGATGTTGAGGGTTGGGGCTTTCAATGAGGGAGTTGAAGCATTCTTCTAGTGGTAACTAGTAAACAAGATTTAGGGGGTTGAATCTTCCTTCCAGTAAGAGCTATACAATGAATAAAGGTTGTAGCCTTCTATAGGTGGGTGCTTGCGTATTGGTATCAATTTACGCCAGTACAAGATTCAGGGGTTGGATCTCTATTCCCGTAGGAGCTGGAGAAGAAGCGATGGTTGTACCCTTTTGCAGGTGGTTTCCTACATACTGGTATCAGTTTATACAACTACAATATTTTAAAAGCTTTTCTTTATATTAAAAGGAAGACAAAGACAACAATAGCAGGTGTTTTTTGCCACATTGGGTTTCCACCTTAAATCTTAGTGTTCCTGTGTGTTGCTTATGTGTGATGGTTTAATTTTTTCTTGCTACAAATGGTTACTTTCTATTTAACGTTTAATGGAGTACTAAAACACTCACTTAAGATAATAATAAGATGAATTAACTGAAAATTAAGTTTACTGGATGTACACTAGTTGTCTTAATAACAATCACGTACACATGCGGGTTCCCTTCAATAAAGTCGTGTGCAAAAATCAGGACATGAAATTAAAAATTTAAATGATTTGAAAATAGTGATTCACCCCCCCATTATTTTTCCCAACAATAGAGATGCTCCAACGGCATGGATGATCCTACATGCCTGCAGTTATAGTTGAAAATTCCCAGAGTCAACCCTATGACTGGAAACCAAAAAACCTAATCACATGTCCGAGATTCGGACCCTGCAATCTCAGACCTGTATGAACCAAATTTCACAAATTCACTTTATTCTTATGAAAACCAATCCAAATAGGAGATAATAAGATGCTTGGTTATGATTTGAAAATGCTTCACTTGTATTCATAGGCTTGCAAGGTTGTCCAGTTTCACCTTAGGGTCAAATAAATCAAATGTGACATTATCGACTTCACTTCAAAATACATGTTCCTTTATTCAAATCCAATGCTTCAAGCATCAATTTCGGACCACTCAGAATGTAGAGTCTAGTCCAATAGTTGGAATTTGTCACTGAGCTACAAAAAATTAACACCAACCTCCGAGGTTGAAATATTGAAGCAGTTCCAAGGAAACTTTTAGAACATGGATTTTGTTCCTAGCATCAATGACATGGATTTATGTTTCTTACATTACACCCAATTTAATTATAGAAACATCCAAGTCATCACCAATAGTTTGGATAGATTATGCCAAGAAAAATCAAGTGAGTAAATTCAGGCATGATTTATGAACAAACAAAGTTGGTTTTGGAAAATCCAAAAATGGTTTTTGTTCAAGAAATCTCATTGACATGGGTTTTTTTCACCCTAGTAAACAAGGGAGAAACAACTGAAACTGAAGCTCTTCAAATATCCCTAGCTATTTTTTGTGGTGTCCTCGGTGGGTAGTAAGGATTTGTTAGCCTTCAGATTCCTCCTCTTGTGAGGAAGAAACCAGGGGAGAACTAATTCTACCTAACTATGATTAATCTAAAACTAATCTAAGACTAATGTATACTAACTATTGCTAATGTTCCTAAGATTATATGTTAATAATTAATTAAATATAATACATCAAAGATTAAATTGAGGATGCAAATAAAGTAAAACACTCAAAACAGAGTAAAATTGTTGAAAGAATAGGAATGTATATTTCCTTATACTAATGTATTCTAATTTATATGTTTATTATTTAAATGTTAGAATAAATGCTACTATACAATAATTTGCAATAGAAAAAATATGTTACAAAAACTAAAGCAAAATGTTATAATACAAACTATGTATAGGAATATGGTACAAGAAGCATCGACAAAACAAATTATAAATGATCTAGAAGAAAAAAAAATCTAATTATCTGCAAAAATAGTAAGAGATGTGATTCCTAATTTAAACTTATATATGAAGTTATAAATTAAAATTAGAATGAAAGAAAATAATAATCCTTAATGTGAAATAAAATACATACAACTACTAAAATGCAAGTCTCTTATACCTTGAACAGATGCAGATGAAACTAAATTTGATCTCAGAATTCACATCAAGAATGAATGCAAAAGAATCTAATATATGCAACCTACTTTATATTTTCTCAACCGAGGTATAGAAAGTTAATGTAACAGTTACATAGAAGAAATAATCATCCAATTATTTATTTGGGAATCAAACCAACAATGAAATAATGAAAATGGAATATAAATTCAGGAATTGCTACAACATATTAATTCAATTTGTATGTAAACACGACATTATCTAGATTCTAAATCTGTGGAATAAAACCACAAAAATCTAGAGCAGATGTATATGCCTGGACTGAATACCTACCTCAAAACACAAGTCACTAGAGATGATATTGATCATATAAGAATGTGTACAAGCTAAATCATTGTAAGTCAAAAAATATATATAATAATTCGCTAATTGTTTATGGATTAAAACCACACAAACAATAATTTATATCTATTGTATTATGAGAAATGGAATTACACAAAATCTAGTAGATGATAAATATTGATGACTATGAAATGATGAAAGACACTATAAGTAGTTAACAAAATAAAATCAAGTCTTACAACTCGGAGTGTAATTAAAAAATATTCCACAGTCACATACAATTTAGAAAACATTTCTCTTCTACAAAAATGATGTCTGTAATATTATCGATGCCCCTCTCTATTGTAGAAAATCCAATGTTTTTATACAGGTTGAGAGACGTAATTACATCCAAAAAAAGTATTCCTAAAATTTCTTTAAGTGTTCATTGCATAGATAATTCCAACTTATTTTTTGGCTTATTGACCAAATTATAAAAATTAAAAGAAAATGACAAATGACTGACAGGGAATCCATGCATAGCTCGCAATTGATACAGGTTAATTGAGCATATCCTTCTTTGTAGGATCCAAAACCACGATTCAACAAATATGAAGGGCCTGTTGCAACAAACAAACCAAAATTAAACATTGTATTGACAACAAAATAGAATTCCTACAAAATCAAGGATTTTGTAGAAAATCCTCTTTTAATTTTAGTAAAATAAATAAAACTAACACATACCTCAAACAATCCAAAAATACTGACCATATATTACAATAAAATATTTTACTTATCTAGACCAGAGTCATCCATATTATAAAGTATAACAACTTTGACCTTTGATGACTTGACGATAATATTGTTACAAGCCATTTTGTCACATCAGCCCAAAAGGCCTGAAAACTGGATAAATCAATATCCTTAGACACTATCATAATCCCTTTGCAAAGCCCTAATCATAATTTCTCCAAAAATCCTAAGTTTCTGGGTCTATTTGCTCAAAAACCATGTTTTTATGCCCAACACACCGTCCATAATTGTCTACCATCATTGGGTGCAAGTTTCATACTTGAGCACCAACACTAATCAACGCAGGTTGCTCCATTTTATAGCTGTGTTGATTCTAGAAATTCGGGAAAGTTAAAAAATAATTTTGAATTTTCCTCTTCCAGATTCTTCTAAGATATCTTAAGCATTTGATGTGGATAGAGATCTCAAATTCTTATCTAATCCGATCTCAAATACCTTATCTCTTATCTCTTGAGCTTATCCTCCCTCATAAGTGGATCTTAGGCATATATTGGTAAATCCTAAACTACCATGTTTACCCTATAAATTTACTACCTCCAATGGAGTCTAGGTTGGCTTTTGGAGATTGTTAGTGCCCTCATGTTGCTGGTTGGAGCCTAAGGAATCATCATCCATTTTCATTAGGGTTGAGTGTGAAGGTTTTCTTTGTGACAAGGAAGGACATGTCAAGTGGGGAGACACATCTACAAATTCAGCTTCAATACATGGTTGTAACTCTCTCCTTTATCTATTAATACAAAAAGCATCATGTTTTCCTATAGTTTTTTTATGCTTATGCTATTGTATTTCAATGCCATGTTGAATAATTGAATGGAGATGTTGGATTATTATTTATGGATATTGTAGCTCCTTCTCCTATCTTTCTCTTTGTTTCACGTTCCATTTAGTCTTTGTGGATCTCTGAAAAAACCTTCATTATGATTTATTTTGATTTTACTAGCCTTTTATGAAAATTTCTTTGGTTTTTTCTTTGTTCTTATCAATTAGGTCTTTGGTCAACTTTTTTCTTGATCATTGATTGGCTTTAAGAAATTGATATTACATTCATATTCGATGTGATTTCTTTTATCAGTGGTCTAGCTACATCTTATTTTTCATTGCATTTGAAGATTAAGAGGAAAGAAAAGAAAACATTTATTATTTGCATCAAATAGGGTTTTTTAATTTAAATTGGAACAATTACATTAAGATGATCTACTTCAGAGGATTTTTTTGTTGCATTACTCTTTGTTTCCTCCCTCCTATACATAGATTTTCATTGAAAATAAAAGAATTCTTATTATCATGCTAGATTGCATTGTATGGAATTTAGGTGAACTCGTGGTGAGCCTTAAAACTAAAACATAATCAAAGATCGATCTAAAATTTACTCAATCAATATAAGGAACATTTGGAGCATTAACACAAACATATATAGGTCTAGGCTAGAGGTGTTTTCCGGTGTCTTTTAATGTAGGAGTTGTCATTCTTTGTTTGCGTTACATTCTGGAGGTAGTCAGTATTCCACATGCATACGTGTATAGGATCATTCTCCATGTACTTCTGGGTATATTGGATGGCACTCCACGCACGATAAGTATATCGAAATGCTTCTTATCATATAGGACACATTAGAAAACACTATTATGTACTACACTTCCAGATACCTCCAAGTATATTTTGGAAGCCCTATATAGGTTTCTATCTTGCCATAGGTAACTAAGTCATCCACCTTATATATTGTGATACACCAAACACAACAATCAGGGAGATTTCCTACACATATTAGAAATGGTATTCCATAGTTCACAGTTACTTGGTAAACCCTTTTGCCTAGTTACCCCTATTTTGATTTGTTTTTTTTTCTAATTTCTAAACTTTGTTAACCCATCATGGAGGAACAACCCCAACAACCCTATTGTTCGCATAGGATGCAAATAGTTCCTCCTTTACCTCCGCACAAAACATTTGTACATCACAAGAACAAAAATACGTAAACTACAGAAACTGGTACTTCAGAAGCATCCCCTTCTGGTACTACATCTGAATTAAATCAACCAAAATCATCTCTTTCTATAAGTACTGAACCCAAGATTACATATTTACTAGTTGGTGAGTCATATGTGGTCAAAACTGAAAACCTTTAAACTACACTACATGAGGTCATTGAACCTGAATTTCTAGATTCATATATATTACAATGTGAGATTAGACAAATTGAGGTTATACAACCTTAGGATCCTCAGTTAACTCAACCTATTAGTTCAAGGCCTTCTCTTTCTCTTCCTCTGCCTTTGACTCAACCAAAACCTATATTTTTTGGTCCTGATAGAGAACAACATCCACTGAGTCTCTTGAGTATCGAGGAAATCACTAAAGAAGAGTCTTGACCTTCATCACCTATCCATTTAAGAGGGACTCCTCTCTATCAAGGTCATCCTTTTCCTACTCCTCATCCTCAAGTACAAGCTCTTTTTCCTCAAACTCCTAGTTTCAATTAGCCCCTCATTTTTTCTTGAAAAATCCCTTCGAGAATTTTAACCATTGATGGAGTCAACACTGGTTTCTCAACCTATGTCTACTATCATGAGTAAGTCAATAGAAGTTACAACTACCTCCATCTTTGTGACTTGTTCATAAAACCATTTGTATGGTGGTCCCTCCATGCCACATAGTTATCAATCCCTATCTAGAACCTTTTTTGGTGCAACGACCAATCCATGGACTTCCCCTTCTCCATTCTCATCTGGAATTTCATCTAGAACTTCTATAGTGATCATTTTACAACCTGCTTCATCTATTGTACCCCAACCATCTTTGGAGTAGAAATATGGTCCAAATTATAGTGGAATGGGACATTTACAATCGCCTCCTCCATCCTATACTGGGTACCCTCCTCCTGGTGGAAAGCTACCTCCATATACTCCCTATTCCCCACTAGGGCAGAATCTATTGATGTAACATTCCCGTTTCCTAATAAAATGTAAAATTTGGTGGTCCTACCTATTCGAGTTCCCTTCCTACCAGTCCTCCCTTTCTAGGAATGCCTTCTAATCCTCAACATCCTCCATTTCCCATTAAACCTGGTTTGACCTTAACTCAATTATCGACTTCTCAAAATTTTCCAT
Source organism: Pinus tabuliformis (assembly GCA_031772625.1). NCBI lineage: Eukaryota > Viridiplantae > Streptophyta > Pinopsida > Pinales > Pinaceae > Pinus > Pinus tabuliformis. The sequence goes on along the minus strand of CM062805.1, from coordinate 980,978,819 downwards.
CCACACCTTAGGTTCCTAGTTTCCAACCCATGCCTCAATCTTTCCAAGTTATATCTCAAGAAAATCAACCTATCTAAGATGAATCCCACATGAAATATGTTCCATTGATATCTAGGATGTCTCAAATCCCATGTACCCAACCTCTTCAAGGTGCCTTATTAACCCCACTACTTAGTCAATCCATATTTCAAATGCAAGTACGAAAACTTGTACATGGCATGATACAAGCACAAACTAGTCAACCTAATGTAGGGATGTTGCAAAATCCCTTTGAGCAACTATACCAAGATATTATGCAAGCACATATTGGTTGAATTCCCATTCACCAAATGCCTTATCAAGGTCAATAGCTTCAAATAAAGTCATTTCAATCCTATCAATGTGTTTAGGGAACTAGACAACTTGGTTATACTTATCTTGATTATCAAAATCATCCTTACCTATGGATTCAAATACCCATGGCCCAGCCTATCCCATCATACCCTAGGTATCCTTCACCATAGGTTAATCTTCACCCTCAAGGAAAACCTTCTCACGAACACTTTAATGGGTAGTTTTTGTTTGTTGTAAATCTTGAGATTTCATATTTAACCTATCTTACAAATGATCCCGCTTGTCTCTCTCTTTGGTGGCCGACCATTCCTACAAAATTGTAGAGTGACATTCCCAAATTCAATGGAAATACTAGAGAATACATGTCTACTCATGTTATGACATATCATTTATGGTGTTCATCGAACTCTTTAACTGATGATTATATACACTTACGAATTCTCTATAGAACTCTTACTGGTATGAAAACTAAGTGGTATATCAAATTTCCATGAGCTTCTTTCAACAACTTCAGTGCCTTAGAAACTACATTTTTAACTCATTTTCATTTTCCTCTTCATTATGAAACCATAACCAAACTTTTGACCTCTTTCAAACAATCTGACTCCACCCATATATAAAATCATATTCATGAGTTGAGATGTTGACATTGGTTATTTAAAACCTTATTTCCCTATCAGGTATTGTCTGAATGGTTCATCAAATATTTGTTGCCATCTATAATTAAATATGTTGGTAAAGGTGAAGTCGTTGGTGAAGATAAACTTATTGCTCGTACCCAATATATTGATCTCATCCATACACAATCTAGCACACTCTATGACAAAATACCCAATGCTATGAAACCTCAGCACATTGTTCCACCACCTCCTAATAAAGAATCAAATTTCGTTGATGGCGTGGTTGGTTTTTTAAGCCAACAGAAAGTGAGTAAACTATCTAGTTCATCTCCTGCTGCGGGTACCCAAAACCCATCCTCTGTTACTCTCATGACTACCTCTGAGATTAATTTCATCCAATCTACGAAAGGAAAATCACAACAACCTGGAAGTAAAAAGGAAAATGAAAAAAGAATAATTATAACTCTTTGCAAGGCAAACATAATAATTAGTCTCCTGAAGACAAACATAAACCTCATTATCCTTGTGTTGTAACATGATTAGTTTAGATAATTTAAATTTTATGATATAATAGGTTCTATTTGTTTAGAAATAATAAATGGGGCTGCAAGAGTAAATGCGCCCTCAAAATGTAAATTTAAGTTTCATTATCTCATTGATTTAGTTAATCATGCATTTAAACGTGATTAAATAATGTAATAAAGTAAATTCAAACATGTTTTACAAACCGCTGAGAATGAATTTTCAAAAACGAAAAGTGGTTTTTGTTGATAACATCCTCATGTACAAAAACCTCTCTCAGTTTTGTAACAGCTATTATGGACTGGGAGATGCAAATGCATCTTTGAAGGAATGTTTTCCAGAAATTTCCTGTTTTAGTCACTAAAAAAGATGGATATTTGGAAACTGGAAGAGGTTTCGGTTCATAAGATTCCATAGTACAAAAGCCTATCTCACTTTTCACACAGGTGTCAGGGGTTGGTATATACACTTTCATCATGTTTAGCCTATTTTCGACTATGAAATGTCTTGATTAAGCCACCTTTTTGCAGAAACTATTGTGGATAATTAGAGATGAATCTTGGAAAACTAGAGGATTTTTTGTTCCTAAGATACTAGATTGCAAAAACCTCTCTCATGTTTCACATAGCTAACACGGATTTAGATATTCGAAGGGATGACTAGACCCTATTTTTCGGAAATTTGGGAGGAAAAATCTCTAAACGAGTTAGTGACTTGGAGGCCATCTCATCAAATATGAGTTGCAATCAAATTCGATTTATTATCTTTATTAACAGAAATCCTCAAGGATAGTACAAAAACTATTCAAATAGTTTTAGTTACAATTATTTGTGTTCTATTTTTGTAATACAGTTTTCAGATATTTGTAATAGCTCTTGATATTTTTATCAATTTATTTTGTGAGGAAATTGTATAAATACTTCATCAATTGAAGTAATATGGTTGGACTTTTGATGCAAGACTCTTCACTCTGTAATAAAGCTTATGTTGTAGTTTTTCTAATGAAAGCCTTACGGCTCTAGGTTTGACAGAATTGTGTGCTTTGAGTATGTTTTTCCAATTTTTCATATCTTATTTATACACATGATACAAGTGTTTATAGGAAGGTTTGCAAAATCATTATCTTTAGAAAGAGATTAGCTTATTAGGCTATTTGTCTGAAATAGCTCCTCTTAGGATTGGTTTTAGTCTAGCCATTTTGTTTCCCTTTAAATCTGTTTTGTTGGGCTATAGAAATCTTCTACATGCATCCAAATCTTCCTAGTGGTCAAATAATCAGTGTGGATACTCAATTATTAGGGATCTCCTTACATTCTTCTTGTCAAATTCTTATAAAAAAAATCGTTCTATCAAGCTGGAAGCTGACACTTTTTAAAGGAACCCTATGAGAGAGCCTTTAAATCATGAGTAGGGATTATCATTGATCGCCAACCACCCCTAATTAAAACCATAAATATGGCCATTGTGCTTCGAAGGTTGTTGTTTAGTGACAGGTGAACAATGTTAAGCAAAGCCTCATAACAACTGAGGGAGCCCCCTCTGTTTCAAGGGCTAGCTTGAACCTAAATGCTGGCTGAGTTGGTTTCCTAGCGTAGTTTTTGCAGCCAAGGACAGCCTACGGGAAACAGGTACAACACCTTTCTTAATCTGTAATGAAGAACATTTTACCTGAGATTGTCCACATCGAGTAGAAGTTAATTAATTCCTCAAGTCATCATCTGAAATGCATGTTGTGTTAACAAATCCCTTTTCTAACTAGGATATGAACATGGTTACATGAGATCTAGCTTCCTCTTCTCGGTTATGATGCTATCCTACACCCAACAGAAAAATAAGATCATGGTGGCTATGAGGAATAAATACTATGGTAACCCAAATCCCTCCCCTGGTAAGGCTACCAATCAACCTGTAAGTTCTACCTCATCTACTTCGAATCCTTCTCCAGATTAGGTTCTGACTAAGTTAACTATTAAACCTCCCAATGGAATTATTCACAAATCATTATCTAATGCTCGTGCGAGAGCTGCATATAATTTTAATATAGTAGAATACCTAGCTCAAGCTCCTTCTCCTATCTCAACTCTTGATGTTTTGCATAATTGTACCACCCATAAGATATATTTACTTTCCAAAATTAGAGGAACAGATTCTTCGGATTTGAGTCTTGTGGTATTTAGTCACGAGAATCATAAGCCCAAAATTCCACCACAACTAGTATTTATGATCCAGGTTGTTCTCTGAAATAAGACTATTAATCAGACAACTATGGATGAAGGTGCTTCGACCTATATCATGTCACTTTCCTGTTGGTAGGATATTGTTTCTACTCGACTTAATTAGTCACCAAATACTCTCAAAGCATTTGATGGAAGAGGTCTCAAGCCTTACAAAATTTTGAATATGTTGCAAGTATAATTAACTAGCAAAACAGTTTCAGTAGAAGTTGAAATTATAGAAAGACCATTAGATTATAACCTTTTACTGGGTTGTACATGGATTTATTCCATGATTTCTATACTTTGTACATATTTGAGGATGATCACTTTCCCTTTTGATGTTCCAAATTTGGTTTCCTTCATCAATATGATCTCTTCTTGTACTATTCGATCAGATACTTGGATACTGCCAAATATTTCTAATGTTGATGCATTTGGTGACGCATGTTGCTCAGTCCTATTGAGATCGAATATGAAGTTATATTTTAGCCTATTTCACACATTTTTCATTCCACTCCTCAATAGATTAGAACAATCATTCCCCATATTTCTGATCCTTTCTCCAGTACATTCTCTACTGATGAAAGCATCATGGAAATCATGATGTCAGATGATGCGACGTGGGACAATAATCATCATCATTCCTCAACTAGACCTATGAGGATAATCTTAGAGATATTTAGTCACCCAATATTGTAGAGATATATATGGATTCCCTATGTATCCACGATGTTGATTCTAAGAAAAAATTATCGAATATTTAAGATATTGTTCCTCTTGATATTTTGATTAAACCCGAATTTTTGAAAACATACACGTTGGTGCATCTTATTCTCCTAATGAGGTCAATATCTACAAACCCCTTTTTTAGGAATTCAAAGATGTTTTTTTTCCTAAACATATGAAGAGATTCTAAGTATTGATCCAAATATCATTTTACATGAAACGAAAACATATATGGATGCTAAGCTAGTTTGACAACGATTGTGTCCAGTTCATCCTAAGAAAGTTGTTGTGATTAAAGAAGAGGTTGAAAATATTCTATGTGCTAGTTTGATTTACCCAATTCCTCTTACTGATTGGGTATCAAACATTGTTACAGTAATGAAGAAACAAGGAATGATTCATTTTTGTATTAATTATTGAGATATCAACTGTTCCTTTCCCAAGGAAAATTATCTGACTTTGTTTTTCGACCAACTTGTTGATGATTTTGTTGGAAGTGAAGTTTTTTCGCCTATGGATGGTTTTTATGACTACAACCAAATCAACATCCTCCCATTTGACCAAGATAAGACTACATTTATTTTTCCATGGGGTGTTTTTTCCTATCTTAAGCTCCCTTTTAGTTTGAAAAATGGTAGTGAAAATTTCCAGGGGGCTATGAATTATGCCTTCCATGATATTAAGCACATTGTAAAACTATTTGGACGATTTACCTGCCCATTCAAAACATCATGAGGATCATCTAATGAAGCTCAGGGCTATTTTCGTACATTGTCGGCATTATGATATCAAGTGAAATCTACAGAAACGCATGTTTTATGTCTAATCTGGTAGACTTCTTGGCTTCATTGTGTCAAAGAAAGGAACTCTTATTAATCCAATTAAAGTGTAGGAAATCCTTGATTTTCCCGCACCTTCCTCACTTGTTCAATTACAATGCGTCCAAGGGAAGGCCAACCTTCTACGGATATTTGTTCCCAACTATGTTGAATTGACCAAAATATTTATCTGATTGTTGAAGAAAGGAGTTCCCTTCCATTGGGATGATAGCACCCAAAAGGATTTTGATGCTTTGAAGGATGTTCTAGTTTGATCATCATTTTTGTATCCCCGCAATTATCAACACAATTATTTATTGTATCTCATTATTTCCATTACCACCATTGATATGGTATTGGTCCAAGAAAATGAGATTTAGGATGAACGCCTGATTTATTATTTGAGTCAGAATTTGAACGACACAAAAATAAACTATACTCATGTTGAAAAGTTATCTTTGGAAGTTGTCTAAGTTGTCCAAAGGTGTCACCACTACATTCTGATTCACAATACTATGATGGTTTATGATTACAACCCAATGACATATATTCTATCATGACATTTCTTGGGGGAAAATTACTTTAAATTGATTGTTATTCTCCAGGAGTTTGATTTGGAATTCAACAAAAGTCCAAATATAATAATTACTTAGTCTTTTGTTGAACTAATATGCAACCTTCCCTCATCTGACATTGAGTCTACATTTGATGACTATATTCCTGATGAGTCACTGTTTCACATTGATTCATTTGATCCTTGGTATGGAGATATCATCATCTATCTCCAGACCCAAAATTTCTAACCTAATACCTCTTTCTATAATCAATGATGTATTTGATACTAGGATAAAATTATTGGCAACAGCCTTTATCATCATCGTTTCAATACAATATTTAGAAGGTACCTCACTCATGAGGAGGCTGAGAAAGCTCTAAATGAATTCCATGTTCGAGAGTGTGGTGGACATATGTTTGGTTACGACACCACCGAAAATATCTTACGTTCTAGTTACTTTTGGACTACTATGTTTCGATATTGCATCATTGTGGTCCAAATGTGTTATGATTTCCAGATATATGATCCTAAAAGTGCTCCACCTGCTCCTCTACATCCTGTTACCGTCGTTGGACCATTTTTAAAATGGGGTATTAACTTTATGACATGTAACCCTCATGTAACCGAGGTGGTATGGCTACATCATTGTGGTAGTGGATTCTTTTAGCAAGTGGGCTGAAGTGATGCCTACATACAATAACACCGACAAAACAACTACTTTATTTCTTTTTAGTCATATTGTTCCTAGGTTTGGTGTACCACAAGCCATTGTTACAGGCCACGGGAAACATTTTCAAAATCACATGATGTCTGATCTTACTGCTAAGTTGGGCCTTCAACATGAAGGCTCAACTCCCTATTACCCATAGGAAAATGGGAAAGTATAAACTATCAAAAAAGTTTTGAAAACAATGCTACAATGCAAGACAAGGATGCACAAAATGAGTTGCCACCTTATCCTTTATGAAACTTTGGGGGCATATCGAACCTCTATCTAGCCTACAACTAGATTCACACATTTTCAATTGGTGTTTTCTCTAGAGGAAATACTTCCCATTGAATACAATATTTCATATTTGAAGCTTGCTGTCAAACTTCTCCCCACAACTTTCACAAAATAAGAGCATCAATTACATCTAGCACATTTAGATGAAGCTTGGCGCGATGTCATGATGGGCAGTGAGGCCCACAAGAAATGCATGAAAGCGTAATATGAAAAGAAGGTTAAACCTCGTTCCTTCTTGAAAGGTGATCTAGTCCTTCTATATAATTAAGAAGCTAATAAGTTAGGGGTTGGGAAGCTCGAAGTGATGTGGTTAGGCTTGTACATAGTTAAACATGTTCTTACGAAAGGGGCTTACAAGCTCATTGATTTTGATGGAATCCCCTTGGCACAATCTAGAAATGGGTTGTACCTCAAAAAATAGAATGCATGGATCATCTTTGCATAGTGATTGTGTACATATTGTATAGGCATGTTAGTGTGTTTACAGTGTGTTTTGTTAAAAGTTTCCTATTGTCTCTATTAATATCCAATTACGTTTGGTTTGAAAATTTTAGCACCCCTTTAGCCATATGTTGGTTATGGTGATGGGGTTAGTCGTAGTACTTAGAATCTTTCCTCCACGGTGTGTGCTACTTATGCTATGAATGGCAAGTTAGTTGGTATACAAGGGATTTGTATCGGTCGCTCTACCAATAATATCATTGAGTATAGGGAAGTGATAAAATTACTGTCTAAAACTATTTCACATGGAATTCACCATTTCATGGTCATAATTGATTCACAACTCATAATAATACATATAAACAACATTTATTCATTATGAAGTTTGACTATGCTTCACATGTTTTTAAGGATTCACCTTCTATAAAGACATTTTGATTACATTCAATATCAACATATTCTTAGAAGTCTAAATACATTAATGGATGCATTGGTTAATTATGTTTTACACAATCATTTACAGCATATGTAAAATTTTCAATTCACATCACACATTGAATAAGAATAGAGAAAATAGGAAACATCAATAAATAATTGTATATATATATATATTCTTCTACAAAACTATGTCTGAGGCACATATGGCCACACACCCTATACTATAAAAATACATATAGACAAAATATGGCTCTATGGCCTCCTAGTAGACTAGTCCCAATGGTGATCACTGTAACAAACAACTGCATATGCATAGTAGCTGCCTGATGCATTCTGGAACTCCAATGGTGTATCACTATAGTATCATATGGATTTCATTGACCCTAGTCTTGGGTATACTATGGGTCAATCCATAAACATGGTGCTCAAACTCTACAAGAGTCTTAGCTACATTGAGATCCTGCATCTCCTCCTCTTCGCATGCAGCTACTCCAACCTATGTTCCAATTCATGTAAACTACGACTCTCCTTGTTGCTCACGAGAAGATGAGCCCATTCATCAAACAGGGCCAACATCTACATGTGAAATTAGTAGTTAGTCTTTGATACATGAAAAACATCAAAAGAATTGTAAAATATAAAAAATATATAATATAATCAAAATGACATTGTTTTACCTATGTTACCCCATTTCTCAGCTTCAGGTAAAACGAGCTTCGGATCTCCTCAGAAGTCATCTTTGGCATAGGGATAATACTCGATCATAATGAGCTACACCCACAGTCATCGGAAGATTGTAGGTGTCAAACTCATCAAATATGCACCTGTGTGATGAGACATGTGATCTATCCATTGCCTCATATGTCGAACTCTATGATCTAGAATTCCAAACTCAATATGTTGAGGTCAAATTAGTGGAATTCACTCTAGATCAAATGATATCATAATGGAGCCATATCCAAAGTCCTTCAGTCACATATCCTTTTCCCTATTATTATTTTCCTTCATATTTTCCAACACCCCCTCAGTCAAGGTAATTACAGTAGGTTTTATGCATTCTAACGCATACTGCATGTGGGACTTACTGGCCAAATGCAAAGTGGCATTGCTAGCCAACCAGAGAATGATAAAAAGGATCGTCCTGAGAGGCAGGTTAGTCACATCCTTAATATCTATTTCCCCATCCTTTGTTGGCTGAGAACGAGGTCTACAGTGCGTAGCTATATAATCCTTGAGGGTCTCACAACCTCTTCTCATCCCAGAAAATGAGATAGGGGCTCCTCTTCGAGATAAGATTGCCAGAAAATAAATATCCTCAAACTCTATCTTGAGAGTATGTGTGTTATGAACCCAACTCACAAAAAGATAGAAAAGATATATGAATTCCTTAGAAATAAGCCTCTTCAAGGGGGCAACCTCCTTTACATTACAAAAATGAACAGTTCTTGGATGATACAAATGACAAGACCTCCTTTATATATATAGGAGTCTAAGGGGTCATAATATAATGAGAGCCGCCATAACAATAATAGTATAAGGGCACAATAATAACAATAGTGGGCTTCTATGGGGCACAATAATAATAATATGGGGACTACACGTGAACAACAATATATTAAGGGGTTTGTACTAATAACAATAAGGGGTTACACTAGTAGTATAGGGACCTAACATGCCCCTCTCCTTCAAAAAGTGTTGTCCTCAATGCTTGAGTATTTCTTAACGCTTCTGTACAAAATTATTATCCTCCCATGTGGAATCTTCAGCAGGTAAGTTCTTCCACATGATAAGGAACTCTGAAATTGATCGATTTCGTAGTTGTTATGTTCTTGTTTCTGTGAATGCTCCAGGTTCCAATATGATTTTTCCTTCCTTGTAAAGTTCTGGCAATATTGTTTGAACTGGGATCTTCTGCAACTTTTGAATGAGTGGCCACAATTCTTCGTCCTTTTTCCATTCATCCCTTGCTTTGTGTATCTAATCTGGTTTGATAATAGAAATAACACAAAACAATGCTTCCACATCCTCATCCTTTCTTTAGAGTGCATCTGTAACAACATTTTTCTTCCCTTTTTTGTAGATGATTTCAAAGTCATAACCCAACATATTTGTGACCCATTTTTTCTATTCTTCTAAAGATAATCTTTGTTCTAAAAAGTATTTAAGACTACCATGATTCATTTTACCTCCAAGTGTCTTCCCATTAGGTAAGATCGCCATTTCTTAAGTGCATGTAATATTGCCAACATTTCCTTCTCATAAATTGCTTGCTTGAGATGTAGTTGTAAAAATACCCAATCGCCTACATCAAAACTTCTTTCACTGTGATGTTGATGTGCCTATTGTTTCATTTGATTCTACACCAAAGTGGTGTTTTCCTTTAAAAGTTGGAGAACTTGTTGTTGATGCTCGATGTGAACTTTCACTGCTTGAATATTTTTGTTCTTGATATGTCCTTCTATCTTGAGAGTTTGAGGAGTGGTAATTTCTTCGAATGCATTACAAGATATGGTCAGATTCATTTCTTGATGCTCAATGTGATCTTTCACTTCTTGAACATTTTTCTTCTTGATATGTCCTTCTATCTTGATAGTTTAAGGAGTTGTAATTTTGGCCAATGCATTACAAGATATGGTAAGATCCATTTCTTCTTTCTCGATGTGATCTTTCACTTCTTGAACCTTTTTCTTCTTGACGTGTCCTTCTATCTTAAGAGTTTGAGGAGTAGTAATTCTTTCTAATGCTTTACAAGATATGGTCAGATTCATTTCTTCTTTCTCTGGGGTTTGTTCCTGGTGTATATACTCTTCCTTTGACGTTTCTTGATCATTTTCTTCCTCCTCTCCAAAATCAATGTAAAATAATTTCTTCTCAACACACTTATGACCTTTAATGTATTTGTTATCACAATTGTAACAAAGAAATTTTTCTCTTTTTTCTTCCAATTGTTGTGGTATTCCTCTAAAGAATGTGTTGCTCTTATTATCCTCATAATGTGTTATAATTTCCTCCATGAAAATTGACCACGTAAAAAGTGGTTTACGAGAACAAAGCCCTTTATACCATAAAAATTGATCTTGTTCTAAATATGAAGATGAAATACATACCTTTTGTAAAAGTGGTAAACCATGTAGATCAAAATATTTCTCCATCTGTAGTATCCAATTTACTGGATCCTTGCAATTAAACTTCCTCATCTCGATTTTTCTTGATTTTAGGAGCTTAATCTTGAAACAACTATAACTCTATAATTTCATATCTCCAAGTTCTGAAATTTCTTCCTGCATTAGCTCCCTAAGTTCTCTTTCTAACCTCGCAAGTCTAATCATAATTTGATTGTCCAAGGAAGAGTTATGCCAAATCTCCCACGGTGACTTGATTATAGACTAGTTCACTAGAGCGAACTTATATGACATGCCACGTCTCACTGTTTCGACCTTAGCACTTGAAAATAATATATAGAAAACTACAAGAAGTTCTCTTTCTGAAACTTCTTATGAAATTTCAATCTGATTCTCATAAAAAAAAGTTATGACGATTTCCTCCAGTCACCTGTTTGGAATGTAATTCATGGGTCTACAAAAACCCTAACTTCCTCAGCTTATATCTCCCACAATATAGCAAGATGGGATCTGAAATTCAGACCCTTGGTTCCGTACGATTTCTTCTCAAATGGATTTATTTTTTTAGCTTTGGAAATGTCGCAGACAAAATGTTATAGCGAAAATGCCACGATGACCGGTTTTAGATGAAATTTTGGAGCTTGCAAAAACCCTAACTTCTTCAGATCATATCTCTGAAAATATAGTGATACAAGATTGAAAATTCGGTCCCAAGGTTCAGAGAGATTTCCTCTCAAATGGGTTTCTTTGTTAGCTTCTAAAACGTCATAGAACAAAAGTTATAGCAAAAATTCCATGATGACATGTTTGGATCAGCAAAACCCTAGAATCCAAAGCTCCAATACCAAATGTTATGAAACCAGCTCACAAAAAGATAGAAAAGGTAGATCAACGCCTTAGAAATAAGCCTCTTCAAGGGGGAAACCACCTTTACATTACAAAAATCAACAATTCTTGGATGATACAAATGACAAGACCTCCTTTCTATATATAGGAGTCTAAGGGGTCATAATATGATCCAAAATGGATCCTAGACCACTCTCTAAGTTTTCATCAACTCTTTAAAAATCATGCCAAAGATTAAAATTCTTATAAAGATCAAGCTATTAGAAGGAATCCTCAGACAGTTGCAATGGCGATTAGCACGGATCAATGAGAACCGTCGTTCTAGCGCACAGAGTGGTGGACCATGGTAAAGCGTGCTGACACCAACTAGCAAATGTTGGGACAAATTTAAGCAATGGAGGTAGTTTTCGATATGCGATTAATGACAAGTCACTAATCGCATATCGCAGGGCAAACCTCTCAGTCAGGACAAGCCCTAAGTGCCCGAACCCAAAATAACTATAAAATTTCGGTTCCGTCGGAGCGAGATTCCACAAAACCAACATAATATTAGAGAGCCTTTGAGCAATAAGTGGTTTCAACTGAGTTTTGCCCGAAGCCACACAGTGATCGCCTCGCGTCTCGACAAGGAGAGAGAAAACTGCTCACATCGGATGGGTAAACATCATGCTACTCAGTCACTCGATATGAACAACAACCATAGGATCTGGGGCCCCCAGATCAACGGTGGAGATGCATTCCAATGGATGACCGGATTTGACAAGGTTATGAAGCGAGGTCACATAGGATTTGAAGTCTGAGATGGATGATGTGTTGGTAGAAGGTCGTGTTTCGCATGCATTCTTGGAGTTAACAGAAAAAACGGTCATTTCAAATATGTCCAAGAGAACTGGCACTCATCCGTTATGAAATAGGTGGCCACCTCCCTGTGAGGTGTTATATAGTGACTGAATACGTAGGACAGAGGGATTTAAAAGGATAGTGGCAGGGGAACCGAAAATCCAGGAAGCAGAAACGAATAGTCAGGAAGCAGATTTACTTTAAAGCCTCAAACTCACAGAAAGAGAAGTAAGCTAAGAGTAGAGAGCAATAGGTAGTAAGCTGAAAGCAGAGAGAAGAAGCCGAGCTGACCTATAGAAGCAAAGGAAACATCAAGCCAGGATTAAGACAAAGACAAAGAGAGTTAGAGAGTTTGTGCACTCCAGAGAGGGCTTGAGAGGTTCAAGCACACTCCTCTGTAATACCTGTCATGTATGAGTCTCAGATTGGGCTCATACCACTGTGACCAATTGAGCTCACTATTGTAGAAAAAACCTCTTCTTGAAAACATAATAGAGAGGCCAACACTGAAGGTTGGATCGGGAGACGTAGCTAAGGAGTATTGGGTGAACTCCTTATTAAACTTGTTGTGTTTATATGTTTGCTGGTTATGTTTTCTTTAACTACTTCATTTCCTGTGTATTTTGCAATCTTATCAATCCGTTGCATAAAATAACATAGGCAAATCCATGCACATGAGTCTATAATACCTTATTAATTGTCTTGGATCAATATCAGATCAAGTGGTATTAGAGCTCTAGGTTGCTAATGTTGGACAAGCTTGTGTTGGATTCTATTTTGTTGAATGCTAACTAGGACAAAGCTTAAATTAGGAGAAGGAGAGTTGGTTGAAGCTAACCTAGAAATTAGAAGAGTCTATCCAAAGAGGAAAATGGCAGAAGAAAGTCCCTTGGAATCAGACTCCTAGTTCATGGATAGTTTCATGACCATGAGATCCATGGTAGAAGAAATGTATAGAGAATTTAAGAGAGGTAGAGGTGAAGAGTCATCAACCTCCAAACAAGATAAAGGAGTAGAAGAACCTCTTCTAGTTGCCCACCCAGAAGGCAAAGGAAAAGAAGAGAAGCCCTCTCCACCATCTCCCCCATCATCACCTTCATCATCATCTTCTTCACATAAAGAAAGCCCTGAAAAGAAAAAGAAGAAACCTTCTTTGATTAAATTAGATGTGAAGTTTGATTTGCCAGTTTATGACAGAGAATTTAATGCAGAAAAGCTAGATAACTAGAATAGACAGATTGATGTATATTGCAAGGTGCAGAACATCAATTCAGAAAGGAGAAAGATTCAGCTGGCTAGCCTATGCCTTGGAGGCACCGCCCTAGTATGGTGGGAAGGCAGAACACAAGTTGATTTGAAGAAGCATGGTAAAATTCTTTCTACCTGGAATGAATTTGTTTTTTCCATTAAAAGAAATTCTATCCACTAGCTTATATGTAGCAAGCTATGATGAGTTGGCAAACTCATCACCAATTAAAAGGACAAAGTGTACAGAGCTACACCCAAGAATTTATAAAAAGAACTTTGATTCTAGGCATTTCTGTAGACTCGCCTAAAACTCTGTTGAAGTATATAGGTGGTCTACATCGCTATTTAAAGCACAACATTCTCATGTTTAATCCTACTAGCATAGATGAGGTATCTGTTCAGGCTACACATCTAGAGGCTAGAGGCAAGAATGTGAACCCATAAGTTGGGGTATCATCAAAACCCACTGCAAGCAAGAACAAGGAAAAGAGAAAGCAAAAATGGAAAGAGAGGAAGACAAATTCTATACAAAATACCAAACCTTCATGCACTCACTACAAGAAGGATGTGCATGATGATGAACACTGTTGAATTCTACATCTGAAGCTGAAACCCAAGAAGTACGATGGCAAAAAGAAGAAGATTGTTGCAGATATTCAAAAGGATTTGGGGTAGACTCAGGGGATGAAACAACAATCACAGCCACAAGTACAAAAGGTAAAAATTCTAAAGAATCTACTAGTAATTCTGCACAATCTACTGATAATGAAGAAAATGAGAGGAAAAGACATGAGCTTTTTCATGTTAGAGTTATTTCCAAGCATCAAAAGATTGATACTTTGTTTGATAGTGGCTCACAAGTAAACTTAATTTCTGAGGAAACTGTAAAGAAACTGGGATTACTAACCACACCTCACAAGAAGCCATATCCATTGGGTTGGTTATGTGATAAAGCAAAGCTAGAAGTGACTAGCCAATGTAAACTTAGGTTTTCTTTTGGGTCAACATTTATAGATGAGGTTGAGTTAGATATCATACCCTTGGATATATGTGGAATTTTTTTAGGAAGTCCTTACTTGTATGATAGAAAAGCCATTTCTTATAGAGCTGAAAACAAGTATCAACTCGTTAAAGATGGAATCGAATATATTGTAAGAGCTCATAAACTCAAGAATAATTATACTCTCATAAACTCAGGGCAGATGAAAATAATTGTAAATTCATGCAAACAACTTTTAATGATGGTTGTAAAGGAAAAGAAACCAGATAAAACCAATGTATTTGAAGGTTGTGATGCTAAATAGCAAGTTGGTTTAGAAAAAGTTGTTTTAGAATATGATATACTATTTCAAGAACCTAAAGGTCTGCCACCCAAAAAAGGAAACAGTACATGATATTAATTTGCAGCAAGATGCTCCATTGCCTAACATCGGAATGTATAGGTCATCCGATTTAGAGAATGCAGAAATCAAGAAGCAGGTACAGGAGCTGCTCAAGAAAGGGTTCATAAGACCTACCACATCACCATGTGGGTCTCCAATTGTCTTGGTGAGAAAGAAAGATGGCTCATGGAGAATGTGCATTGATTACCAAGCACTGAATAAGATAACGATAAAAAATCGTTATCCCCTTCCTCGCATAGATGATCTATTAGATCAGTTGAAAGAAGTTGTTTACTTTTCCAAGTTGGACTTGCATAGTGGCTACCATCAGGTTAGAGTTGCAGAGAAAGATGCATGGAATACTGCTTTCAAAACAAAGTAGGGATTGCATGAGTGGTTGGTTATGCCTTTTGGCTTAACTAATGCTCTTGCTACTTTCATGAGACTAATGAATGATGTGCTCATGCATTTTATTGATGATTTTGTCATTGTATATCTAGATGACATTCTTATATTTAGTAAAACATGGGAAGAACATTTGAAGCATGTAAAGCAGACTCTAGATGTTTTGAAAAGAGAAAATATTTATGTTAAGCTATCAAAATGTGAATTTGGAAAAACATCTTTTAATTGTTTGGGTCATATTGTAGGGGGTGGTGAATTGAAGATAGATCCCTCTAAGGTTGCAGTCATTGTAAACTGGCCTAAACCCAAATCTGCTATACAAGTTAGAAGCTTCCTAGGAGTAGCACAGTATTGGAGAAAGTTTATTGCTAACTTTTCCTTGATTGCAGCTCCCTTACATGCTCTAACAAGATTGAACAAGGTGTTTCAGTGGGGAGGAAAACAACAGAAAGCCTTCGACACCTTAAAAGAAAAATTAGTATAGCACCAGTACTAGCACTGCCAGTGACTATGCCATGGGAGCAGTGTTGATGTAGCACGGTAAACCCATATGTTATCATTCTGAGACGTTTAATTATGCGGTAGTTAGTTATCCCACATATGATAAAGAATTGTATGCATTAGTACAGAGTGTGAAAAAGTGGAAACGTTATCTAATGGGCAAAGAGACAGTTATACATACTAATCATCAACCACTTCAATATTTACACTCACAAAATAAGTTGCAGCATTCAAGACACTATAGGTGGATGGGTTTTCTACAACAGTTTCATCTTTTCATCAGATATGAAAAGGGCACACACAATAAATTTGTAGATATGTTATCCAAACCAATCATAAATGCGACTACTATACTTAAGCATAATTTAGTATTACATAAAAGATACATTGAACAATATGCTCAAGATATAGATTTCAAATGTGTATATGCAACTTTAAGTCATGGAAAACAAGTAGAAGAATTGGATTATCATGTTAAGGACCAACTCTTGTATCATTTGGGAAATTTATGCATTCCTCAAACTGAAAGAGTAAAGATAATTCGAGAAGCACACGCTTCTCTAATATCAATTCATTTTGGTGTAAGTAAAACAGTTGCACAGCTGCAAAGATTTTGTTATTGGCCAAAAATGAATGAGACAGTTACTAGATATATAAGAGGGTGTACCATGTGTGCTAAAATCAAGCCCAACAATAGAGAAATAGGCTTGTACACTCCACTACCAGTTCCTTCTCATCCTTGGGAAAGTATTTCCATGGATTTTGTTGGGGGATTGCCTAAATCTAGAAAAGGTCATGACTATTTATATGTTATTGTGGATAGGTTCAACAACATGTGTATTTTAACACCCTGTAACAAATAGATTACAGCTGAACAAACAACAAAGTTGTTCTTTCAACATGTATGGGTTCATTTTGGATTACCCACTTCCATTGTATCTGATCAAGATTCCCGATTTGTTGGGAAATTTTGGTCTAGTCTATGGGACTTGATGGACACCAAACTGAAGAAGAGCACAACCTTTCATCCATAAACAGATGGCCAAACAGAGGTGATCAATAGGACAATGATCCAGTTGCTCAGAGGCTATTACAGCAAGCATCCCAAGCTTTGGGATGAACATTTGTGTTATGTGCAACATTCTTACACGTGGGCTAAACATTCTTATACACAGAGATCTCCTTTTGGGACTTGTTTTGGTTTCACACCAAGGTTTCCCTTGGATTTTGTCTTTGGTAAAGACATAGCAGTTGATGGACATAGTGATGGGGACAAGGCAACCAAGTTCATTGAACAAATACAAGAGATTCACCAGGCAGTAAAGGAACAGTTGGAAAAGAGCCAAGCCAAGTACAAGGCAAGGCATGATAAGCATCGAACTAAGCATAGCTTCCAAGTTGGTGATCAATTCTGGTTGTATATCAACAAAGACAGAATGCAAGGTGAAGGTAAGAAATTGAAGCCAATAAGGTATGGACCTTTCAAGATACTTGAGAAAATCGGTGAGAATGATTTTCGCCTTGATTTGCCAGCTTACATGCACATCTATTCAGTAGTTAATGCAGAAAGCTCAAGACTGTTTGAACCTTCATTGATTGAAGATCCCGAAGAACAGATTCAATTCCCTTCTATTAATGATCTGTTGCCTGAATATCTCAATGAATTGCAGGAAGATACAGTTCTGGACAAGAAGGTGAGAACTTCGCATAGAGGGGATGTTGAGTACCTCAGGATTGGACTCAAAGGTTCAAAACCAAGTAGTTCAAGATGGATAGAAATTGGGCAAGCGAGGAATCTATATCCTCACTTGATTGATGCTTAAAAACCAACTTTTGGTGGTCCAAAGGCTTTTTCAATGGGAAGGCGTGATCCAAAATGGATCCTAGAACACTCTCTAAGTTTTCATGAACTCTTTAAAAATCATGCCAAAGATTAAAAGTCTTATAAATATCAAGCTATCGGAAGGAATCCTCAGACAGTTGCAATTGCGATCAGCGCAGATCAATGAGGATCGTCGATCTAGCGCGCAGAGCGATGGACCATGGTAATGCGTGCTGACACCAACTAGCAAATGCAAGGACAAATTTAAGCAGTGGAGGTAGTTTCCAATATGTGATTAGTGACAAGTCGCTAATCGCATATCGCATGGAAAACCTCTCAATGAAGAGAAGCCCCAAGCGCCCAGACCCAAAATAACTATAAAATTTTGGTTCAGTCGGAGCGGGATTCCACAAAATCGATAGAATATCCGAGGGGCTTTGAGTGGTAAGTGGTTTCAACCAAGTTCCACCCAATGCCACACAACAATCTCCATGCGTCCTAGCAGGGAGAGAGAAAACCGCTCACATTGGACGGGGAAACATCATGCTACCCAGCCGCCCGATATGAATGACAACCGTAGGATCTGGGGCCCCCAGATCAAAAATGGAGATGCATTCCAATGGATGACAGGATGTGACAAGGTTATGAAGCAAGGTCACATAGGATTTGAAGTTCGAGATGGATGATGGGTTAACAAAAGGTTGTGTTTCGCAGGCATTCTTGGAGTTAACGGAAAAAACAGTGATTTCAAATATGTCCAAGAGAACTGACACTCATCCGTTATGAAATAGGTGGCCTCCTCCCTGTGAGGAATTATATAGTGACTTATTACACATGACAAAGGGATTCAAATGGACAGACGCAGGGGAACCGGAAATCCAGGAAGCGGAAACGAACAGCTAGCAAGCAGATTGGATTTAAAGCCACAAACTGACAAAGAGAGAAGTAAGCTAAGAGCAGATAGTAGTAGGCAGTAAGATGAAAGTAGAGAGAAGAAGCCAAACTGACCTATAGAAGCAAAGGTAGCATCGAGCCAAGATTAAGACAAAGACAAAGAGAGTCAGAGAGTTTGTGCACTCTAGAGAAGGCTTGAGAGGTTCAAGCGCACTCCTCTGTAATACCTTCCATGTACAAGTCTCAAATTGGGCTCATACTACTGTGACCAATAGAGGTTGAGAGTCAGTAAGGAGAGTCTGTGTACTCCAGAGACTTGGGGGATCCAAGTACAGTCTTTTTGATTTATATCTATTGTGCGAGACTCAAATTGAGCTCACTGTTGTAAAAAAAAAACTCTGCTTGAAAAAAAAACTCTGCTTGAAAACATAATAGAGAGGCCACCACTAAAGGTCGGACCAGGAGACATAGCCCAGGAGTATTGGGTGAACTCCTAATTAACTTGTTGTGTTTATATTTTTTTCTGTTATGTTTTCTTTAACTGCTTCATTTCCTATGTATTTCGCAATCTTATTGATCCGTTGCATAAAATAACATAGGCACATCAATGCACATGAGTTTGTAATACCTTATTAATTGTCTTGGATCAATATCGGATCATAATATAATCATAGCCGACATAACAGTAAGAATGTAAGTGCACAATAATAACAATAGTGGGCTTCTATGGGACACAGTAATAACAGTATGGGGACTACATGGCACAACAATATAGTAAGGGGGTTGTACTAATAACAATAAGGGTTACACTAGTCGTATAGGGACCTAACAACCAAAAGCCCTATTAACAACAGAAAATAACTCCTTCACTTATTAGAAAAAAACAAAACTCCTCCTAAATTAAACATTCAAAACTTATAAACAAATATTCCATGCTACATTACCATGTGATCAATCCATCACATTGGCAATATTTTTCCCAATCTTCATCAATTTTGTTTCTCGCCCTATGCACCTGCATCACATAGTCAGAGGTGTCTATCTAAATCTCAAATGTTTGCTCTATGTTTGACATTGTGAGGATTGGTAAAGAGAAAAGGAGGTATTTTAGATCATCAAATGCCTTCTATTGTGATATTAGTAGAAAAACATTGGTTTTTTATGCTCCTTTGGTCACTTGACATAAGGGCCAAGCTACATAACAGAATGCCAACACAAATATTTAGTAGAAATTTGCAAGTTCTAATAATATACTAATATCTATTGGACTCATAGGGGCTAGTCAATATCAAATGACTTGGATCTTGGCTAAATCCACATGCATACCTTTCCCATTAATAATGTACCAAAGGTATTGGACCTTGTTCATGCTGAAGGAGCATTTTTCTTGGTTAGTAATTAGCTTGTGTTGCTACAGAGTGTGAAGGAACTATTCTATAAGAATTATGTCTAAACCTTACTAAATATAAGTATATCATCTAGATATACAACCACAAAATAATTGGTGAAAGGCCACAAGATATCATCCATCATTCTCATGAAATTTCCTCAAGAATTATTCAAACCAAAGGGCATGAAAAACCATTCAAAAATACCCTCCTTAGACTTAAAAGTCATATTTTGTACATCATTTCATTCTATTGAGACTTGGTAATAGTCAAAATTCAAATCAAACTTGATGAAGTACTTGCCCCCCTCAAGTTCATTAAGAAGGTTGTTAATCTAAGGAATCAAGTATCGGTTCCTAAATGTGATTTTTCTTAGGGACCAATTAAAAATGTATATTCACCAAGTCCCATCTTTCTTCTCGATGAGTACAATTGGGCTTCCATAGGGTGTGTAACTATATCAAATGTGCCCTTTTTGAATTAATGCTTGGATCTAGCACTTGATTTCCTCAATTTCCAAAACAAAGTAGTGGTATATTGGCCCATCGGGTAGAGGTTTGTGGGAGGTCAAATCGATTGAATTCTTGGATTAAAAATGCATATGTACGCCAATGGGTGAGGAGAAGATGTCTTTATATTCTTCCATGATCTTATCCATTTGTTTTTTCAATGTGGAGGGGCCTTGTGTAAAGGCAATGGTTTTGGGCACAATATTCTCCTTAGTTTGAGAGTGAATCAAGAAGAAGACAAGTTTCCTCATTTGGGAGATGACATTATTGTATTTCATAGAAAAGATCAATGAAATAACAATAGGTGAAGCTACCTTTCGTATCCTACATAGATGTTTGCCCAAAGTAATAATAACGCTGCAAGGTCAAGACTCATATACAACATGATGTTTCAAGAGGTATGTTTTTCCTAAATGAACATCACAAAATTCAAGAGGAACAATATCACTCAATATCTCATCCTTGAAGTGCCTGATGAAATTGGAAGGTGGTGCTACTGGTTGATGCGAATATCTTGCCCTTGGTAGAGCCAACTGATGGTGTATGGATGTAGGTGTCATGGTTTCAATAGGTCCAACTACTTGATGGCCTTTGCTAAGATCAAGTTCTTCTAACTTCTGCTACTGATATTGAAATGCATTGGAGCACCCTTCAATTACATCTGTGAGTGAAAGAGGCACTCACCTTCATTTGGATCTTCTGGCTCACTTTGCTGGACCTTGGTCATGGAAACGATGGCACTAGGTTCTATAGCAATGATATTCTTTCCCTTTTCTAGGTCCAATTTAGAGGCAAAACCTACATTTGACTTTGAGGCTTTTATCTCAACTTCTAATGACATCCTTGTGTAACATTCATTACTGTTATCACAATGGATCTTATGGAACTCGCAACACTTTCCTATTTCTTTCTTCATCTTCCCATTACCATTATTTATTTGTTGCTTAGATGGTTTTCCAAGGGTGTCCCAACTTGTCTCTATCACTTGTTATGTGATTCAAGGATTATCTTGCAATTCTTTTGTTGTGACCAATTTATGGATATAAAGTCTCGCTTCTTCTATTTAATTTGTTTCTCAATTTTGAAAACATATCGGTATGATTCACTCAATGATGAGATCTCTAAGAAATCCATTTATTTCTAGACATATCTTTGTATACAACCATTGTACTTGAGCACCAGATGTTGCTATGATTCTTTGATACCTAGCTTGTTTCACAAGGGATGGAAGATATTTGTGAACTCTAGCACTATTTGGTTCCTATCCTATGGTAATGGTTCCCATCTCATGCATTGGTCTTCATAACTTCCAATAGGGTAATATTGTTCCTTAATAACATCCCTAAGTGAGTCCCAAGTGGTTTAAGCTATAAATAGTGTGGATTCCTCAATGGTCCTTTTCTCACAGTAAGCCTCCCACCAATCCTTAACGTGGGGAGCATCCTTAAGCATAGAAAAGGTGATCATTTCTCTATCAGACAAACTATGGACTAAAACATAAACTTCTAGTAGATTTAACCATTTTTATAGAGCATTTGAATCTATCTAGCCTTCAAGCATAGTAATATCAAAATTAACTTGTACCTTTAATGTGGTGGCCTTTAAGGGCCACTTGAAAAACATGAGTCTCCAATTGACATTCGTAGAGGGATCTAGGAAAAATTATCCATTGTCTTATTCCTTTATCACATGAGTGCTTCCTTGAGAAAAAATTTAATAGGATATTTTTCTCCCTAGTCTTTCTTTTCTTCTACCATGGGATTTTGTTAAGGGTTGATGAGGTCGATCTGGTAATGGCTCAAGAAGTTCAATTCTAAACTCCTTATAACATAATCTTGTTAGGGACATGCAAACAAAAATAGATAAAGGGTAGATCACTTTAATACCACTAGTCCATATTTATGAAGGGAACAAAATGAAATACAAATTTATAACCAAAAAATAGAGATACAATGAAAATTGACTTCTATTAATAAGTGGAAAATGACAGAAATTTGAAAATTTAGAATGAAAACAAAATAGCTTGAATGGTGGTAGCTTATCTCTAAGAATAGATGTGACAATTACATGCCTTCATCATAGTGAGTGAAAATGAGGTTGGAAGTTCCTCCTTAACATTATAAGCAATGTGGAAACCCTAAACATCTAAAAACCTAACCCTAGGAGTTGAAACACCAAAAGGCTTGTGAGCCCCATTAGGGTTAGCTAGTACATCAACTTCCTGGGGCCATAATGTTTGCATACAATATCTAATTTGCATGCCCAGTAGCCCATTGGAAAGGTCTAGCAAAGAATTACACATTTTAGACTGACATAGGTTGTTCCTATTGCAATAGCCTAAGTCCCTACCATGTCAGAGAAAAATAATTTAGGGCCTCAAAATGGCAAAGGAAGTTTAGAACATAAAAGATTGTAGAAAGTTTCCAACATACAAAATTTTTCTTTGAGCTAATGAAGTAGGTATATGGCCATTTACATCCACCTAAATAAGTTTAGGACATGACAAATAAGGCTCCAATCCATTACATCAATGTCCATCATATCACTTGCGGGAATTAAATCTGGGTTGGGAGGATCCCAATCCATCCTGCCAACCACCCAAGATAAACCCAATTGACCATAAAGATCCAATATATATTATTTTAGTTTCACTTTTTAGAAATAAAAAGTCTATTTCATCAATGATTCAAATAATCCATAATTCAGCTGTGAGGTGAAGGAAATATTATCTAGATCAAGCATCTCACCCTTGAAACTCAAGAATAGGGTTTTGAATTCATTGCAATGGATTTCCAATGTTAAGGTATTCATATTTCCACTTTCATATGTATATATGTAGAATTGAATAACAAGGATAGATATGCATATATTCTTACTTCAGTATATTATTTCCCTAATTATTGTTTAGGATTGTCCTTAGGTTATTCATATTCTTATCCTTAGTCTTGTTATGCATTATTAGAATATGAGTATAACTTAAAAGGTGAACAATGACTCATAAATCATAACCTGCTAATTTTCTAGCCCCAAACTCTACCTTATGGAGGATGCCAAACCCCCTTAACTTGATGTGGGGAACAATTGTACTTATTCTAAGGTTAATTCTACATACGGAGATTCAAACTTATTTTAATCTTTGAGCATAATCTTGCATGGGTCCATGTGTTGATCAATGGTTGTCATTGATGTCAACCCAAACAGCACCAAGGGCTACCCTGATCTTTCATGGGAATTTTGACTTGACAAATTACTATATTTTGAGTCAAGGATATTCTATATGGATTCTACTCGTCGATCTGTTTTCGTTGATATATGGCATGCCATGTAATTCTTCACAGTTTGAGAGATATTCATGTTTGAAGTTAGTAACCCTAGTTAGTGGGCTAAAACACTATGGGGTTGTGGCATGGCACTCATAATTGGTTGTGGTAATTGCATAGTCAATAATTAATAATTTTTTTGTGCTCCTAAAATCCCTCCAACATTCTCATGTTGAGGATCCTCTCAACTCAAGACATTCATATAAATAGTGACCCTCATATCCTCCTCTAGTAGGGAGTTTGCAGTTTCAAATAGGTCATCGTGGAATTTCGCTATAACGTTTTTCTGTGAAGCTTAAGAAGCAGAACTTAAAAACCATTTTATCCAAAATCTTTACAAATCTCGTGACAAAATTTCAGATATTGGTTCGATATATTTTAAGATATATGAATTGAGGAAGTTAGGGTTTTTGCAAGCTCCCAAATTCCGTGTCAAACATATGACGTTGGGAAAATCGTCATAACTATCTCATTGGGCATGGGATTCAAATTTCGTAAATAGCGACAGAAATAGGAGGGACTATAGTTTGTAGGGTATTTCTTTCAGGGCCAAAGGTCATAACAGTGACATGCTACGCTTCGTACAAGTTTTCTCTACTGAACCCATCTATAATCAAGTCATCATGGGAGATTGGGCATAAATCTTTCTTGAAGAATCTAATCTTGATCAAACCTGTGGGATTGGAAAGAGGACTCAGAGGGATACCATGGGATCTACCTCCCCAAGAAGTCAAATTGAAGGTCATGGATCTATCTATTGATCATCCTGGATATTATGCCTCTTTATGCCTCCACTATTCCTGATTTGGAACATGTAGACCTCGACAATATAAATCTTGAATCAGCCTAGGGGGCATCTCCTCGGGCCTCCTTAGAAGTGCAACCCATCGACCGAGTGAAGTCTTGGGCTTATACTATCGATCTTTCCAATCAATTTTCCATCTCCTTTCCACCTCTTGATGAACATATTGTACCCCCTTTATGTTTTGATCCTCCCTTATGCCCTTAGGTTAATTTTGAGAGCATGAATTTGTTAGTTGAATGTCCTTGGCATGGTCAACCTTTCTGAATTGTGCAGTTTGATTTCCTTTAGCATGGCCCCACATTGATGAGCCATAGAAACCCTTGGCCTATGCTCGACTATGGGCACCCTTTAGCATGACCTACTAGACTACATTGTGCTTGTACATATTGTATATAGGAGTGTGATGTTTTATCTCTTTTTTGGTTTGGTGTGTGATGTGAGTATTTTCCATGCCTTATTTTTACCAAAAATCCAAAAAAATTATAAAATTCAAAATCAAAAAATATATGATCTTGTTTTTACCTAATTTGTGTTTATGTCTTTCATTATGTGATTTAACCATGGGTCTAGTCTTTTTGGATGGTTTTTACAAGATAGGGTGGTGTTTCTATTGTGACATCCATTGGAACTTAGGTGAGTTTCTCTTGAACATGGAATATAGGGGTTGGTCATATATCACCATCACCAATGAATTATTTACCATAAGTTTCATATTTATACCTTAGGTCTGAACCTGTCAAGTTGTGACTTTATCCACTCTCTTTCATGCACATCGTCACTTGGTGGTAAAGCTTACCTGCTCACGGATACCCTGGCTAGAACCCTTTTTCCATCTTGGTATCCATGCAATCATTTTTACTCTTTTGGAATTCTTGCTTCTAACCCACCATGACCTAGAATCTGAACCACATGTCCTCTTCTTTGTTTCTTTTCTGTCTAGACCCTAGGAGGATTCCACCATTTTTATCCCTTGTGATTTCCACTTTTTACCGGGCCATTTTTACGGTTTGAGCTTTGGTTTCTCTCTTCCATCGTCATCAACTGCTTGGCCTACCATCTTATTTCACTTGGTGTTTACCCTTCCTTGGAGGGACCGTTGTAGTGAGTGGTCCTATTAGCCAACCTCTTGTCCTCCTTATGTCATGAGCAATTCCATCATGATCAAAACTAGTTGCTATCCCTTATACCACTCGTTCCTTCAAGAGGATTTTTCTTTAATCTCTTTTCAGACTCCTTAATTTAGAAAAGATTGTTGAGTGAACTCGTCTACTTCACGCTTGTTAAAGTACCTGAAGGGTCGTCTACCCAATATAAGTTTAACCCTTTTATGAACTGGGTTATAATAGTTACGAAAAAGGAATACCCTATTCTACTATGGCTAGGAGGTTCCCCCTTCTATACTTTTATCTCTATTTTGGGTTTGGGGGACAACTTTATGAAAATGGAACTTATAAAAAGAGAAGGGAGGGAACATATTTTTCCATTATTCATAAAAATTGCAACGTCAGTTGCGTCACCCTTGAATATGGAACCTATTTGTTTCATTATCTCATATTTTGGTTTTAGCTTACTTAGGAGTTATACCATCCATATGAATCTCTTTCCTCCTCCAACTGGTTACTCCTCTAGTCATATGGAGCATTCTTGGATGCCTCCTGTGTCATTGCATGATATCACATGGTGCTCATTAGTCATCCTTCCAAGTCGCTCTTGTGTTGTTTCGCTATGTGTTCAAGGGAAGTCTCAACCTATGTCGACTATTTGCAGTAGCCTATTGACCTTTTTGAGTCGACCATCCTTATGTCAGTTGTACTTCATCGCTTCATGAATTCATTCATACATCACTTCATCCTGGTCTATTCCATGTCAATTGATGGGGGTATACATTAAGTCCCTCCTTCGATGTATCTTCTCTTGTCGACTTCATCTCATTATCTAGAAGTTTAATCTAGGTGTTGTTGTTCCATATTTTTGAGGTTGAGGGAGTAAACACATAGGACGACATCAAAACCACTTTGGAAGCTTGGATCTAGCCCTACCAGCTTCAATATTCCATCTGATTTCTAAATCTCTTTTTAGCATATTTGTTATGTTTCTGAGAAGTTCTGTAAGGTCGGGGATGAATCTCCTTAGGAATTTTATTCTACCAATAAATGATTGAAGTTCCTTAATGTTTCTAGGATCATTTATTTTCAGAATAGCTTCAATTCTTTTGTGATCAATTTTAGTACCTTCCTTAGAGATGATATTACTGAGAAGTTTTCCCTCTTCAAGGCCAAACAATGTTTTCTTTGGATTTAGTAAAATTCCAAACCTTCTACATTTCTCAAACACTTTTTTCAGATGTAACAAATGGTCTTCATTGGTTTTGGAACAAATAGTAATGTCATCTATATAGATCACAATAAACTTTCCAATTTCATCAGCAAAAGCAATATCCATTTCTCTTTGAAATGTGGCTCTAGCATTCATTGACCCAAAAGGCATCTTCACATACCTAAAGGTACCCCATGGAGTAGTAAAGGTTGTTTTATCTTGATCATCATCGTGAACTAAAACCTAATTATAGCATGAGAAACCATATAATAAAGAAATCCTAGAAGATCCAACTACCTCCTATAGAATATGGTCCATTTTTGGTAAAAGATAGTTGTCCTTTAGTGAAACTTTATTAACGTTTCTAAAATCTATACATAATCTTATTTCACCTATTTTCTTCCTAGTTTTCACTATATTGGAAACCCATTTAGAGTACCTAAGAGGAACTATGACTTTAGAGTCATACATTCTTTTAATTTCTTTCTCAATTAAAGGCATCAATATTGGATTTATTTTTAGAAGTTTTTTTTTAAATGGTTTACGATCCTCTTTAGTTGAAATTTTGTGTTGTATAATCTTTGTATCATAAGTTTTTAGATCTTCATAGATCCAAGCACAAACATCATTGAATTCCTTGAATAAAGCAATGTACTTTTTGTTTTTCAGCAGTTGGGAGTGATTTGGATATTTTTATGATTTTGGGATCTTTTTCACTACCTATATTGCATTCTTCAACTATTGCTCCCATGGGATCAATCTTATGCTTTTTAGCCACATCATTGAAATCAAATAATTCTTCGAGTGGAACTAGACCTCTAAGTGAAACGTTATCCTTTAACTGAAGTGTTTCAAACTCTTCTTTTTATGGATCTATCTCAAGAATTTCTAATTTATTTACAACTTTATTTATGTGTATATTTACATATGATACTTCTAATTTCCTTTCTAGATTACAATGTACAACTATTTTATTTTCTAATTTAGATTCCAAATCTATACTATCATCTTGAAATTCATCTTTAGATTGCATAAAACTTTCAATTTCTTTATCATTGCCAAACACTTGCCAATAATTCATGTTATCTGGTACAGTTGGTCAATGTTTCACTTCCACTGTCTATTCTCGATTAGGGTAAGGCATTTTACGGGAGGTGGCTGAAAAATCCAGATTATTTGGAATTATATTTTGTTTCTTAGGAATTGTAGAAAGGTCATATTCCATAAAACTCTCTAGAAAATCAAGCACAACATTTCTGTATGCTCTCATTCTAGGGTGTTTAGATGAATACACTCCTTTAATTTGTTTTATAATTAACTCAACATCCCCTTGAATGGAGATTCTCTTTGCAACAAGTTTTTCAACAATTGCAATCCTAATATAATGGCTTCATACTCTGCCATGTTATTGGTACATTGAAAATTAAGCTTGTATGAATGACCTTCATCATGATTGTTTCATGTGTTTACCAACCACACTCCTGCTCGAGAGCCATCTTTTCTACAAGAGCCATCAAAACTCATGTTCCAAAGAGGTTCAGGAAGTGTGTTTTGTTCTATATTTTATGTTTGGTTTGGATCTGTTTTAGAAATCTAAATTTCTGCTTTGATCACCTGAGTGTTGATGTATCGATCATTATAAATAATGAGAGTCTAAATCTAAGTGGACTAAATAAAGAGGATATTTGTGATGCTTCTCTTGACTACTCAAAATGAATTTCATCAAGGTTTCCCTATATAATCTTCTTTGCTGCCAAAAAACTGGTATGGTGGCAAAGGTCATATCCATTTGTAGGGTTCCTTGTAATTTTTCTCCCCATGAGCGTGACAAAAACATGCCATACTTAGGGGGGAATATCTGCAACCACTATTTCCATTACCAGACTTTTGGTCGGGATTTGACCTAAAGTAACACACAGGTCTTTGATGAGACCTAGACATCTTACTTTACTGGAATCAAAGGAATATAGGTCTTTGTAAGGTCTGGTAATATCAAGTCCTAGCTTCTCCATAACAACTTTAGGCAATAAATTGTGGGAAGCCCCTGAATCTAACATAGCATTATGGAGGATCTTGTCAAGAATATTTAAGCTAACATAGAATGGAGGAACACCCCCTTCCTCTGGTCTTCGCTCAACTTCTGCCACAGATAAGAGTTCAGGTTGGTCATCATCTAGAGAGTTTGTGTTTTCCCCTATGTTTAGAGCTTGCATCACTTGAGGTATGTACATATTTTTGTTCATTAACTGATCTAGGTGGCTCTAAAGGCACACATGGGACAAAGAGGGCTTATGGAAGCTCAAAAATAAAAGTAATTGGAATGCTTTTGAACTAGGACCAAAGCGTAGATCTTGTCGTCCTGATCACAACGATGCAAACAGTTTGTCGAATCCGAGATCATATCAGGGAGAATGATCTAGTCAAATTTCTCGTCAAAGTTGGACTCTCGGCCAGGTTTAAGTGTCCTACAATTTGACCGACCCCGGGCGATGAAACCTAGCTCCCAAAAGTAGGAGAAATTGTTTCCTCTTTGTTGTTGGGAAAAATGCCTATGCAGGACGATCCTATCCTCCTAAGACGTGATAGTGCCTTAGCAACAAACGAATGCAGCTACTTCGGTTTCTTCCTTTATGAAATATGAAAGAGAGGAGATTGGTAGACTTACCGTTATCTTCCGGTTGTCCCTCGATCTAAATCCTCTCCTCTTTGTGTGTCCACAGCTACTTGCCTCCTCTTTTTTGCTCCCACGAGATCACAAGAGAACAGCTACCTGTGACAAGAGAACAGCTACATGCAACAAGAGAAGGACACAATACAAAGGCAAATATACATATTCATAAATGATTCAGGATTAGAAGTAAATCAAATACACTAATGCAAATCATACAATAAACACCAGCATATAGGAAAGAACCGAGAAGCTTTATTGATTGATAAACAAGGTTCAGGAAGAGATACAACCCATAGGGTTCCAACCCAGCATCTCCTTCCCAGCAGAATGGAATTCCTTCTTCAGCCCCTTTCAAAGCATAAACACCCAATGATCCAACCACAAACCAACAGCAATTCTTTGCAATTACAATCCAACCCCCTTAGACCTCATGAGAGAGATCTATATATAGGAATTTTGGAGAAAGGATGAGTCAGCTTGAGGCTTGCATGGAGCTGACTAGTGTCCTCTCCCACTTCAGTTCTTGAGTCCACTTGGAGGTTCTTACTTCCACTTGGAGATTTGGAACCTCTTACTCATCACCAGTCGAATTCCCTGATCCAAGTGTCATTTTGGAAGCTTCCTGGGCATTGACACCTTGAGAAATGAGTCTGCCACTTGTCCAGTTACGCTCAGCGCAGGTAGCCTTCTTTGCAGTTGACATTCAGTGCAGGTAGATAGTGGAGCACTTGACATTCAGCGCAGATGCTCAGTGGAGCAGTTGACATGATCCAGAATTGCCTTTTTTTTGAGTGTTTTCAGGTGGAGAACTTTTGTAAACTGCTGTGGTTTGCTGGCCTTGTTCCTCTAGGGGTAGGAACAACATGTTTAGGGACTTTGGATCCCTTAATTATTGACATTCCATGCTTAGTGATGCAAGGCACAAAAATGTCTATAACAGTTGCCCCCTAAAGTATGAGGCCGTTTATCGGGTGAAATGCTTTATCCAGGGGAGTCCGAAGTTCATCCATTTGCTGGGAGGAGACCTGTAATAAGATACAATACAATACATTATGATTCATTCTGCTTTCATGATCTAGCTGAGGCGGGCATTCCCATGCTCAACTTTATAAATACATTTTGGTACATAGAACAGACGATCGTCTGATGGTAGACTGATAATTCTGGCGAAACTATCATCCTTTGAGCAGGATGATCATCTGTTGCAATGATGTACGTGTCAAATGTCTTTATTTTCCTGAATATATATCGCAGCCCGGATGGATGAAACTAGATCCGGGGTCTTCAATACAAGTTTGATCTTCACTCTAAGTACAAGTTGATCCATGTGAGAATTGCGCTGAAGTCGAACATGGAAAGACATCGCTTGATTACCGGTCAATGATGTAAACCGTTAACAAGTGCGAGAGGAATCACCGATAATGATAATGACCCTCAAGGTACTGTAGTACAATTCACGTGGTGTGAATAAAGGACTTGGCGTCGAACACCACGCAAAATCTTCTAGTCGAAGGCCATTGATGTATACTTGTCGTCGGAAGTGAGAAACTTGCCATTGAGGCATGCAAGCTTCAAAGTACTGAGGGGGTTGTTCCTAGATCAACTTCTTGGATAATGAGCTGATGTCGACAAGAAGTGATCCGTCAAAGGAGGGCCTTAATGAATCCCACATCAGTGACACGGAACGGAGCTAATGATTTTAATGGAGGTGAAAACAATCTGTGACATATGATTCAGGGTGGCGGTCATGAATGGATGAAGGATAATGTATGGCAGTGGATGGGACCTGGTTGACTCTTTCTGAACGACTTTTCTTGAACATATGGCGACACTGATGCGATGGATCGGTAGCATTACCCCAAGTATGGATGGTGTGGCAAAGACCATGGTGATGTGACCGGTGAATGAAACAACCCAACCCGATGTGGTACGGAGGAAAAGTGTCATGTTCAAGAGCGACCTGCTACCATCAAAGACTTCTTGATTTTTCCCAATTTTTCCCCAGTCATTGCTGACCAGTACCTCTTTATTTTTGTCAAGCTTGAGGAGGATAACATATGCTTGTTCTATAACCTGCCCTTCAGGCAAGCCCATCGCTATGTTTTAATGAGCCTAGCGATAGGGAAACTCGTTCTCGTCTAAAGACAAGTTTGTCGCTATTTAGTGATTTTAACGAGTCTAACGACAAAGAAAACTCGGCCCTTTTCATTTTTAGAGAGTCTGAAAAGGTACATAAAGTTAACTCCAAAATTCCTTTTTCGTCATCTAATCCCTTAAGTCCGAAAAAGTATAAAACAATAGAGAAGGGATGAGTTTTCGGTACTTTTAATGAGCCGAACAAAACAAGCGCTCGATCTTTTTGTGCAATAATCCCTCAGGTCCAAAAAGATTAAAATCTAGAGGAGGGATAGCTCTTCCGGTCGTTTAACGAGCTGGAAGGCCAAAACTCGGCAATCTTTTCATTTTTTACGAGTCAGTTGAAAAGAGCTTAAAGAAGACTCGTCTTTTGAGGAACGAGTGATGAACAGGGATAGCAGCTGATTCCAGGTACAGGTTGGAATTTTCCAATCACGGCAGTGTCACAAGGATGGCTAGGTGTGATCCGGATTTAAACAGGAACGCAACAAATTACAGAGATAACCATATACACAAAGATGCAGTGGAAATAATACTTCATTTCATTAATGGAAAATACTGAAATATGCTTACAAACAGAAATGGAAATAAACTAGCTAGGGCGATGGTAGCTTATCTCTGAGAAGAGATGTGATGGCTACATGCCTCTGAACTGTTTCAAAGTGTCTTTACAATGAGGCTCGAAGGCCTATTTATTATTGAGAAACAATGGAAAACCCTTCACATTCCAAAACCTAACCCTAGAAGATGAAACGCCAAATTGTGGGCCCCGTTTTGGGGTGAGTTGGACAGCCAACTTCCCGGGGTCGCGAATTGGTCGTATTATCTCCGTTTGACGCGCATGATAGCCCGTTGGAAAGATCTCTCCGAGGACTACGACGGAAAAGACGATTTTTATCAAAAAAATCGCTGGCAGTGGATTTCCCAAAAAACGTCGTTTAGGGCCTCAAAACGGCTCCGGAAGTTTAGGACCCAAAAAACTGCTAAAAATAGTAAACTGTGCTATAATTAAGGAAACTGAAAAACTGAAAGAGACAGTTGTGGGGGTCCAAATGGGATAGGTGGGTGGCCACCAACGTCCACCTGGATCATTCCTCCCCCCTTAGGAAGCAATGGTCCCCATTGCGTTGAGTTCCTCCCTGAGGAAGCTTCTGCTGAGTTGGGTCTCTAGTGAGATGTTCTGCAATCTCTGATGTGTCCAGAAATGGTGGGAAGCATGGTCGGCGATGGTCCACATTGAACAATCGGTGCAAGCGAAGGAATGGAGGAATGCTGTGCTTCAAAGCATTGTTGCCCACAACCTTGTTACTGGTGTAAGGACCATGTCGAAGCGATCCGAGTTTCTGATGGGTTCTAGTAAGGCGCTCCCTCTGCAAATGTAACCTAACTTTGTCGCCCACCTGAAACTTGTGTGGTACCCCTCCGGGTAAGGAGAAGTTGTTCCAATGTTCTATCAAGACTGTATCCCTCTGTTGCTGCTGCTGTGTGGAGGAACCCTTCACGAGGGTCATGGATGTAGAACCGATCTTCCCCTTACTTTGGGACCGAACCAGACAGAAAATAAATTTCCTAGTCTGTGAGATGAGCTTGCTGCCTTTCTTAGCAGTGATCAAAGAGGTGGCAGTAGGTGGGGCTACCTCCGGTATCCTGTATAATGAATTATCCAACGAAATAATGACAGCGCGAGGCCTTGACTCATACACAGCATGTCGCCTCCACAAGTATGGCTGGCCTAATAGTACATCACAAACATCCAGAGGTGTAACATCACACAATACCTCGTCTGTGAAGGGCTTGATGCTGTAGGGAAGGCGGCACTGCTGGCGAACTTTGAGATCTTTTCCTTTGTGAAGCCAACCGATACTGTACGGCTGTGGGTGTGGTGTAGTTGGTAGGCCCAACCGCTTCACGACCTCTGCTGAAATGAGGTTCTTTTGGCTGCCACTGTCGACAATGAATTGTAGTGGTGAACCCTTCACCCACATCTGTGAGTGGAAAAGACGTTCCCCCTCCTCTGGATCTTCAGGCTCATTTTTTTGGATCTTGGCAGTAGCAACAGTGGCGCTGGGATCCGCATCAATGATCTGCTTCCCTTTGTCATTCCCCTTGTCGGGTTCTGACTCAGAGTCGGAACATGCATCTGATTCGGAAGCCTTCAACTCGGCCACCAGCGACTGCTTGGTCCGACACTCACTTGTGTTATGAGTGGGACTCTTGTGGAACTCACACCACTTTCTTGTGTCCTTCTTCGGCTTCGTGGTGTTGTTCTTTTCTTGCAGCGTAGAGGGGTTGTCTTGGGTCACCCCGCCTTGGCTTTGTCCTTTGGGCTTCGGATTTGCAGATCCAAAGTCTCGCTTCTTCTGTTTGAACTTTTGCTCAATTTTGACAGCGTATCGGTATGCTGTGCCGAGTGAGGAGATGTTCAAGAACTCCATCTCTTCCTGGATGTATCTGTGTAGGCAGCCGCGGTATTTGAGTACCAGATGCAGCTCAGAATCTTTGATACCCAACTGTGTGCGAAGGGTATGAAAAATATTTGTGAACTCTGGTACATCTTGGTCTCGTCCCTGCCGTAGTGTGGTCCATTTGATGTATTTGTCCTCATAGCTTTTTACAGGGTAGTACTGCTCCTTGATGGCATCTCGGAAGTCATTCCAAGTGGGGGCGGCTGAAAACAGTGAGCCTGTACTTTCATCCTTCTGCTCGCAGTATGTTTCCCACCAGTCCTTGACGTGGGGGGCTGCTTTGAAAAGAGCGAAAACAATCTTTTCCCGACTTGAAAATTCATGAACAGAAAAATACCCATCTAGCAGATTTAACCATTTATCTATGGCATCTGCGTCTATTTGACCTTCGAAGATGGGGATTTCAAAATTAACTTGTACCTTAAAGGGTGTGGCGTTTCTAGAGGAGCTGCTGGAAGCCGATGCGCCTCTTCTGGGTAGCCGCTGAAGGATCTGCGCAAAGCTGTCCATCATCGTGTTCCGTTGTCGCTCGAGCGCTTCTTGGAGCAAGATTTTGATGGGATCTCCTGCCCCCTCGTCTTTCTTCTCGTCCGCCATGGGAGGCCATCGGGATTTGCGAGGCTGGTCTTGCAAAGGTTCAACCAGTTCAAGCCCTAACTCCTTATATCCCGACCTTGTTGGGGACATGCAAAGAAAAACAGAGAAAAAGCAGACTGCTCTGATACCACTGATCCGGATTTAAACAGGAACGCAACAAATTACAGAGATAACCATATACACAAAGATGCAGCGGAAATAATACTTCATTTCATTAATGGAAAATACTAAAATATGCTTACAAACAGAAATGGAAATAAACTAGCTAGGGCGATGGTAGCTTATCTCTTAGAAGAGATGTGATGGCTACATGCCTCTGAACTGTTTCGAAGTGTCTTTACAATGAGGCTCGAAGGCCTATTTATTATTGAGAAACAATGGAAAACCCTTCACATTCCAAAACCTAACCCTAGAAGATGAAACGCCAAATTGTGGGCCCCGTTTTGGGGTGAGTTGGACAGCCAACTTCCCAGGGTCGCGAATTGGTCGTATTATCTCCATTTGACGTGCATGATAGCCCGTTGGAAAGATCTCTCCGAGGACTACGACGGAAAAGACGAACTTGATCAAAAAAATCGCTGGCAGTGGATTTCCCAAAAAACGTCGTTTAGGGCCTCAAAACGGCTCCGGAAGTTTAGGACCCGAAAAACTGCTAAAAATAGTAAACTGTGCTATAATTAAGGAAACTGAAAAACTGAAAGAGACAGTTGTGGGGGTCCAAATGGGATAGGTGGGTGGCCACCAACGTCCACCTGGATCAAGGTGAAATCACTCTTCGCAGCTGTTCCTCAAAATGGGTAAACAATCATATGGAGGTAAACGATCGGCCAAATGAACTGTGGAGGTGAAGGTGCACAAAACACGACCAAGGTATTTTTACAGTTGATCAGGTTACATACTCAATAGTTATTTACCGGGATGGGTTCATTTTTTAACGAGCTTGAATGTGCCAAAACACTGCTCAAGCTTATGTTTATTTTTTAACGATCATGAATTCCGCGTTAAAACTGCTCGGAGCTTATGTTTATTTTTTAACGAGCATGAACTATGCTGCTAAAACTGCTCGGAGCTTATGTTTATTTTTTAACGAGCATGAACTATGCTGCTAAAACTGCTCGGAGCTTATGTTTATTTTTTAACGAGCATGAACTATGCTGCTAAAACTGCTCGTTAATACCAGTCATATGATAAGATTGTCTCATGTGAGATCGCTATTTTTTAAGGAGTTTCATCTCACTACGCTTTACTCCGGATCCTTTCGTTATGCAAGTTCGGAAACGACTAATCCTACGAGTTTAAAGGGTTAGACCTACAGGTTTAAAGGGAGGACCTAAAAATTTAAAAAAATAAATAGCCACCCCTTGCTTGCACTCCAAAAGGTTTGCATGCCCCTAGGCATAAAGTACGATTTCAAAGTTACCTCTACTTCTTTTCCGTCAAAACATTTGTTTTAACGAGAGAGGCTTACCTCTTTCAGGTTACCCAAAGATTGTCTTGTTAATCTTTCAAACAAAACACTTCCTCGGCAATGTCTACCGAAAATAGACAAAGGTGAGCGACGATGCCCGCCAACTCACATAACTTTGACAAAAGAATCTTATTCTAGAACAACCCCTCTTCCTAGACGGACGGGGTATGGACTAGTCATATTCTCCTGCGGAAACCTACCCTATACCCAAAGTTTTCCTGCCGAAGCAGACCAGGACGCATGCCCCCTGGGTTCCAGTCATATCCTCCTGGATTACTCGCGCTCATCAGGAGGACGGACCGTGGGTTGAGACACTTCTTGCATGAATAGACCATTTAGGGATGGTACGCGACTATTTGCGATGTGTGATCCGGGAAACGAAAGTTGGTCCACGAGCTTGACCATTCTTCCTCCATGCGGAAAACACATTACTCTAAAGAGTGAGGAGACTACTGCTCCCACGCAATATATATAGTCTCGTCCAAGGAGTAGGTTATAATCCAAGGGTCCTTGAACGACCATCACGTTCATTTGAACGGTCTTCCCCTTCAGTGTTATTGGCACATTGGGGAGGATCCCTAAAGGGCGACTGGTTCCCTTATCAAAGCCTGATAGATTTCTCATCTCAGGCAAAAGCACAGGCGAACCAAGCGCTTTCCAAGCAATAGAGGAAAGGATACTCACAGATGCCCCTTCATCAATAACTGTACCAGCCATTACCATTCTATATATTTGGACAATAATTCTGAATGGTATGCTAGCTGGCAAGCGAGGTCTGCCTAGTTGGTTCCAGTCAAAGGACACAACCAGGTTGCTTGGTGGTGGGACCGAGTAAACGGCCGGATAGCGCTCTGATGAACTTCCTTCCTGCGATAAAGGAATGGTGGCATTGCCCCCTTGATCATCAAAGTCAGTGCTGATGAAGAGAACTTGGACGGTGTCGTCTTTATTCTCCTCTGTGATGGTGTCATTCGAAGATAGAGCCTCTGAAGGCAAAACCGGGTCAACTGCCGTTTCAGCCTCTAGACTTTCGTCAGGTATGGATTCAGACGGTTCATCTTCAATGACAGGTGCTTCGGCTGACCACCTGGGCGGGTCAACCGGATTCTCAACTAGTGAGGGACTTAGCAAGAGTTTTTGATACCCAGGAGGAAGATTTGCTCTTAAAATCGGGCGATCTTCCAGAACTCTTTTCGCCTCGTCTAAGAAGGGACAACGGTGGATGGCGTGATCACCTTCACACAGTCTGCAGGGAAATTTAGCTTTCCCGCTTTGTCCTGGAGTTTCACTCCCACTAGTTGACGGTGAACAATCGACATGGCTATCAGAGGTCGATGCTACCGAATTGTGCAGACGGGGGGACCAGTCTCTCAGTATCCGGGGGATACATGGACAATCTCTATGGAAGTGGTCTCCCCTGCATATGACGCATGGCGATTTAGGCCTTACGAGTGCTGTGTGTGGATTTTTGTTAGATGACGCTTGTTTGCCCCCAGTCGCCTTAGGCTCCTTCTGCTTCTTCTCTTTCTTCTTCTTCTCCTTTTTCTCCTTAGGAGCCCGGTTCTTTGACCGACCAGTTCCGTCAAGCGAAGAGGAAGGAGGAGAGGAAGATGAAGTGGAAGGCTGGTGGGCAACTCTTGTCTGATCTAACAGTTGACTCGACTGTTCAGGAATGGTGGCATTCTGAATGACACTGGTTGAAAAGAGCCATACTGGTAGGCCAATTGTCAGTCCTGGAAGCGACAATGTGGCCATGTGGGGCGCACCAACTTCTCCCCAAGAGGAGAAAGGACTAGGATTTCCATCAATGGGAACTCCTTGTTTGGTGTGCTCCATCTTTTCAACCTAAAGATCAACGCAGGAATAAGGGTGATTGTTCCGTTTAAAATAAATTGTTAACGACGCTTTAGACACAACTTGCTTTTTCAGTTTTAAAGAGTCGAGAAAAAGCTAAAGATGACTCTAGTCTCCTTCGATGTTTTAACGAGCCCGAAGTGACAAATGCTCGATTGGACTTTTTCTGTTATAGAGTCTGAAAAAGGCCAAAAGAAACTGCTCTGGAGATCTAGGCAGAGGGTGTGCCAAACTTTTCGCAAAACCACAGAATACGTTTTCGCGATCAGTAGGGCGGCCGACACGGCTTCCTAAGGATAAAGGATATATGCCTATAGGGGTCTCCCAATATATACGCGACGGTACGTGGGAGCACAAGTCCGTATTAGTGCTATCGTCCCTCAGGAGGAATCACCCACCTTCTTAGAGATCGACAGTCACTACGTTTAACGACGCCGGAACACGTCTCTACCTAGACCTCTACGATGAGCGTTATGTTGCAAAGCGTTGTTAGGTTCATTCAATATATTTTAAGTTGATCTTTTTAAAGTTTGTCTTTCAGGATCACCACGAGATGTATTGGTACAAATTCCTAAATGCAGTCTAAGATGATAAGCAAGCTTTATAATCTTTCAACTTTGAAAATCCTAGCTACTAAGGGAAAAGAGAGCGACTATCTTTTCTCAAAGAGCAATCAGCACACTCTAATGCACTCTTCCTAAATCCAACATGCAATCTTATCAAAATGCAAAATGCACAATGCAGGTGTTTGTTTTCACTTTCTTAGTATAAATGCCTACAAAGAAAGCTTTTTGTACAACTTCGAATTTGCTTTTAAATGACTGAAAATAAACAAGTTTACTTTTTCCCAAATCAGCAAGGGTAGAAGAGATTACAATCACTTTGCGATTTTTCGAAAGAAATACTTGTTTCGACACTTAAAAGTGACAAATTCAAACCAATAAGCAAA
The DNA here is from genome assembly GCA_031772625.1 of Pinus tabuliformis. Taxonomy (NCBI): domain Eukaryota; kingdom Viridiplantae; phylum Streptophyta; class Pinopsida; order Pinales; family Pinaceae; genus Pinus; species Pinus tabuliformis. Next base: position 980,939,605 of record CM062805.1, on the reverse strand, counting down.
AGCAAATGATAATCAAACTGTAAACAGCCAATGAACTCTCTCCTAAGATCACAATCAATCACTCAATCAGATCTGAATCAAGGCTACAGGATGACTATTTCGCTCATGCAAAGGAAAACTGTAAATGACGCCACAAACACATAAAAACACTTACAGTCTTTTTGTACAAAAATGAGGCGGAATACAAGCAAAGAAAAGGGGTATCAGAGGTTGTACCTATGCTGGTTAAAGGCTGCAAAAACAGAGATCAAAACAGGGCAAAAGACAGCAAGGAACCCCAGCTGCACAAGGCCACACTGGTTCAGCGCAGGTACAACACTGTCAGTTTGACATTCAGCGCAGGTAGCCTTCACGGGACCTGCGTTGAAATGCAGACTGCCTTCACAGTGTCTGCGCTGAAAGGAGAAACTCTCTTTTCTCTTGGTTTCCGGGTCATAAAATGCTCAAAAATCAATTGTTTCAGGCCAAATCAAAAACACAAGCAAGGTATAAACAGAGGGATGCTTTGAGAGGGTACTAAAGACTATCACAAAGGATCATCAAGTCATTTGTGAGTCCATTGTTGAGATCATAGACAAAAACCCAGTGAAGGATCAAAGCAGCAACATTCTACTTTGCAAAGCAGTTCAATTGTTGCTGTTAAGTCTATGAGGTAAACAATGATGCAAACAAACAAAATGACTAAAACAAAGTTCTTCCCCAGTGGAGTCGCCAATTTGTTGTGGGGAAAAATGCCTATGCAGGATGATCCTATTCTCCTAAGACGTGATAGTGCCTTAGCAACAAACGAATGCAGCTACTTCGGTTTCTTCCTTTATGAAATATGAAAGAGAGGAGATTGGTAGACTTACCGTTATCTTCCGGTTGTCCCTCGATCTAAATCCTCTCCTCTTTGTGTGTCCACAGCTACTTGCCTCCTCGCTTTTGCTCCCACGAGATCACAAGAGAACAGCTACATGCAACAAGAGAAGGACACAATACAAAGGCAAATATACATATTCATAAATGATTCAGGATTAGAAGTAAATCAAATACACTAATGCAAATCATACAATAAACACCAGCATATAGGAAAGAACCGAGAAGCTTTATTGATTGATAAACAAGGTTCAGGAAGAGATACAACCCATAGGGTTCCAACCCAGCATCTCCTTCCCAGCAGAATGGAATTCCTTCTTCAGCCCCTTTCAAAGCATAAACACCCAATGATCCAACCACAAACCAACAGCAATTCTTTGCAATTACAATCCAACCCCCATAGACCTCATGAGAGAGATCTATATATAGGAATTTTGGAGAAAGGATGAGTCAACTTGAGGCTTGCATGGAGCTGACTAGTGTCCTCTCCCACTTCAGTTCTTGAGTCCACTTGGAGGTTCTTACTTCCACTTGGAGATTTGGAACCTCTTACTCATCACCAGTCGAATTCCCTGATCCAAGTGTCATTTTGGAAGCTTCCTGGGCATTGACACCATGAGAAATGAGTCTGCCACTTGTCCAGTTACGCTCAGCGCAGGTAGCCTTCTTTGCAGTTGACATTCAGCACAGGTAGATAGTGGAGCACTTGACATTCAGCGCAGATGCTCAGTGGAGCAGTTGACATGATCCATAATTGCCTTGTTTTTGAGTGTTTTCAGGTGGAGAACTTTTGTAAACTGCTGTGGTTTGCTGGCCTTGTTCCTCTAGGGGTAGGAACAACATGTTTAGGGACTTTGGATCCCTTAATTATTGACATTCCATGCTTAGTGATGCAAGGTACAAAAATGTCTATAACACTCTTTAATTTGTCTAATAACCCTAATGTTAGACAAAATTAAAAAATAGCCCTATTCTAATAAAAATACAAATATAAATATAAATGAGGTGGCGGACCACCACCCCCACCACCCCAAACTACATTAAAAATTTGATTATTAAAAGGTTGGTGGGCCATGACCCCCACAGGTCCAACCGCACCATAACCAAACAATGTTTGAATATGGGCCAGCGGCCATGACCTTACCAGAAGCTCCAACCAAACCACACATATATCAAATATTACATGGGTTGGGTTGGCCACCTCTGGTGGACCTGGCCCACACCCCAAACCTCCATACATGCCATCATATTAAGAGAGGCCGGTGGGATTTGAACCCATGGTCGGCAGGAGGGTCAACTCTGCCCACGCAGTGGCTGCATATATGGTGCATACAACCACCCAACCGAGCCTCAAATTAATGTGCCAACAACACAATGTGCCATTTCCCCTTTTCATACGTGGGTTGTAGAGGGTATGGGGTGGGCCACCGAATGTAGACCCAACCCCCAAAATAATCAATTCGATTACAGAAATAAAAAATAAGGGTACTAATATGGAGGGGTCAGGGTTTGACCACCCGACCTCCTCCTTGCAATTCGCCTTGTTTACCAATCCACCTAAACGACTTATTTGATAAGTCCACCCACATAATTTATATAAACCTGTCCTTTTGTCAGTGCACCCAAGCATGGAGGAACCAAGAGTGTGCACGCAAATCAATGATTTTTTAATTAATTTTTAATGCAGGGTGGAGCCATAAACCTGAGAAAAACACAGGCGGAACCATGATTGGGTGAAATTCTCAGGAGGATGAAATTTTTGCAGTGTCCAAATTGGAAAAATTTTATTTCAATCTTACACCTCTCAACGACACGAACTTGATGGCCCAATCAGTTTCTTGGTCTGAGCAGCAAATTTTTAGAGGACCCAGAGGAGGGAATCTTTGAGGAATCTAGGGGGAATATAAAATATTCCTTGAGCCCGAGATTTCCACTTTCTCATAATTCAAAAATTTGAGAGTCGATTTTACACTATTTGATGCCACAAGTCTAATGGTGCATTCAGATTTTCCATTTTCTCATTTCAGTTTTCAGCCACCTTTCAAAGTGGAATGCAAGTGTCAGCGTTCAATGTGTGAGCATTCATTCCATGAGATTCGTCGCCGTGAGATCGATGGTACGAAAAGCTTCAGAAGATTGACATCCTTTTTTTCAGATGGCCCCAGAATGTGAGGTATATGCAATATGTTCATGTACTTATTTTTACTATGAGATGCATTGTGCTGCTTAGATCATGTTTGAGAACCCTTTGTCATTATGTTGATGGGATACTCATGTGTCACCATCTATGATTGCATTGAGATCCCTTTTATGCCATGTCGAGGGGATGTTCATTATCATCATGCATGAGTTTATGTCATACTGATAGGAGTACTTTTTGACTGAGAGTTCCTGTAGCGGAACATCTCTTGGAGCCACTCCTACATGAGGGAATTTTCCTTATATGATAGTGACATCACCTTTTATGTACATCATCACTATTGACAACACTTAATGCAGTGGCATACACCATCTTGACACGGGGCCCAGAGACGTAGTCCCTCTTAGACGAACTCCGCTATCAACAGCTTATGTTTTCATGTGCTGATGATTGTTATGTTCCTCTTCTTTACATCATACAAATGTCTTCATTTATGCTCTTTTAAAAATGCAATTTAGCACATCACCAAAGTAAAAGGTCTTGGAAGGGTCCTTTGTCACACCCGAACTCGGATCAAGTGGTATCAGAGCAATCTTTGTGTGGATGTTAATTGCAAGCATGAACAATGGAACATGCAATGATATAAGATGAAAAAGTGATGTACGAGACCATGCTCAAAATTTCCCAAAGGGTGGAAATAATGTATAAAGCTCTACAAAAAGAGAGAGGAAAAGGAGTGATTGCAGCTTCAGTTGTGAGCCATGGAAGAGGCCCTAGAAGAACTAAAACAAAACAACTAGAATATTCAAATAGAGAACGTTGAATTGAATATGCTTCTACATGAAGAGAAAGAGGAAAAATAGAGTTTACTACAACAGCTGTAAGCTAAGGATGCTGCCTTGGGAAAGCTGCAACGTGACCCATGTGAGGTAAAAAGTAATTCTCTAAATTCATGTATGTGTCCTGATGATGATTTCATTGTTTTGAAAATCATACCACATGAATTGAATCCAAATTGTTGAAGAGAATCAGGTATGAAGAAAAAGGCTTGGGCATTAATCACCAAGGCATTGTCAACCCCATCAAAGTAGAAGAATTACCCTGTCGAACAGGACTTGGGTATATGAGAAATGAAGTGGGGGAATGAGCCAAGATAGCAAGTGAATCACCAACAATAGATGATGAGAAGCCCTCATCAATTCTTTCCAAATAGATAGAGGAGGTAAAAGATGTTGATTTCCTTTCAGTTTCGTCTTCACATAGTATGATTTCTGTTGGAGATTTGGAGATCCCAATTACAGGGAGAAACATGAGGCTCCTTACCAGGAGGAGGCACAAGGAGGAAAAGGACTTGGTGTTAATAACCAAGGCATAACTAAACCTTTGGAGGTTGTGCAGAGACCTCAATTTGCAAGCTTGAGATACACCGAGGGAGAATGCTCGAAGGTGTCATCTACTTCTGAGACATTGTCGAAATCGTCGAGGAAAGAGAATGATGGGAACATATCCCCATCATCCCATGGTAGTGCTCATGGCAGGAAAAGAGCTGAGGAAAGCTCTCATCACCGTACTTACACCAGAGATAGCAAGGAAAGGTATAAATAGTTTTGATATTCGAATATTCATTTCGATTGTAATCATGTTGTTAATGATGAACGTAAAACATGGCATCAAAAAACATGTACCTTTTGTGGATTATATAACCATACATTTTCTAAGTGTTGGAATAGAATAGCGACACACAAAAGGAGGAGGCATGAATGACCCTCTCAACGACAGGTAAAGAAACATGTTAAGAAGATTTGGAAGAAGAAGACCTATTGCAGTCATTGTGACAGAAGTGGCCATCAAAGAGCCACATGTTGGAGGCTCCATCCAAAGCAGCGTCGTAAAGACAAAGTGCTGGTGCATGAACTAGGTGAAGCAATTGTTTGACGAGAAAAACTACCACAAGGAGGTGACCCATTCACATTGATAAGTGAAAAGTGGTTTCTAGATATGTTAGCTTGTCATGGTCGTGCTTTTATAAATCATTTGTTGCATTTCAAAATGTAAAAGTGATGATGTGTTTTCCATCACTTGTTAAGCAACAATGATGTCTAGTCTTATTTTGAGTTGCATTTTACACTATGAAAATGATGTCATGTTTCCAACACTTTTCAAAGCAAAAATATTTTTGGCGTTATCTTTGTAAATCATGTGTTGTAGTGATGATGTTTTTTTCCATCACTTGTTGAAGCAACAATGATATGTTGGCCTTTGTTGTCATAGCTACGGTATTGTGTCCATCTTGATGCAAACTTGACCACCAAGTATGTGGTATAAACTCATGGAAAGTGTGGGATGCTTGGGTCATTAGTTGATCATGAAATTCAAGCATGTAATTTGCAAAAACAATGTACTACAGGTTGCAAAGGTTGCAGGTGTCGGCTCATCGCTTAAGGCTCTAAATAAAAAAGGTGGAGGAGATGGAAGGGAGACCTTTCAGGACGCTTGTGATGCAGACAAGGTAAAGAGAAGTTGCAGATTATTTTTCATGCTTTTGGAGGACCAAACACACCTCAGAGGGGAGGATTGATCTAGATGGATCCAGAGACACACACAGGACAAAGAGGGCTTATGGAAGCCCAAAAATCAAAGTGATTGGAATGCTTTCAAACTAAAACTAGAGCGTAGATCTTGTCAACCCGATCACAACAGTGCAAATGGTTCATCAATCCGAGCTCATATGAGGGAGAATGAGCTAGTCAAAGTTCTGGTCAAAGTCGGACTATGGGCCAGGTTTAAGTGTCCTACAATTTGACTGACCCCGGGTCATGAAACCTAGCTCCCGAAAGCGGCAAAAATTGTTTCCTCTTTAATTTTTCTAATAAACCTTATGTTAGATAAAATTAAAAAATACCCTTATTCTAATATATATATATATATATATATATATATATATATATATATATATATATATATATATATATATATATATAGAGAGAGAGAGAGAGAGAGAGAGAGAGAGAGAGAGAGAGAGAGAGAGAGGTGGAGGGCCACCACCCCCACCACCCCAAACTACATTAAAAATTTGATTCTTAAAAGGCTGACGGGCCATGACCCCCACTGGCCCAACCGCACCATAACCAAACAATGTTTGAATATGGGCCAGCGGCCACGACCTCGTCAGACCCTCCAACCAAGCCACACATATATCAAATATTACATGGGGTGGGCAGGCCACCTCTAGTGGACTTGACCCACACCCCAAAACCTCCATACATGTCATCATATTAAGAGAGGCTAGTGGGATTTGAATCCACGGTCGACGAGAGGGTCAGCGCCACCCATGCGGTGGCCCCATATATGGTGCATACAAGCACCCAACCGAACATAAAATTAATGCACCAACAACACAACGCGCTATTTCCCCTTTTAATACATGGGCTGTGGAGGGTATGGGGCAGGCCGCCCAATGCAGACTTGACCCCCAAAACAATCAATGCAGTTACAAAAATAAAATAGTAAGGGCATTAATATGGAGGGGTAGAGGTTTGACCACCCAACCTCCTCCTTGCAATTCGCCTCCTTTACCAATCCACTTAAACGACTTATTTGATAAGTTTGCGCACAAAATTTATATAAACCCATCCTTTTGTCAGTGCACCAAAGCATGGAGGAACCAAGAGTGCACACACGGATCGAGGATTTTTTAATTAATTTTAAATGTAGGGTGGAACCATGAACCTGAGAAAGACACAGACAGAACCATGATTGGTCGAAATTCTCAGGAGGATGAAATTTTTGCAGTGTCCAAATTGGACAAATTTTATGTCAATCTTACACCTCTCAGTGACACGAAATGGCACAGTCAGTTTCTTAATTTAAGGAGCATATTTCAGAGGACCTAGAAGAGGGAATTTTTGAGGAATCTAGGGTAGAATCTAAAAGATTCCTTGAGCCCCATATTTCCAATTTCTCAGAATTCAGAAATTTGACAATCAATTTTCTACTATTCGACGCCACAAATCTGATGGTGCATTCAAATTTTTGATTTTCTCATTTCATTTTTTGGCCACTTTTCAAAGTGGAATGTAGGTGTTAGCATTCAATGTGCGAGCAGTCATTCCATGAGATTCAATGCCGTGAGATCGATGGTACGAACAGCTTCAACATCTTGACATCCTTTTCTTTAGATGGCCCCAGGATGTGAGGTAAATGTAGTATGTTCATGTACTTCTTTTTGATATGAGATGCATTGTGCTCCTTAGATCTTTGTTTGTTGCTTGATGGGGGATCTTGTTTCTTACTTGTTTTCATGATTCCCACTTGATGTGATGTGGAATCATTTGTGGGATGTACTTCTTGTCATAATTCATCAGGTTTGAGATCCCTTTGTCATTATGTTGATGGGATACTCATGTGTCGCCATGTATGATTGCATTGAGATCCCTTTCATGCCATGTTGGTAGGATGTTCATTATCGTCATGCATGATTTTATGCCATACTGATAGGAGTCCTTTTTGACTGAGAGTTCCTATAACGGAACATCTCTTGGAGCCACTCCTGTGTGAGGGCATTTTCCTTATATTATAACGACATCACCTCTTATGTACATCATCACTATTGGCAACACTTAATGCAGTAGCCTACACCCTCTTGACATTGGGGCTTGGAGACGTAGTCCCTTCTGGACGAACTCTGTTATCAACGGCTTATGTTTTCATGTGTTGATGATTGTCATGGTCCTCTTCTTTACAACATGCAAATGTATTCATTTATGTTCTTTTAAAAATTCAATTTAACAGATCACCAAAGTAAAAGGTCTTGGAAGGGTCCTTTGTCACACCCAGACTTGGATCATTAACTCTATTAAGGGAAGAGGAATTTTTAGTTTTTATAATTCATTCTTAATGTTGAACAATGTTTGAATCTTAATAAAGTTTGGAAGATCATATTGATCTATAGTTTATTTTGATATAGGCTCTTTTCGTTGACTTGTGGTTGGGATATCAGTTTGAGTAGTTTTGGAAACATTATCAACAATCATTTTTACAGGAATTTCTACTTTCTTTTTGCTAGAATTATCAACAGTTTTCTTAGGAAAACTATTTGTGGTTTTCCTGGGATCATTTTCAGAGCATTTTTTAGCAGGATTCTCAGAGTTTTTACTATTGAGAGTATTTGAATTCTTTTTTCTCCTAAGGTTATACTTCCTATGGACCTCCATAATGGCATTCTCAAAACCTTGTTTATATTCATTTGATTCCTCATAATCAAGTTCGGTTTGAGCTAGGAGGAAAATTTCTTTCTCTTCTTGAGTAATAAAAAAAGTTTCATCATCATTTATTCCCATCAGATTTATTTGACTATCATATAAATCTTCAATAATATTACTCTCATCATCAGTATAATTTTCCTAAAAACGAGGCCGAACCTACTAGTCTGGCCCCTTTTGTTCTTGTTGTTTGATTTGGGGAAAATTCCTTCTGAAGTTTTGGTTCCTATTTTGAGGAGCATTTTGGTTTTCTCTCATTTGAGCTCGATCACTTATGTTTATAACTATTTGCATCATTTTTTCCACTACCCTCACTAGGTTATCAATTTTGTGATCAAAGGTAGAAGTGGAAGGCTCTTCTTTAAGGGTAACCCTGCATTTAGATTTTAGTTTGGCCTTCTTGGCTAAGATGTTAGCTTCAACTTTTATAGCATTAGCTTTCATTTCTTCAAAATTTGTTGGGTCTCTCTCTCTAAGTTGATATTCCATGTCTACATCAAAATCATCAGGAAAATCAATCAAAGCTAGACCAGCGGAGGGTTTGATGTCTTGAGGAATTTCATTGTAAACAATATTAAATTGTTCATAGTATTCCTCCATAGCTTCATTTGGCTTTCTTTTCAGTCTTTTGTTTTCATTAAGGAGTTGAAGTGGATTTTTCTTGATTTCTCATCTAGCTAAGAAAGTTCGATGGAATGCATCAAGGTTGGATATACTTACTGTAGGTAAACTCCTAAACCATTTTTTGACATCACCTCCTAAAATTTGAGCAAACAATCTCATTTTGACATCAGCCTGGTCTACTTCTTGAAGGCCAAAAACATCATTCATTCTATCCACATGTTGCTGAGCATTATGAGAACGAGTGTTATCAAAGGTAAAAAATTTAGACTGATAATCTCCAGGAATAACACTTAGGTAGCTTGGTAACACCAAAGGTGCATACCTACCTACCATAGTTGGTCTGAAAGACTGAATGGAAGATGGACCTGTGGTATGTGTAGTTGTGATAACTACAGGGATAGTAGGAATAATAGTCTAAGATATTATAGGTGAAAAAGTAGAGACTATAGAATGAGTAGGACTAGGGGGTTGTAGATTAATAGACTTGGAAGATTGGGTGGACAAAGAATCTATTGCAACTATTAAGGCTGAAAATTCAATAGATTGTTGAATATATGCTTCTTCAATGGCTTGGTCCAAAACCAAAACTAGACCCTGTAATTTATCAAATTGTTGTAGGTATTCTAGATCGGGATCTACATTAGGAGATTGAATTTTGGGTATATATGGTTGTAGTGTGGCTTTATCCATAACATTCTGATCTACAAAACTCTCAGATTTTGATCTAAACGAACTATGCTGGAAAGGAAAATCAAACTCTATATCTTGAATAGTTTCAAATTTCTTTGGAAGAAAGTTAGACCTAGACAAAGGACTGTTCTGAGGAAGAGAATTGAATCTAGATAAAGGACTATTACTACCCTAGATTTCTGTAAGACTTTTCTTTCTCACCAATTTCTCTGGATTATCCACAAATTCAGCAGGGTTGGGATCAGGGTGAGATCTAGTGAAAATTCTTTTGGGAGCCAAATCTATTAAAATTCGTCACATATGCAATAAACTTAAAATAAATAATACACTCTATATATACAAGATTACAACCTCAAATCAGGTACTTCGTGGTGATATAAAAAATTTGTTTTATTGAAACACTGATTGAATACCAGGGAATAATGATTTTTCAATTTAAAAAGTATTCCTCCCGAGCATGGTCGCCACTATATTGTTGTTCTGTAATTTTTAGTTTGAGGGAGTAAACACATAGGACAACATCAAAACCAGTTTGGAAGCTGGGATTTAGCCCTACCAGCTTCAGAGAGGGATCTCTCTATAAAATTTACCTTTGTTTTATGTGAATTTTAGGCTGGTTATGACTGTACTGATTGTTTTGATTGAGTGGTTTGGTTGATTTAGTTGCTATAATTCCATTGAGTTATGGAGTATATAGATTAACTCGATTTGCATCAAATTTTAGAGAAGTTTCACAGGGAAAGCTAGGTTGTACTATTTGGATCTTTCTGAATATTAAATGGATTGTGAAATAGCATAAATGTAAGATTCAGTAGAAATTAAGAAGCAATTAAGAATTCCTTAATTTGACTTCAGCAGGAAACATGTAGATTACTAACAGCGAGAATAGGGTGCTCCAAATAACATATCCTATTCATCATAGTTTCTGTTAATTAATTGAGATTTTCATAAACTACAGAGAAAGAAAACAATGATCAAACACATAAACTGAAGAAAAACATCACCATTTGGTACACCACATGAATCCTGTGAAATTGTCCTTGTATTATTGATGCTTGAGCAACTTTGAAAAATTACAATTTTATAGAAGAAATTATATTCAGAAATCAACCCTTAATACTTCAAACAGTGAAGTATTTATACAAGTAATTACAAAGTCATTACAAAATCTGTGTCTCAATCAACAGTTTATTATTAGCCTAAGTCTAAACAATAAAATTTATCTCTTGGCAGAAAAAATAGGCAATGTAGACAGCTGCATAGAAAAGGTGGCTCTATTTTGGTGGATTTGGTTGATGATGATGATGATGATGATGATGATGGTTAACGTCCACTGAGACCAAATAATGGTCTATCGGACCTAAAGAAACAAATTATCTATTTTGATTTAAGATTTTATTCCTATGCTCAAAAAGCTTGGAGAGAAGCCTCCCGAGCTCACTATAATTTTGACATTGTAAAAGGCTAGGAAGGTCAGTATTGTAGCAAAGATTGTGAAACTGAGATCTAATGTGGTTATACGCGGGGCACTCTAAGAGGAAGTGGTTTTCATCCTCGATGTTCCTATTCTCACATATATGGCAAATCCTTTCCGTCCATGGCGTTTTAGGAACTGCCCAATGACCTGTTTCACTATGGAGCTCATGAGAATTCGTTCTAATCTTTGCTATATTAATTTTCTTCTTTGAGCTAGTTAAAATAGAGAGATGCTTTTGATCTTCTAGGGTGGGGTTGATGACCTTCTTATAATAACTTAATTTTCTTTTAGCCGCTAAGTCTTTCTCACACCACATTTTTTCTTTGAACTTAGAAGTAACAATATCTTTAATGTTATTTATGTTTTGCAATGCATCATTTTCGTTGATCTCCCAATAGTTTAACCAGGCCCTTGTGTCTTTATGCCACCCTCGATTGAGCCTTAGGTGGTTTTGGCTAGAATTTAAAGCTAGCTTAGGAAGTCTATGATCGTCTATGTTACTGATTTTGTGCTTGTACAACAGAAACCTAAGCATAGTTAGGCTCTCAATAGGGGAAAGACATGCTTCTATAAGGAGAATAGGATAGGGTGTATTACTTTTATTTTTCAGGTTATAAGTTATAAAACGCTTCTGGATTTGCTCAATCTTTCTCCATGATTCTCTGGAGATGCTGCAACCCCAAACCTCACAGCCATATAAGATAACAGGAGTGACTAAAGTTTCAAAGAGGAACTTCTTTTTATCCCACATTACAAGGTTTGCTATTTTACAATTATTTTCAAGACCAAAGTAAGCTTTCCACCCCCCATTAATCCTTTTCTCAATGCTATGGTTCCAGTTGAGCTTGTGATGAATATCAATTCCTAGGTACTTGTAAGAATACACTTCCTCCAAGTTATTATTGTCATACATAAAATTAGCGTAAGTTTCCTTCTTGGATTTGATAATCATAACTTTTGTTTTGTCAGTGTTAACAGTCATACCCATGGTAGAGCAGAAATCCTTAAGAAGCCTGAGTTTCTTATTAAGATCAGATGGGCACCTTGCCAAAAGAACAATATCGTCAGCATAAAGAAGAAGGATGACGACTATCCCAGCTAAGATCGTGCCATCACATCCTGCTTCCTCTAAATAGCCTTCGAGCTTATCGATGTAAATGCCAAATAGGGTAGGGGAGAGGGGGCAACCTTGTTTAACTCCGATGTTACACTTAATATCTTTTGACCACCCTTCATTGCTCTTTAGCTTGGCAATTACATTCTCGTATAACCTTATAGCGGCAGCTCTTAACTCGAGAGGAACCTTTAGCTCTTCTAATCTATTCCAAAGGTTGTATCTAGGAACCGTATCGAAAGCCTTTCTAAAGTCCACAAAGCAACAAAATAAATTGGATTTATCATTACGACATTCCTCCGCAATGATCCTAACCGTAACAAGGTGGTCTGTTGTTGAGTGATGCCTTCTGAAACCTGCTTGGCCTTTAGCCCACTTACCTTCACTTTCAAGCCATATGCTTAACTTCTTTTCCAAAATACTACCATATAACTTGGCTAAGAGAGGGCTGATCATAATTGTTCGATAATTAGAGGGGTTATTTGTATCTCCACTTTTAAAAATAGGGATAATGAGGCTCTCAGTCCAAGGTTTAGGGAACCCTTGCTTGACTACTTGATTGAAAAGCTTGTGGATGTGGGGGATGAGGACAAAACCTCCAATTTTTAAGATTTCCGCTTGGTAACCTTCAATGTCCTTAGCTTTCCCATTAGTGAGGTGATTAACCCCAAACTTAATGTCTTCTAAAGAGAAAACTTATTTCGTTGTGAGAAGGGTTTCCAAATTATCCATGACATTTGGAGATTCATAAAGCTTTTTAAGATAGGAATTCCAATCGTGAAGAGCAATTTTATTATTATCCTTAGTCTTCCTAGTTAGAATCTGCCTCCAAAATTTCTTAGGAGCTACCTTAGAGAGGTGTAAGAGATTCCCCTGTCTTTGACGAATGTACTGCCTCTTTTTCCTTTTAGTTAGGGCTTTGTATATTTTTATCTTGTCCATTTTAAGAGATTCATCAATAGCTTCCTTAATTGCTCTCCTTGCACTTTTACAATCTTTGTCATACCATGGATTGGTTTTGCTATTTCTTTTATTATTTGAAACTTCAATTGATAACTTGTTAATAGAATATGAGAGGGTTGTAGTAAAATTATGATAGAGGTCTTCTATGTTGTCTATATTAGATAAAGGAAGCAAATTAGTTTTTAATTCATTTATAAAGAGATCATTTTTATTTCTATCAAATATTAAGTTCTTTTGGCTATAAGTATTATTTTCTATGGGAGCTCTATGCATGACAAAATTGAGAGTTATAAGTAAAGGCCTATGATCAGAGTCAAGTTTGTGGTCGTTTAAGATGTCAAAATTTATTATTTCGTTGTATAATGGGAGATCGGAAATAACGTAGTCTACCACGCTGCTACCAAGTCCATGGATGCAGGTCATCTTGCTAGAATTGGGCCACTTCTTTAGACCGTTGCAAATTATGAGATCCTGAGTGCTACAGAGCTTGACTAGCTCCGACCCAAACAAATTTTCCCCTAGATCTTCAGAGTTCCTTTGGTACCTGCTAGCCAGAGTAGGGTACTGTGTTGCACTGATGTGTTGGTTGTCGTGCTGGATGTCATGATGGTTTTTGTTTTTACTGCATCTGAATTACCCTGTAATCCAGTAAATCACAAAGTTATTCCCGCCGTTTTTCATCTGGTATGGTTAATTTAATTACCCTCCCGTAAATCTCATCAACCTCAGTATATTTTTCAAAAGTTGGCTTCACTATAACAACATGTTTTACCCCATTTTGGATGTAGAAGTCATTTCCCATGGTTTCTAAAAATGTTATGGTTGTCATACTGCCCTTTATGCCACTGAACTTGACACTGCTTCTGGCCATTTCCTTATTTTTTAGAACATAGTCTTCCTGAGTGATCAATTTATCGTTTATCACATATATGATGTGCAGTCCTTTCTAGATTAATGTTTCAATTATGTTGCAAAACTTGACCACTCCCATCTCTAGTGTTTCACATTTTTCCTCCAATTGATCAACGAGGTTCCTTTTAGTCAAAAATTTCTTGACTTCCAAAATAGTGGCAGTCCTATCAATAATTCCTAATTCTTCAAGTTCATATTTGTTCTCTGAATTCAAGAATTTTATAATGTTGGAGGCTTCTATGGGCATACCTCCCAACTTTTACCTTACCTGAACAATGGTTTCTGTGGCCTTTTCTATGAATTCTTTATTTTCGCAAATGATTTGGATAGATTGCCAAATCTCATTCATAGAGTCTAGAATACCCATCCAAACGGTTTCCTTGGCTTGGGCCAAGGTCTGAACAATTGATCTATCCTTTTCTACCTTATTCAATCTCTTAAATAGTCTCTGAGATTTCTGGATTTCAGCCATATGAGAGGATCCAGTTCTAGTTTTCTGTGCTTGTAGAGATTTGAGCTATGCCTGAAATGTCTTGATCTCTTCTGACTGGATTGACATATTCTCCAGTGTTTTTGTCACTTGTTTAGCACTTGTAGTATGAGTGGAGGAAGTAGATATAGTTGTTGTTCTTGTTGCTAGAAGCTAAGAAATGGGTATGGCATCCAGGGGGATAATGGCCATCTTCTGACTCTGTTCTTTCTTTTTTATAATATTTTCCATTTTCACCTCCATCTGCCTGATCTGTATATTTTTCTCTATAATCAGCTTCATCATATCAGCCTTCTATGCCTCATTTTCTTCAATGGATTTGGTTAAGGGATCCTCTATGGCTAGCAGCTTGATCTACTTTCTCAATGCCACAATATCCAAATTTTTCTTCTTGATAATCTCCTCTGAAACATTTACATCTTTATGATCATATCCTATATTGACCACCAAATCTTCCAAATATTTGATCCTATTATCCTTTTTTAAGGAGGATACCTTTTCCATTTTCAACTGAGACTAAATATTGGCAAATGAAACCTGCAACTTAGACAATGACATAACAATATTAGTTAATGTAGAAGAAATTATCATCTCACCAATCTGCTTATACATCTCCATTTGATCAATGGGATGGATATCTTTGGCGCTGAATTCAAATGATTACTCTTGTATTCTGTTGATGTTTTTAGATGTGGAATTTGGGCCTCAAGAAAGGCCATTTGCATCTTTCCATGTTCTGTGTCAAAAACTGATAACAATCTGCTTTATGAACTTGAAGTTTGTTTCCAGAATTGATTGTAGGTATTGTTCTTAAGAATCTCATTCTTAAGTTTAATCTCTTTGTACCTATCGAAAACAATCATTTCCTTATCTCCTTGGACATTTTATGAATCTAGCTCTATATCCTTCTTACCATGTGAAATTGAAGGTGCAGTAGAATATGTTACAAATTTTCTTCTTATAGGTGGTGAGTTTGTAATTATGATGGCAACATGCTCTTCTATATCTTTTTCAACATCTGTCCCGGGGGTCAATTTTGCCCTTTTCCTGTAACTGATCCTGAATTATTTGGCCTCACTACCTGTTGTTGATGATTATCCCTCCTCTCTTTGTCTCTTACTTGTTTTCTCCTGAGGAGTGGGAGTCTGTAAACTTGAAGTAGAAAATAGTTGTTCTTCAGCTTCTTACAAAGTATTCTCTGCCCATTCCAACTGATTTGTATACTTTTCTATATCAGGTCTTGAGGTATGGATGTAAGGAGTAGTATTTTTTTCTACTAAGATTTTTGAAATAATACCCCAAGGGTCATAAGACCATGTAAAACTCAGGTTGAATTTCATTTCTTTAAGAATTTTGTCTGCTTCTTCTACTATTGTCCTAGTACTACATATGAATGGGCCCACCTGTGTCTTTATGCGAAACTGTGACTTCTTCTTAGCCACCACAAAATGAATTCCATCATAATTTAACATATGTTTGATGTATTCTAAGGAAAAAATCCTCATAGGGAGGTATTTTGGGAGCTTGTATGGTGCCAATTTGCATCCATAAGCTCTGATTTCTATATAGTTTTGGTATAAATACCAATCTCCAGTCTTTGCTTGATATGTTAGATGTAAAATTATTTTGATATATTCACTGGTTCTAGGTTGTATGGAACTATTAAGGATGTTCATAATTGGGTGAAAAAACTCCTTAATAAACTTCTTGTATGATAATTCTAGTTGCTCTTTCATGACCAATGACGTCCAAAAAATCATCGCTTGTTGGTTTCCTTCATCATCTAGCTTCTGCATTGCAAAACTGAACTTTTCTGCTTGATAATAAAGGAACATGTAGATTAAAATGGAAGTGTAATTAAACACCTTCTCTGTTGGAAATTTCAGAAACTGTTCATGAATGCTACCAGACAAGAATTGACTGAAGTTGAATAAAATGGATGGTTTACTGTTGGTGGAAAATATGGAAAGGAAACCTAGAATGGGCTCATCTACCCACTGATCAGAATAATAACCCAAAATGTATGAAATTATGAAAATAATTTGCTCAGTTTGATTAGGGAATATAGAGGAAGGGTATGGAGGTTTTTTCTTAGGTAATTAGGCATTTTAAGGCAAGAAGATCTCAAAACATTTGCCTCTTGTGCCGAAATCAAGCCTTTGATAAAGCTAGGTGAGGGCTTCTAAGGAAAAATGGGCACTATTTTCCACAGGAGGAGCCAGCATCATCTGGTTTATGGATTGGGTAGTAATGTTAAACAAGATGTCACCAGATGGGGCCATAATAGCTCTTTGTGTAGGGACATAATAGACCTGACATTTTCTAGTGAATTCAGGGACTTGGAAGGTCAAAGGGAAGATGTAATGAGGAATATTGAACTCCTAGAGTCCAATTTAATTAGTTTTGTCATCATGTTTGTCCTCCAGCCAATAGTAGAGCTCGAAAAACGCACAGTCACATTGTGTTTCACTGATCTGATAATCCTTGTCAGCTAGAGGAATGTGATCTAAATCTGTGGAGGGAGGGATCAAGGGATTGACAGGTTTATCCTGGGTTTTTCTCTTTTGGAGGCATGATTGTATTAGTGAAAGATAACATAAATTGACAGGAGACCTTATCAGGAATAGTTTGAGGTTATAAGGCGCCAAGGTAAAAACACAGAGCGATGAGAATTCTATAAGGTCGGGTTCAGCTAGTGTTTAAAAGTGGTCGCTGTGTAAAAGCTATGAATTACAGAGAATGAGCAGTGAAAGGGAGAAAGGTGATGTTTCGAAAGCTTTTAAAGGCAGAGAGGTGAAATCTGTTAGAGGTTTCGCGCGGGACCTTTAAGTTTAAGCGGTCACCCGGGAAGGTGAATTGAATTCCAAATGATAATTTTTTTCCACAAGAGAAATTAATTGGGTAATGGCTAGGCGACATGGCAGGAGATGAGTGGCGGAGGTGATGAAGTGGGGACACGGTAAAGTGGGTGAGGGGAAGGTGGTTTCGAAGGGGGTAAAGGGTAGTAAGTAGTATCAGAAGGGGGGGGAGGGTGAAAAATAAGGAGAGGCCACCATGCAGGGATGGGGCCCAGTAAGAGAAACCGCCTTTTTAGACCCCCCCACCCCCCCACCCCCCCAGTGGTAAAGGTAGGATGGAGAGGGGGGCTGAAAGTGAATGAGAGCCATGGATCATAAGGGACGAATGATCCCAATTCTTTGACAACGGTGTCCTTTAAACAAATACGACAAAGAAACCTTTGTCCATAAGCGCTTTTTATGCTTTGATTTTTAGGATAAAGGTGAAATATGAATATATCAAATACTTTATCCATTGGTGCCTTTTTGCTTTTGGCATTGTCACTAAAACTTAGGATAAAGGGACATAGGAATATATTTATAAAACTAACTATTTTACCTACTCTTTAACTAAGCTAACATTTTTATTCTGCTAAGGGGTGCACTTAGACTAGAAAACCCACATTATTTTCTTTTATAAAAAATGAAAAACTATCTAAATATTATCACTTATTTCTCCTATTGATTCAGATTAAACATTGAATCAATGCCATTTTGTATCAAAATACTGATTTACCAAGATTAAACTGTTTGGAAAATCTTTATTTTCTAATCTAATTTACATAAATTTAAACATGATTAACCATGATTATATTGTATGATTAAACAAATAACTAGTCATTGTGGCATTTTAAACAAACTGCACACAACCTTTATTTATCAATGATGAAGAAAAATATCTATCATTAGTGGAATTTAAATTTGCAACACTTTCAATATTATTCCTTTTGTTTTTCTTTCTTTTGGTGGGGTTCAATCTTTTTTTTTCAATGTTTTTTTTTCCTCTTTTTTTTATACCCTCTTTTCATTTTTTATTCCATTTTTCTTTTATTTGGAAACCATTTGCAGATTGAAAAGTATTTACAATATAAGATTCCTGAGATAAAATACTCAACCACCTTGAGATCCTATAAACTATATGACCTTAACACTAGGAACCAGTAGTACCTTGGAGCTTGCAGACCTCAGTGGCAAGCTTCTTCACGATCGACAATGGGTTTACATCATTAGCCCCTAATTGATCGACTTCATTGGTGTTAGAAATCAGAACATATATTCACACTTTGTGGACTGTACTAGGTACCTTGGGGTCCATTTTCCTCATTGTTCGACTCCCTCACATTTGTTACCAGTTTATCTCATTGGCTAGTAATCAGACAGTTTCTAACATGCTCAACTTCAGCTTTTACATTCGCATGATTTAGATTCATACCATTGGGTTTATGTCGAAGACCCTAGGTTAGGGACATTTCGCTCTTATATGGCATCCTTCCCAGGTTGCGTTGGAGTTTCATTCATGTACTTTGAGGGATATTTCGGACACTTCTCTATCTGTCATGTGTCCATAGTCATATTAATGTATATTGTGACATAGATCCACGATTGTATTTGTTAGTGGCTATGTTCTACTTGTTGAGTCACATGGATCCACTTTGTATTCCTTCATGGTCATGTTCTAGCATTTCATGTCATTGGTCCACAATGTATTTTATGATGGACATGTTCAGTATCTTCTTCTGAAAAAGCATGGGTATGACCACCTTGGGGATGTTATCAGCAGATTTGAGACTTCATCACTTGAGTTCCTCTGATCCATCTTTGTAGTCTTGGTTCCTTCCTCCCATTTTGAGAATTGAGTATTATTTCAATGCATTTAATCCATCAATTTTTATTTTGACCTCATGCATTAGGGGGCATCTGTTATAATCCTATTTTCCACTCCATTAT
The DNA here is from genome assembly GCA_031772625.1 of Pinus tabuliformis. NCBI lineage: Eukaryota > Viridiplantae > Streptophyta > Pinopsida > Pinales > Pinaceae > Pinus > Pinus tabuliformis. The sequence continues at coordinate 980,920,292 of CM062805.1, read as the reverse complement.
AGTGAGAGAAACCCAATATCAACTTACCTCAATTTTCTAGCTAAAATGCATCTTTGTCACCTTTTCTTTTACTTATGTGAGATTTATCCCATGATAAAAGGGTGGAATTACATGGTTGATTTTTTTATCATAATTAATTTTCAAAATATTATAATTATGAGATAATATTTATTTCATGATTGGGATAATTGAGAAAAAGCTCATAATTATGAAAAAGGTTTCTAGAGTTTTCCATTCCCAAGGAGATCAACTTGACCCACTTGTATATGAGTTGGATAGGGGTCCATTATTGTAGAAGTTTACTAACTTCTCAAACCTCTAGGTGTCTAGATACATTCTCCTGAAGGATAGAATGAGCCTTTATAATCTCACCAAGAGTGAAGGGGGTAGGAAGAATGTATCCAACTATAGTGCGAGAGATCTGTTGTATTGGGAGAGGAGACTATATTAGAAGCTGGAGGAGAGGATCTTATTTGTTGAACGTACATTGATGTAATTTCACTTCTATGGTTAATAAAAATCTTTGTTCCTTCATCATATGTCAGTTTTGCAGTAATTTATATGTGTGATTTCTAGATATTTTGAGTTGACGATCTTCTGTGGAAGATCACTTGTCATATTTACTTGGTTTTTTTTGTGTGAAGGCTTTGTATTGGGAGTGAATGAAAGAGATCGATTGATTGGAGCACAAGGATTATGCATCAGACCCAAGACCATTCACCAACCTACGAGGAGGCAAGCTACTTGCTCATACTTTGTAGCATTAGAAATTGCATCGAAGTTGCATGCATGGCCATCTGGATTGGGGATTGATATTAGATTGTATTATCCATTCTCTTTTTCGGGTGATATCAATTGGGCATGGGATCGGGGAGCAATAGGTCCTTCAGAATTTAGATGCAACATTAATAGTTATTTTGATTTTTTTTATACCAGATTGAACTTAGTGGTAAATTAAATGATATGTACATGGCATAGAGGCCTACTTTTAGGCACAATTTGGTATTACCAACCGATATCTACATTTTCATGTTCGAGAATTCACATTCATTGATGATGTTAATAAATTATTTTGTTAATATAACTTTTAAACTTACACTTATCAATCATGAATTTCATTTTATTCCCATACTTTCTAAGGTGACCATCATTTTGCATTAGGGTGTAATTCATATAACATCCACTAAAACATTGTCCCTTACTAAACAATGTGAGGTTATCTCCATAATCTCTTTTGTTTGACATGAACTCTAGTTGAAAGTATAATTCTTGATTTAGGCTATAATATAATTTTTTCATGACCCATAAGAGATATAAATTAATATATATGTATCTACAATATGAACATTTACTTCTCTTAGGTTTATGGATATATAAATAATTGTTTAATGTGTACGCATGCAAATTATAATTATGCAAAAAATAGAGAACAATGAAATAAAAATTCGCAAGCCATAATTGAGACAAAATATATCATGGGAAACCCGTTTGCAAGAAAACGCAGCTGGATGCAAGTATAAAGAAGTAAGGAATTTGGTCTATGGGATACTACATTATTGAGATCCTCTCTATATTCTCTCCCCCAATATTTTTAGGTTTCTATGCTCATCTATGAAACAAAATTGTACTCGAAAAACAATTGAACCCCTTTTCCTACTAGTGGCATACTTATAAAACAACACAACAACCTACTAGTGGTTAGGTTTGACTCTTTCAACTCTTAACTAGAGTTACAATGTTGACTCTTATAGAGTCTTCTCCATCATCATCACGTGGCTAGCCCCTTTTCCATGAATAATGGAGGTAAACATGGCATCCTCTTGAACTATGGTGGTCAAAACAGGAAGTCAACTTCAAAGTGGAATAAATATTACATACTAACTGTGATTGAGGTGATTCTTACACTGTTGTAAATGTTTCTATGTGTATAATATGAAAAACATCTCCTTGAATTCCTCATCCTATGAATATTCTTATTTATATGCATCAAGTGTGAATGGCTTCGTGTACATTGAAGTTACAAAAGTTGTGCTTTTTGATGTGGGTGTACTTAAAATCACGTTGGCCAACTTGTTTGAGTTTCTTGTAATGTTCCTAGCCCACTACTGACTCTACATATTACATTTCCAAACCACTACTAAATTATTTTAGGCATTTTTTGGAAATATCTATACCCAGTGGCCCTTTATAAAATGGGTTATTGATGGTTCTCCTTTTTTTCTTTTTTTTCTTTAACTCTAATGATGCCTCTTACCACCAGTCAGGCATATTTCTATGCCTTCTACTATGTGATTATCTTCCTCAGAAACCCCTTTCATTTCACTTATGTATGGGTGTTATTCATGCCTAAATGCACTCAAAAGTTATTTAATCATATACAGGCATGAAAATGCTTAAGTTATTTTTCACACAACAATTATAAATTCATGCATGCAACATAGGAAAAATATCTAATTAATTACAACATAAATAAGGAAATTTTAACATATAACTTACTTGATAAATGGATAAATAATTGTAGACCTTCGACATTCCTCCTAGCCATAGACCACATTGTTCATTTCCTCTCAATAGTGGGTCACCCCCGAGTAGGGACATCAAATCCATGGGGAAACAACTCACTTAAATATAGGTATAGTGAAATACCATCAACTAGCCAAGGTACTAAACTCTAGTAGCCTCCAACCCATACATTCATGCCCCCCATCACCCTGCAACCAAGCAATTCACACCCTTCTCTGAACTGGTAGTCCCTCGAGCTATGTCACCACCTCTATGGTATCGTACTTAGATGAACAAATATGTTCTTAGATTATTGTGCTTCCAAGAGTTCCTACTTACCTCCAAGGTCTCTAGGTACCCTCAAATCCCTCATATCAAACCCTAGTAGCCTCCAACCTCTAGGTTCACATCCCCCATTAGCCAACACCCAAGTCATGCACACCCATATCTACACATGTATTCCCTTGAGCTATGTTTCCACCTCTATAACACCCAACTTGATCAAATAGGGATGTCCTTAGCACTGGATCTCAACGATTTTTGGTTGCCATCTTAGGTATCCACATTGACTACCTACATCATAGTACCACCCTCTTTTATTTTATGTGGATGACCATTTTTTGACACTTGGGTCCCCATAAAGTCACTTAATTGACCTTGGTTATATGCATGTGCTATTTTTAATGATTATTAAATCATATCAGCCCCATTTTATATTCCCATCGAGTCTTGGGCCCCCATACTATTTTTTTCTAATTTGGTATGTAGTTGTTATGTGGTTATTAACATCCATAAGTAAATCATATTTACAACATCAATTTTTATAGCCTTGAAGCTTATAAAAGTGCATACACTTGGACACATCAGCTCGAAAACATCACACACAATAGCACTACCCCATAGGGGAATTATTGACTCACCACCCTAATTAATGTGTTAATTAATATGTTTCGGCTCACCATACTAAGTTTCACATGTACATGGTATTTAAAATATAGCGTTCAAGTAGGAGCATTACACTACCTTTGTTATACTTCATCACTAAATGAAACTATTATAGAAACCCCATCCATTTCTAATTATTGGTCTATTATAGCTTAGCTTATCTGTGTAGGTATTGTAGCGGCTGGTGAATTATGTTGATTACCTTCTCCTTTCCCACCAGATAGTTTTCCACTTCTTCATATCTTTCACTAAGTCATACATATCATTTTCATAGGTAGGTTAGTTAAGAACTACCCCATGAAATAATTTAATGTTAGGTCCTTATAGTACTAGTGTAACCCCTTATTGTTATTAGCACAAGCCCCTTATTATATTGTTGTGCCCATGTAGTCCCCATATTGTTATTATTTTGCCCCATAGAAGCCCACTATTGTTATTATTGTGCCCTTACATTATTATTGTTATGTCAGCTCTAATTATATTATGAACTCTTAGACTCCTATATATAGAAAGGAGGCCTTGTAATTTGTATCATCGAACAATTGTTCATTTGTGTAATGCAAAGGAGGTTTCCCCCTCTAAGAGGATTACTTTGAAGGCGTTTATATATCTTTTCTATCTTTTTGTGAGTTGGTTTCATAACATTTGGTATCATAGCTTTGGATTCTAGGGTTTCGCTGCTCCAAACAGATCATCTTGGTATTTTCGCTATAATTTTTTTATGCAATGTTTCAGAAGCTAAAACATAAACCCATTTGAGCTTCACTCATTCTGAACTTTGGGTCTGAATTTCAGAGCTCTTAGTGTTATATGTTCGGAGATATGATCTAAGAAAGTTAGGGTTTTTGTAGACTCCTGAATTACATTCCAAACAGGTGACCTCGGGAAAATCGCCATAACTTATTTTATGTGCATTAGATTGAACTTTCGTAAGAATTTTTTGAAAGAGGATGGATTGAAGTTTTTTGTATATTAGTTTTAGGTACTAAGGTTGAAAGAGTGACACATGGTGCTTCATACAAGTTCGCTCTACTGAACTAGTCTATAATCAGGTCACCTTGGGAGATGTGGCATGACTCTTCCTTGGAGAATCCAATATTGATCAGACTTGCGGAGTTAGAAAGAGGACTTAAAGGGCTACTGCAGGACGTGATTTTAGATATTCGAGATCTGCAGTTACAGAGATACAACAGATTCAATATCAATCACTTACAAAGTGAAAAAATGGTAGCATACAAGTATTCATCCCTACATCAAGACCGTGTGCATAACATACCAAATCGCATCAGTCTCCACGCCAAAGGCTTGTTGCAAGTTTAGTAATTCTAGAATTAGTGTTTGAATCATCTTCTTATTTAACTCATGGAAGGCCCTCTGTTGACCCTTTCCTCACTAGAAACCATTTCCCCTTGTTTTTATGGCATGGAGTGGTACTAAAACTACTGAAAATGGGACTATGGATTTCCTTATGTATTGTGTTGGCCCAAACAAACTCCTAATGTTAGAAACATTAGTAAGCACCAACTATTTCATGATGTAATCCATCTTGGTAGGATATATCTTCAACTCTCCTCCACCTATCACATGCCTGAGATGCACCAATAATGTTTTTGCAAACTCACACTTCTTAAGACTTTCTAGAAGTTGGTGCTCCTTTAATGTCTCTAACAGCTATGTCAAATGCGAGATTTTTTCCTCCCAGGTTTCATTAGGTACCAATATATCATTAAAATAGACAATAACAAATGAATATATAAAAGAGTGTAATGTATTATTCATTAACCTCATAAATGTAGTTGATGAATTAAATAGGCCAAATGGCATGACTAACGATTCATAAAAACCTTGCAGAGTTTTGAAGTTGGTATTCTAGGTGTTTTCTTCTTTGACTCTAAGTTGGTGATATCCAAATTATAAGACCATATTGTTGAAGTATTTCACATGCTACAACTGATCTAGCATATCATCTATTCTAGGGAGAGGGTGATTGTCCTTGAGCATAATTTTGTTCAGTGCCTTGTAATCTATACACATTCACCAAGGCCCATCCTTCTTTGGCACAATGATGATGGGTGACTTACACGGTCAGGTACTGGATTGAATGACACCCTATTTCAATATCTACTACAAATATTTCTTCACCTCATTTTCCTCTATAACGGATTAGCTATACAACCCAATGTTTTGCAATGGGGAGTCTAGAAATAGCTATATATTGTGCTCCACTTATCTCTCAAGTTGTAACCCATTCGGCTCCTAGACCACATCCTTGTATTATTGTATAAACTCTTCCAGTTTCTATTTCTATTTCTTAGTACACCTCCAGGGATCACTCTACTCTTAGTGACTCTTCTATACAATGATATTCTCTTAAAAATAGTAAAACATTCTGCTTACTTGAACTTATCAATTTTTTGGCTTGGTGGGAACTTACCAGTGAAATTTTGGACTTGCCCTTATGCACATCGATGGTGAAGTATTTTCCATCCTTGATGATGCCATATTGGTTGTCGTTATGCATACATATTACATCCTGAATGTACATATATGGGCATCCAAACACCACTCCACATACATCAAGGGGAACTACATCTAGTTCTACCATCAACAAAATCGACATTGATAGAAAATCTAATTTTGCACAAATTAGTTACCTTTATCTCTACATGTGCTCTTCCCTCCTTACATCTTCATGCTCTAATGTAGCATATTTAGGACCAAACTAGATCCATTTCATCTCTACCAAGGAAATACCTCAATTCTAGAGTACCTTGACCTTCTTTTCCAAAATTTCGATTGGTTGGACCTGAAAGTCTTCCTCAGGATGCACCTAAATGATATTCCAAAAAATTACATGATTAACATAAGGAACATGATCTTAAGTGATGAAATATGAAACAAATTATGAATATACATGGATGCTAGAAATGTAGTCCTATATGTAACCATACCAATCCTCTATAGGATCTCAAATGGTCAACAAACTCTTTCTACCAGCTTTGCATATTTACCTAGTTTTAATGAAATTTTATTTACCTTCACTTTCAAGAAGACATGATCACCAACTTTAAATTCCATGTTTAACCTGTTCTTATTAGCATGGATTTTTTCTCTATACTAAGAAACATCAATCTTTTTTAAAATTTTATCACTTTCTCTTCCATTTATCTAGTTAGGTCTAAACTAAAAATAGCCCTATCAACTGGATTGTCCCAACTCACAGGTGTGTTGTATTTCCTACCATACAAGGCCTCCAATGGGCTCATCCTAAAAAATGCTTAGTACCTGTTATTATAAGAAAACACCACCAAGTGTAATTATTCTTCCCATTTTGATGGTTTTTCCATCACATATATCCTAAAAAATTATCCTAAATAACCTAATTGATTGTTTCTATTTTTCAATTTGACTCTAGATGGTAGGATTTATTAAAATTTAAATTAGTTCCAAATCCCTTCAATAAACTTGTCTGGACCTTGAGTGTAATCTTGGGATCCCTGTCTAAAATAATTTCTTCTCTATAAGATTATAATTTTTTAAGTATAATATCATTTTTTTAAATTATAATAAAGTGAAAACAATTATTAAAGTTTTACAACTTTTAATGTGCATTTCAATTATTTGATTAATCAACTAAAGTTAACTATGATAAGAAGCCACACCCCATCCTATGAAGCCTTTCTCATCCATTCAATTGATCCAAATTTTTCATTGAGTCAATTTTTTTATCAATTAGAACATCAATTCATTGTTATATTAGGTAATCATTACATGCGTAGTTAATATGGTTTATTCTATGTTGTAGTTGGTCATAATTCTTAATGGTTAAATATAGTTGATTTCATATTGAGTATGTTTATTTTTAGTTAAGTATAGTTGATTATGATTGTACTGATCATGTTTGACTATGGTGAACTATGTTTGAGTGCGATAAAAGCTTATTTATTATTAACTATAGGAGACTATGGCTAAGTAATATATTTCATAATGGTTAGCTATGGTTGATTTTATGTTTCCTTTTTCTTGCATTTGATTTACATTGGTTAATAATGTTTGACTTTGTTTATCTTTGGTTAATTATTGTTGACTATGGTTAACTTTGTGACATTTGAAGAGAAATCATATAATGTTTCACTTCAATATTACTATGTCAGATTATGATACAAAGAGGTTGATAATATAGCTATATCTACTTGTGAAATTCACCTTGGTTGACATCTATCAATTTTCTACTTTCCTTAATGGTTATTTCATAGTATAACATTCAATAAGGCTTGTGCCACATTGCAATATTCTTCAAGGGATATGTTGCACTGTGAAGTTGTCTAATGGTTATGTCTCATTATAACATTCATCTGAATTGACATTTGGAAAGTTCCTATGATCCTTGATATTTATGTCACATTATGGAATTCATTAAAGATTATCACATTATGACATTCCTTAAGGGTTATGTTGGATTATGATAACACTAAATTATTATGTCACATTACTACATTGATATCAATTGACTTATGTTTAATTGCGATGCTCCTTAATGGTTTTGTTGTCATACAAAATTAGTAAATTTTTATGTGATATTGAAACATTCATAAAATATTAGGTTGGATTATGATGATCTTCAATTGTTATGTCTCATTGAATCATTCATCTTGGCTAAGTTATGTCAAATTTCTACATTCTTTAATAATTATGTTGCATTGCAATTATCATCAAGGTTATTATGCATTGTGATATGACTAAAGGGCAACATTGAATTTCAACAATCCTTAATGATTATCTTTAATTGTGGCATTCATCTAGGTTGAATTATGTCAAATTCTTATGTTCCTCAAATTTTATTTTACATCGCTTTATTCATCAAAGATTACGCTACATTATGGAATTCCTCAAATATTATGTTAGATTTTGCATTACTAAAAGGTTATATACAATTCTAATAAATGATACATAAAAAAATATGGAACAATATATGACGACCATTGCTAATGTTAGCTTATATCTATCCTTACAATAATTCTTTTTTTAATTATTGTAAAAGACATATCATTTGATTGGTTGACTATAAGTTGATTATTGCTAATTTTAACTAATTTTGGTTGAGTATGGTTAAATATAGTTATTTATTTATAGCCATAGTGGACTACGGTTGACTAATTGAGTAATTTCGTTCATTGTGGTTGATAATAGTTGATCTTGGTTGACTTATGTGAGATTATTATATTCCTCAAAATTTAAGTCGCATTGTGACATTCATAGAGAGTTATGTTGCATTAAAATGTTCCTAAAGTAATATTATATTTCAACATTTTTGAAGATTTATACATAGCTCTTACAATTGAGACATTGTAAAAGTACAAAATTACATAACACCACCATACTCGTTAATGTTTAAATATATTTAAACTAGTTATAATTTATTTTTTGAATTATAAATAGATAAATATGATATAAATGGTTAATTATAGTTGATTATTTATCATTTTAATTGTATGTTATTAATTCATGCTGACTAAGATTAATCTTAATTTTAATTTCAATACTCGGTTAAACCATTCTTAAATTTTTATTTGATAAATTTTATTATTTCATAAATATAATTATATTATAATTACTTTAAACTATTATTATTATTATTTTATTAATACTATTATAATATTATATTATACTATTATGATAATGTTGAGTTAATTTTATAATTTATTAAATAAAATTAATTTTATTAAAAATTATAATATTATAGTAATTTAGTACCATTTCATTAAATAAGATTCTCATAAAATTTTATTAAATCTCAATTATATTAATACACGTTTCTATATATAGAAGTTCTTTCAATGTTATAGTATGCAACTCTTTAAGCTTGAATTTTTTTAGCTACTTTACTTTTTATTTGATTGTATGTAAATCAAATTATAATGGTTAATAATAATTTCTACATTGTTATGGTGATATATAAAATAATCTATTATAATATAATTTATGCTAATCTATATTCATTATAATATCATAATATTATGTTTTTTCTTGAAATTTTGATTTTCTTAAAATTTTAATATTAATTTTAATGGAATTGGATTGGTTATTTTTTTATTAGTTTGTAATTTCAAAATATAATTATAATTATTGAAAATGTTAAATTATATTTAATTTTATAATAATTTGTTTTTTTATTTTTTAAAAAATAAATAACCTACGGTATTTTGGATTAACAGTGAATGGGTGCACTGTTAAGACACTCCCTGCGATAGGTCACTGGTTCAAATCCCTGTGGGTGCTTACCTATATATATATATATATAAATTAATTATAATATATTATAATTATTTTCAAAAGTATATTTTATTATAATTGGAGTCATTATTTTTTTAATTATATATATATATAGAGAGATATGATTTGCATGACTTTATTATTTCGATTAAAATGGAAAATTGAACCAAAAACTTCACATTAATATCTTAATTATCTGATTACTATCTATCCAAAACCCATGAACAAAATATAATTATAATTCTTGAAAATGATAAATTATTTTTAATTTTATAATAATTTATTTTTATTATTATGAAAAAAATATTATTTAATTAGTTTACTATAAATTAATTATAATATATTATAATATTTTTAAAGATATATTTTATTATAATTTTAATTGACTTTAATGGATATAGTTGTCTAACCTTAATCCTAAAAGACTATGGTTATTTACCATCAACATTAATTTTTTATAGTTAATTATAATTCATCTTAATTCATTCATGTCACATTATTAAATTCCTAGAGAATTATGTCATTTTACGAAGTTAATAAAATATTATATTGACTTGTGACAATCTTAAAATATAAAATATTATATATCATATTTATATTTATATTTATTATATAATAAAGGTATGCAATTCCCCTTTAAAATGTTAAATAATATTTACTGAAATTGTACTTACAATAATTCATCTTTTAAATTATAAATAAAATTATGAAATGATTGCACATATCTTTTTATGGATTATTGTTATTGTTTTTTGGTATAATAGGCACTTTATTGATTATTATCATGTATAATTATGTTCAATGAGTTTGATGCAATATTATAATACTTTATTAAAATTTTATTATATAATATAATCACTAAATATTAATTATTGTTATATCAATGAATATTAATTATTGAATAAAAAATAATTATAATAATATAAAGTAGGTGTTTTAATATTACCATGTGTATTTTTATTTTATTTTTAATTTAATAATGTTAATTATGATGAGTTCGTTTCTAAATTGTAACTTTATCCATTACTCTGTAACTTATATTTAAAGTTACATAACTTTATAATTTTACCATATTAAGTTAATAATCCGTAACCAAAACTATGATTTCTTATAATGATTTTTATAAGCTTATGACCTATATTAATCATTGTATTTATATTTTTGTCATTTATTTATTTTATTGTTAGTCAGAGGAAAGGTTTATTATTTTTTTAATTAGTTTTAATTTCTATAAGTATGGTATTAAGTGCATATTGAGTATATTATTATGGCAGTTTTGATATTTCGTTAAAATATTTTAAACTATCTTCAAAAGTAATATTTTTTTGTTTTATATATTATATTTTTTTAAATAACATTAATATTAATTAACTTATTGTTTTGTATTTGATTTTTTTTAATGATTTTATAAATGTCTAGTTTTATAATTTTGTATGTATTAACTTATTAATTTTGAAATAATAGTCATTATATATATATATATATATATATATATATATATATATATATATATTAAATCTGTATGTTAAAATTTGTAGATATTACGATTCAATTAACTGTCGCAGTTATAACTACTAAAGGAACCCTTTTTTACTCAAAGTAATTATTTAACTCTATGTTAATAAATCATTATCATAGATCTAGCTAAGCGAGTCTAAATTGTGGCTCAAAAAAGGGTTCGTAAGAGCCAAAAATAAATAAAAAAAGCTTTGCATATGGATTGTTTATTTTGGATGCAGCCTTGTCTACTTGCCAGTAAGAACTTTTCCTAAAAGTTGTTTTTGAAAAAGCATATGACTATATTGATTATACATTTGTCATTGATATATTGGCATTTGTGTTGGTATAATTAACACCTTATTTACATGTGTCTCTACTTATTTCAATGAAAAATGTGTTTTCCCCTCACATTCATCTCCATAAGTCTATTAAATAATGTTGTCCTATGGAATTTGATCTTTATGTCTTGATAACTTGTGCTCTTGGATATTTACAGGAGGTAGCTCATCTTCAAGATTGGCCCAAATGTATTTTTCTCCCTTGGGGGAGGTGATGATTAACAATCATTTTGTAGATGACTCTCTTTTATCAATCTTAGTTCATCAGAGTTGATTGCTACCACTAAGGATTGTCTTATGGTGTTTTGTAAAGCTTCAAGAGTAATTGTAAGTGGCCATGGGATGGACTATTTGATAGTTGGTCTTAAGGATCGACCCACGTGGTTGTTGCTTGCTTGGAGGTTTGTCTAACTAGGAGTTATTGTGTGGTAGGTTGATATACCATTTGTAGTAAACCTTTCACTAGTTGCTATGTGGGTGGGTGATTGGAAACATTGTGATGTAAGTTACTTTTTTAGTAGTGCAATGGTCTTCCCTTCACTACTAAGCTAATGGCCATGAGTAACATTCTTCAATCCTCCCACATTTTCTATGTGTATTGCTAACTTCCAAGTAGGGTATAGTTTCGCTAATTTGAAAAGGTTTTACACATGTATTTATGGGCCAACTACGGTGGGGAGCATGGCCTTCTCATGGTCACTTTAGTGATTTTTATCATGCCCAAGGATAAAGGGGTCCTTGGTCGAATTAATTTGGTGATCCAAGGAAACATTTTGGCCTATAAATGGGTTATTAAAGGTTGGAAGGGCTCATCCCTTGGAAGGCTTTAATGTAACTTAGATTGATTTAAGCTCAGCATATTAGCAAAGTAAAGGGATAATTTGACCTATGCCATATAATTTCTTCTCCTCATAATTTATAGATTTCAAGGCCCTTCTTTTTCAAGAATATTGAGATATATTAGAGGACGGTGTAGGTTTGATTTGTTAATAATTATTAGGTAGTAGATAAGGTGAGGATTTTTCCCAGAGGCCAAATTCAATTTGGAGGAAGGAGGGTACTTATATATCTAACTTCTCTCATTTTTAGGCAATCAGGCTTACTAGAAATAATATTTTCTTCTAGAGAGATCTTTGGGATTCCAATTCTTAGTTTTTGAAGACATGGTAATTAGTGAATAGGATGTTTGCATTTTATTCTGCAAATTAACCTACCTTAATGGCTATTATTGGACTTTTACCCCAAGAAGATACTTTCAAGATCAATGTTGATATGACTATCCCATTTTGATGAGATTGCAAGTGGATTATTGGTTTTCCTTTGACCTATTATGTTTCTTGTAAGCTTCACTCTATTCTACATTAACAACATGAATTAGGTCAACTTTTGAATGCTAGGTGGATTTCTTTAAATGTGGGGAGCCATTACATTCTACAATTACATGGCCACTAGTTGATTTTGGTTTCTTATAAGATCTAAGGTTTTTCTTAGTTAGTGATCTACCAAGGTTTCCCCTCCAAATCCAACTAGCTAAGAGTAGTATTTATTATAGCCTTTGCCCGTCTTGCTTGAAATTACAATCGGTTAATTGCATTATGTGGAAATGTTCCTCTATGAGCTCCTGTTGAGTTCAAGTTCAATATCAGTCAGAAATCATCCTTCAAGGGCATTTACATTGGTGGAAAATTTTGATGGGTGATTTAGATCAATGATCCAAGATTCCTTGGTTAGTATTTGGCACTAGTTAAGAGTTTGTGCATTCTATATCATTTGGAATTTTTATTGCAATGATTCCTTTTATAATGAGATTAGTTCTTAGTTAGTTTTTTTTAAACTATGAAAAAATGTGAGATCTATGCAACTGCTACTAAACATGGCATCAAGTTGTTACACCCAATCACCTATTTTGATTTCCTAACTATTTTAATACCTTTATGAAAACAAATTTAGTATTCACTATAAATACTTTTACCATTTCCGTATATCCGTATATTTCTAATTATTAATGTAAATAATTAATTATATATGCAAAAACATATCATTTAATAAAATTATTACAACTATTATAAAAAATTTAACAATTTTAGGCAATTAGATTTTATTGATTTATTTTTATTTTAATCATATTTAATTTTTTTTATATAAAATTATAATATATTAATTACAATATCAAAATTCTAAAATATATATATATATATATATATTATAATATTATTTTTTAATTATAATAAAATAAAAATAAGCATTTGAGTTTTATAACCATTACATGCTACATTTTAATTATTTTGAATAATTAAAAGGCACCTATCATATCAAAAGCCATACACCACCCTCTAAAGCCTTCCTCATCCCTTGAGTTGATACAAAAATTTTATTGAGTAACCTCCTTTATCAGTTAGAAAGTGTCAATTCAGTCATTAGTTCAATGCTACATTAGCGCATTATTACATGGGTAGTAGTTCTGGTTTAACCTATGACGTAAGGTGGTGGCAATCTAAAGTCATTCCTAGAAAAAAAAAAAAAAAATTAAATTAATTAATTGTACACTTTAATCGTTTTTACATTTAAGACCTCTTTCTTCACATATTTACATATTTCTAAATATTTCATTAAAAACCTTTCACCTCATGAACCTTAAAATAATTTTTTCTTAACCTCATGAACCTTAAAATAATTTCTCCTTCCTTATTTTTTTATATCAAATTAAAAAATTATTTCACCCCTTAACTATGAACGCCCCCGGCACATAATTCACATAAATCATTTTGGGTACGGACCTCAAAATTCACATTCCATTATTATAAGGAATATGGGTTACCACTGAAAATCAATGCTAAACTATGGGACACATCGAAATGATATCACGATTCAAAACATTTGATACATCTTTGCTTTTATTAAGGTATTAATAAAAATCTTATAAAAATATAAGATATAATAGATGTGTTAGGGTGGATATTCCAAGAAGTGATTTACATTTTCTATTTTATAAATTATATAATTTTTTTTAATAAATGTGCTTCACTGTTATATTTATATTTTATTATGAAGTATAGAGAATTTTATTTTTATATTTTATATTTTTAAAATTAATATTAATAATATATATATATATATATATATATATATATTAATTATATATATATATATATATATAATTATATATATATATATATAATTATTTATAATATTATTTTAATAATATTGATATTTTGAAGAGTGATTTTTTTATTCTATAATTTAATGAAAATGGTGTATTTTTAATTTATTTTTTTAATTTTGAGTAGTTATGAAAAGCATTAGTAAATTTAAAATGTATTTACTTTATTATTTTATTATAGTTTTTATTTTAATTAGTGGAAGCCTAAATTTTATAACAAAGACTTCATAAGATATGTTTTCTTTATTTTTTAGAATTATCTTTTATAAAACACTTTTAAATTTCCTTCATTTTCTTTCAACATTTTTATCAAATAATATAACCCTAAGTCTTGTACCTATAATAAATCGCATGGCTAACAAGAATGTCAAAAAAAACTTCCTCTACCAAAAAAATAGTATTAATAATAGCATTGCTTTCCTCCTTTGGTTCTTTTTCGAATCTACAATTCTATTATGGCAGGTAATAAAAGTAAATTTTTAGATATTTATAAAATTAAATTATTATGGATTGTTATTATTATATAATATTTTATATATGATTTTTTTAGATTTAATGATCATTATTATTTTAATGATATTAACATAGGGTATTAAGTCCAAAGAAGGATGGAGAAAGTTTGAGTTTGTATGTTGTACCTACAATATTGAGTCTGTGTAGTACTTTTTTGGACTTAATATTGTAGGTACAACATAGAGACTCAAACTTTCTCTTATTAGTCCTTTGTCCAACAATTCTTGGACTTGCTTCCTCACTTCCTCATTCTCTTTGGGTGTCATTCAATATGCAACCTTGTTTGGAATACTTTCTCCCGATATCAAGTCTATTTGATGATTGATGTGTCTTTTGGGTGGCAATTCACTTGGCAATTCATCAACTACAATATCATGAAACTCATGCAATAACTCCTAAACTCAATAGGTAAATATGCAATTTCGATGTACAGAAGTACTACCTTTGGCTTGCAAACGACCTATTCTTCTTCCATCTATTGGAGAAATTCCTTTGCACTAAGTAGCAGTTCCTTTGGGCTGCTTGTTTCAGTTGTACCTTCCTCTTTCAACAGTAAAAGAGTGTGCTTGATTCCATCCTTTTCAAACTTATAACAATTTCTCTCTCTATCATGTGTCACCTTCCTATGAAACTGCCATGGGTGACCCAAAAGAATGTGACAATCATCCATTGGCATTATGTCACAGAGCATCTTGTCTTTATACTTGCCTATCTGAAACTCAACCTCACTTTGTTCATGAACCAACAATTTGTGTCCTTTTTGCAACCACAATACCTTATAAGGTGTGGGGTACTTAATATTTTTCAATCCCAATTTTTCCATCATTTCTTGGGAAACTAGATTGTTCGTACTTCCGTTGTCAATAACCAATTTGTAACATTTTCCTTTTGCCTTACACATTGTCTTGAATAAGGATTTTCTTTGGACTATTTGAGCAATCACCTTTATTGGTTTTAACAGAACTTTGTGCATCATCAACACCTCTCCAGTCTCTGGCACATTCTCTACCTCAAGTACTTGTTCCTCTACTGCTTCGGTTTGAGCTATGTGTGCACCTCGTTGTCCCGTATTGTCATTCTCAGGACATTCAAAAGATTGGTGACCTAGTTTGTTACATGTGTAACACTTGTAGATAGTATCTTTGCCTCTTCCTCTACTTCTACCTCTCTAGTAAGGTCTTCCTCCTCTACTGCCACCTTCTTTCTATGACTTCCCTTGCTGATTTGAGTTTCCTTCATCATTCTTTTGCACATGAAACTTTCCTCTTCCATTTGTTTGTCCTTTCCATTTCATATTGACATTTCTATACGCGAATTTACTGAGTTGAAGCTGCGTGTGCATGCGACTGTCCTTAAGACAACTAGCTATATCCAATGAACTTATAATTCAATTAATCCATCATATGTTTGTCTTGATCCAGTGCATGTGTAATTTATTGACCATTAGATAAACAGTAACCAAGCGAAGCAATAACAGAATAAACCATCACACATAAGCAACACACATGAACACCAATATTTAAGGTGGAAACGTAATGCGGGAGAAAAGCCACCTGTTGATGTCATCTTTGTCTTCTTTTAATATAAATAAAATATGTTTACAATCTTGTACTGGCCCAGACTCATGCCAGTATGTAGGCATCTACCTGCAGAAGGCTACAACCTTCTCTCATTCTCCATCCTCTACTGGAAGGGAGCTACAACCCCTCGGCTCTTGTACTAGCTGATATGTTTACCAATATGTAGGTGCTGGCCTATAGAAGTTTATCACCTTCACTCGTTCTTTAGCTACTACTAGAAGGGAGCTCCAACCCCTAGCTCTTGTACTAGCTTATATGTTTACCAATATGTAGATGCCATCCTACAGAAGCCTACTATCTTCACTCTTCTTCGAGGGACCACGTTTCATAAATTTTTAGACTGGATACTCCTGGTACAGAACAACACAATATGTAGGCCATGTTTCATCAAATTTTCATACTTGACCCATGAGTAACATTGAAGCTAAAAATCAATCACCACTGCAATACAACCATAAAATACATCTACATCAACCAATCACTAAAACACAATCAGCAATATTTGATATAACTGAAACAATCAATCATTGAAACCTATGACATAACTGAATCACTCAATCATCAATTTCTGAATCAACCAAAACTAAATCAATCAATCGCTGAAAACTTAATCAACTGGCACTTAATCAAAATTCAACCAATCAACAAGAACAAACATATCATTGTAACCAGTGCAAAAGATCTGAACCCAGAACACTGCATTAACAACCGGAACCAACTGCAACCTCAAAAATGATATGTCAGAATGTATACACTACTTCAATGAAGCCAACTTGAATGTATACGCTACTTTATGTAACCCAACCTGTGTATAGCTCTAGACATTCTGAAGATCTACTTTCATATTACAGATTTCTAAATAGATAGCAGCAAAGATCACCCTTCTAACAAAATCAATCAATCAACCAGACTCAATCTCCTTATACAATTAGTTTTACTTTCGATCCAAAGAAGACATCATTGACAAACAACAGTAAAATAGTAGCACTGATCAAATAGATCCATCATCTTTGAACAACAAACCTTTCTTCTGCATACACTACTTGGAAGTGCAGAATCAACATGTATATGCACCTTCACCAAGGCAAACGAGTGTATAGATTTTCAAATAATACCTTATAACTTCGCACGTATTCCATACTTCATGCATACCCATATCATAACATTTAAAGGATAAAACATGTTTTAGCATTCATATATAGTCCATCCATTATCATATCATACAATGATAAGTCATTTCAGGTCTCATGATCCTGATCTAACATTGTATCCAAAGGTGCACAAGATATTTCATATCATTTTATAACCATAGCCCTTACAACATAAAATATACTTCAGATAGAAGTATTCATGAAAAAACCTTTCACTTGCACGCTTAGCCCTTTGATCTTCTCCTCCTTATATACTTAGAGCCTTTTCAATACCTTCGACCAAAAAACCTTTAGAACCTATGCTATTCTTAGACGGGATCAAGTAACCATGATTCTGCTCAATATTGTGGGCTAATGCCATGGTATGGACCCTTGGTATTCTTTATCCTTAATTTTCCATCCCATACTTGCTTTTCCTTTTGTGAAATTATGTACATACGTACACAGTCATTTTTTTTTGTGGACCTGCTTGTATACGCTACTTGGACTAAGTGAACCAGCGTATACAACTTCATATAACTTAAAACATTCTTTTTCTTCAATTTCTTGATTTTGATATGTAACCCATTGTTCCATTGTCATGTTCTTATGTTCCATTACTCGATTACCTCTACATAGACCTGTTACAATGTGATTTGTCATAATTATATCATTTCTGAACTGACCTACATTTTGTCACATCTATAAACACAACTGTCATGCATACTGTCACATCCTGTTTATATCTTTATCAAGTAGGCCATTCATCAAAAATGTTGTCTATCGAGGACAACACTAACATAATCTTCTTCTATAAATCCTTTAACCATTATTTTGTTCCATCATTCTGTCACCTTTGATATCTCTGTGTTCCATCATTTTTTCACCTCTGATATCTTTGCGTCCCATCATTCTGTCACCTCTAATCTGTCCTGTAGATTCATCTAATTACCATATACTTTTTCTGCTACAAGTGAGTTGCCATCAAGGACAACACATGCATCATAATGCCAACATAGTCCCCCTTTGGACACTATGGCAACCACTTTGGTGTTTGGCCACAACAACCTGTAAACAACATCAAGAAAAGTACCATGCTTTCATAACATCAAGCTACCAAGCTTTTTAGAACATCAAGCTACTCTCCAAACACTAAGCTACGCTCCCCCTTTGAAATCAAGGGCAAAGAACTAACCAATGTTAAATGAAGACTTCTATATTTGAACTACTAAATATGTACACTGATCATGCTCCCCCTAGGCATATGTTGAATTCTATAATCACACTCCCCCTTAGTACATGTTGAGATGCACTATATTGTCCATGCCCCGCTTGAGAAAATTCAGAGTCTGCAAAAATATTTTTTGAAATAATAACATGACTCTATCATGACCTTCCTATCACCAAAGACTCATACATACATCAATCACCCAGCCAAGTGGGGATACACCAAATGACTCAACCACTCAACCAAGTGGGATTACATATTTGACATGATCTCAAAAAGTCCATACATGACAAAATATCACAATTATTACATTGTAGGTCTTTACATGTGTTAGGACCTCATATTGTCTCTTTTTGACCATACATTTTGTTATGATGTCATCCTTTTTCAACTTATATTTAAAGTCCTTGTCACCATTTTAACCCAATTATTCCAAAGGTACACAATATTTCTTCTCATCACTATATGTTTAATTATTTTACATATAATTACGCTATCTTCATTGTTGATCATTGAATTGATAGTTGTTGAACGGTTAAAGAACGATGTGCAGTCCACGTTGCTGAAACTGCCTGGAGATTGCAAGATTACTTCTACAGTTGCTGAAACAGTAGGAACGATGCGCAAATCTTGTGACTGAACAGTTGTGATTTGCGGCCTAGATTTGACAGCAACAGAAGAAGATCACCGAAGGAGCTGCTACACTGGATGTAATGATCATGATCTAAAGATAGTATTATTGTAACAACATTTTGTTGATGGGAAAATTGACTTCCCTATTTTTGTATAAAGGGTTAAAATAGGACTTACAATGTAATCTATTGTAATAGATGTCTCCTCTTTAAAAAGAGGAGACATCTACATTAGAGGGGAGGAACAGACTGTGGAAAAGGGCTTAGTTGAAGGAACAGAACTGGAATCCTTTTTTCTGTAACATGACATATTGATAGATGAATAAAATCTTGTTCTGAACATTTCTTTCTAGTTCTCGTCTCTTGGGGAATCTTGTGAGAAGGACAGGGCCCACCTTCATCAAAAGATTCACCCACTATATTTCTGTAGTGTGTTAAGTGTGTCTTTTATCCATGCCTTGTTAACAATACTGTTTTCTGAATATTGTTTCCACGTTATTGTTGAAACTCTGTTTTCTTTCCAATTGATTGCTACACTATTTAGTTTATCCATAGTTCATTCATGAGTGTTTCATTGGAAATTGAGTTTACAGAGTGAGTTGGCAGTGTGGTGATCAGAAACAAGTGCTGAAGATTCCCATTCTGGGAATAGGGTCTTGTTCTCTGTTACAGCATATCTAGTGCTTTCCTTTGCAGATTGATTCTTTTTCATTAGATTACTTCTTTAATGAATTTAAGTCTTCTTTGGTAGTTCTCTGCAATAGATTGTTTTTTATGTAACTCAGAGTGGAGCCTCAGTTTGCTTAAGCAAGGTGTGATCAGTTTTTACTACAACTTTCATTGCTTTTAAGATTGAGTATATATAGTACATAGTTGCCTTTGAAATAAACAGACTTCCCTGGGTTGACAATTTATGTAGCACTTGGTTGTTTGAATTAATAAGCAATTAAAGTGACCAACATTTTGGCGCCATTGCCGGGGAAGGCAATCATAGATTTTAAAAGCACTGATGATTTTCCTTTAGATATGCAAGATGCATGAGAGGATGCAAGAAAACTAATCCTACAGGTTGCAGGGGCAAATGAAGAGGAGGACAAATCTTTTATTGATGAGATTATTTCAAAAGCTTAGACTTCTCAGAGGCTAAGCTCTCGAAGGCCACAGACTCAGCACTCTCTCCAAACGGACTACAAAACAGAGGAAGCAGTGGGACCTGAAAGGGTTGAAAAGATAGTAGAACATACTGAGGAACCAGTGGAGGACATTGAAGAACCAATAGGAGATATTGAAGTTGAGGAACCTGTCTAGAGTCCAACAGAAAGCGCTGTAGACCGGGTAAGTGTAACAGGGGAACAACCAATGGATGGAAACAATGAAGGAATCTCTGGTGGAGGACGTGGAGGAGGAGAAGGAAGAGGTGAGAACTCTCTCTCCACCTTGGAATTCCCTATTAGGGAACTTCCCAGAGGAGCAACTCCTATGAAGAACATCCCACTCTCAGCCTTACCCAACTTCCATGGTTTATCCTCTGAAGACCCTGATCAGTTTCTTTTCAAGTTTGATATATTGTGTATAAGTTATGATTATGTTACTAATGCTCAAAAATTGAAGTTATTTCCAGCAACATTAAAAGGAAATGCACTGAGATGGTTTATGAGCTTGGGAGGTCATGTGATCACAACATGGGATCAGATGAAGGAGAAGTTTCTAGCCAAATACCATGACTATTGCCGGATGAGAGAGAAAAAGGAGGAATTATTCGAGATGGTTCAGAAGGAGGATGAAAATCTGGAGGACTTTGTGGAAAGATTCCAGTATAATCTGTAGAGATTCGAGCACCCCGATGTAAGTAAATATATTCTCAAAACAATATTATTGAAAGGGGTAAGGGATGACTATTTAGATATGTTAAATATGCTTGGTAAAGGGGATATATCTAAAGAATCATATGATGAAATTGTCAACCTTTGCAAGAGATGTTCAAGAGGGGCTACAAATAGATCAAAAAGTAGGGACAATACATATTCAAGAGTCCAAAAATCAGCCAGTGGGGGAGCAACGAGAGCTGAAATAGGTAATCTACTTGAAGAATTTAAAACTGAAATGTTAAGCTCTTTTGCTTCACAAATTGATACCTTGTAGGTTAAGAGGAAACAGGCAGAGGCAGAAGCTGCTTTGGCTGTCTTCTATCCTAAATGCAGAGAAAAACATCCACTAAGGGAATGCCCATTGGACAAGGTACCAATTTGCACCATTTGTGAGAAGGACCATGAAACTCAACAATGCCCTTCTTTACTAGGGATAAAAGCAGTGTTCCAACCAACTGAGGAGGAAGCTGAAGCAGTTTATTTTTTGACACAGAGGAGGCAATGGAAACCACGAGGACAAGGCACAAACTCCAATATGCCATTTAATCATTGGAATAATTATTCTTCTTTTAATCAAGTGAACTACCCACCCTTCAACCAAATGCAATACCCACCCTTTAATCAAATGAATTTCCCACCCATGCAGCAAACAAACCCTCCCTTTGTAGACCCTGCAATGTGGACTCCTTGGCCTCCACAACAATATTATTTTAATCAATGGAACCCAAACTGGAGAGCTCAACAAATTCCATTCCCAAACCAATTTCCTCATTTTCAGCAACTACTCTCTCTCCCGTCGGGTCCTCCACCAAATAATTAGACAATGAGACCCCAGCTGCCTGTACAACCGAACCCTAACCCTAATAATAATAAAGCTATGCAAGTCATCGATATTCAGAACCTACCTACATCTCCTGTGCAGTGTAATGATATTCATTTATGATCTGAGAGAGTAGTTGAGCCGATTATTGATGATATTACCTCTTCTGACTCTAACAAAGAAGAGACAGAAAAGAATAATTTACCTAATAAGGGTGCTGAAACAGTTAAACCACCCTCTAATAAAGTTGCTGAAATAGCAGAGCCACCATTCCCTGAGCATCTAGCTCTTACTAAGACACCTGAGCCACCTGCTTTTAATCTTCTAGGGGAATTGCAGAATCTTTATGTTAAAATTCCACTTTTACAAGCACTCAGGGATGTACCGATTTATGCTAGAACTTTCAGAGACATTTGCATCAAGAAACCTAGCAGGAAAGCTAAAGACCCCCTTACAGTTCATGTGATGGGTGATCTAGCTGCTTTAATGTCGAGAAAGACTCCTCCTGTAAAATATGGTGATCCAGGCCATCCTACGGTCACGGTACAGGTTGGAAAAACTATCGTTTCATGAGTTTTGGTAGACTTAGGTGTTGCTATAAATATTATGACCCTTGAAACTACACAATTGTTACAGCTGAAAAATGTAATCAGAGAAACACCAACCATCCTAGAATTAGCTGACCATTCCACAATCAAACCAGATGGGGTTATTGAAGACCTGATCATTTCAGTTGAATCCTAGAATTACCCAGCTGACTTTGTCGTATTACAGATTAAAACAAAGTTGGGGGACATCCTCTGATTTTGGGGAGACCCTGGCTGGCTACAGCAGATGCCTTTATCAGCTGTAGATCAAGATTAATGACAATTTCTAATGGATGTGAAACCAAGCAGCTTACTCTTTACCCTCATGCCACACCTATGATTAACAATGATGATTCTGTATGGTTAGACTATGAGGATAATGACACTCAACCCATTTTGACCATTGGACAAGCTTTAACTCTTAAAGACACCACGGAAGATGAAGTAATTAGTAATTTTATTTCTGAACCTTCATTGATTGCTTTTGAAACATATAATCAGTTAACTGCAATTTTGGAACCTGAAACTTAGGAAAAGCTTAAATATGATAATTTACCTCAAACATCAACTGCTATCTCCTCTAAAAGCATTACAGTAGAAATCGAACCTGGCAAAACATTGAACATAAACCCCAATTTATCATATGCTGAAACACAATAGCTAATGAAGTTACTTCGTGAAAACAAGGAAGCATTCACATGGGACTACACAGACATGAATGGGATCTCTCCTGAATTATGTACTCATCGTATCTATATTAAGGAGGGGTGTCGACCAGTCTGTCAACCCCAGCGGCGAATGAATGCCAATTTGAGGGAAATTGTTAAGGAAGAACTTCAAAGATTGCTTAATGCAGGGTTTATATACACCATATCTAACAGTGAATGGGTTTCTCCATTAGTGATAGTACCTAAGAAAAATGGGAAATGAAGAGTATGTGTAGATTATAGAGCTTTAAATAAAGCCACTCAAAAAGATCATTTCCCCTTGCCATTCATTGATCAGGTGCTGGACAATTTGTCAGGAAAGAGATTCTTTTCCTTTTTAGATGGTTTTAGCGGGTATAACCAAATCAAAATTGCAACCCAAGACCAAGACAAGACCACTTTTACTAGTCCTCGGGAAACTTTTGCCTATAGAGTCCTCCCCTTTGGACTATGTAATGCTCCAGCAACATTTCAAAGAGTAGTGATAGGAATTTTTTCTGATATGCTTAATGACTCTATGGAGATATTTATGGATGACTTTACTCCTTATGGTGTGACTTTTGAAGATGCATTACAAAACCTTGAGAAAGTACTTAAACGATGTATACAAGCTCATCTTTCCTTGAGTACTGAAAAATGTCATATGATGATGAACAAAGGAATTGTACTGGGACACTTCATTTCATTCCTAGGGATTCAAGTAGATCCATCCAAAGTACAGGTAATTCAAACTATTCCTATCCCTAAAACACAAACTAATGTAAGAAGTTTCTTAGGACATGCTGGATATTACAGAAGATTTAAGTGTTACTTATGAAAAATGTTAAATTTAAGTGGACTGATGCCTGTCAGAAAGCATTTGATGAACATAAGCATCAGTTGTCTATAGCTCCTATTCTAAGGGGACCTGATTGGGAACTTCCCTTTCATATATCCTCTGATGCTTTGGATACTACAATTGGAGCTCTGTCTTGGGACAAGTTGAAAATAATCTTCCTTATGCTATCTATTTCATTAGTAAGAATATGACCCCTGTTGAGCTTAATTACACAGTTACCGAAAAGGAATTTTTAGCAATCATTTATGCTATTAATAAATTTCGACATTACATTACCGGTTATCCTACTTTTGTTCATACTAACCACTCTGCTATTAAGTATTTAATGAAAAAAATTTCACAAAAGCTCGAGTTACCAAGTGGTTATTGTTATTACAGGAATTTTATATTACAATTGTAGATCGACCAGGTAAAGAAAATGTAGTTTCTGATTTCCTTTCTCGGCTAAAAACTGATGATAATACTCTAGTAGATGATTCCTTCCATGATGAATACTTGTTTGCAGTATCTGCTCACTCACCTTGGTATGCAGACATTGCCAATTATTTGGTTGCAGGGAAGTTAACATCACACCTATCACACCGGGAGAAAAGAAAGATCATTCAACAAAGTGCTCGGTATAGCCGAATAAGTGGGTGTCTTTTTCATACAGGACTTGATCAGGAAATTGAAGATGCATTAGAGAACATGAGGTTTATGATATAATGAAGGCTTGTCATGATGGCCCTTGTGGAGGGCATTTTTCTAATAAGAGAACAGCACATAAAATTCTCGGGATGGATTATTATTGGCCCTCACTTTTTATGGATGCAAAGAAATATGTCAGGGCCTGTGATAGCTGTCAGAGAATGGGTCAACCTAATCATAGAGATGAAATGCCACTGAATCCCCAGGTAATACTTGAACCTTTTGAAAGATGGGCTCTAGGCTTTATAGGACCCATCAATCCTCCATCCAGTTTGTACAAATTATATGACTAAATGGGTGGAAGCAAAGGCACTTACTAGAGCTAATGAGGAATCTGTTTTAACCTTTCTATTTGAAGAAATCTTTGTTAGATTTGGAGTGCCTAGAGAGCTAGTCACAGATGGAGGACCTCCTTTCAATTCTCATGGTTTTAAAGATATGCTTCAAAAATATCATATCAATCATAAAATGACTACACCTTACCACCCCCAAGCTAATGGTCAGGTGGAAAGTACAAATAAAGTCATAGAGGCCATTTTAACAAAAACAGTGAAGGAGAATAGGAAGGATTGGTCCCAAAGGCTGCCTGAGGCATTATGGGCTTACAGAACTACCTGGAGGAACACTACAGGTTTTTCACCCTATGAATTGGTTTATGGTAAAAGTGTTTTTTTTCCTGTGGAATTTGAAATTAAAACCTTAAGAACTGCTTTAGCTGTTAACCTTGATTTGACTGATGCACAGACAGCTAGGTTGCAGCAGCTTCAGGAATTGGATGAAAAGAGGTTGGATGCCATCCATCAAACAACTATGATTCAACAACAAAGAACCAGGTGGCATGATAAAACTATTAAGCATAAGTAGTTCCAAAAAGGTAATTGGGCTCTATTGTATGATTCCCGGTTTGAAAATTTTCAAGGAAAATTGCGAACAAGGTGGCTGGGACCTTACGAGATAGATACTGTTTTTCCCAATGGAACAGTAAGGCTCCTAACAATTGATGATTCTAGAACACCATTTTTAGTGAATGGGTATCGGCTCCATCCGTACCAGCAACCAATTTCTAAAGAGGATTTTAAGGCCACTTGCATGGCAGATTCACACTATATCTTTTTGGGGGAGCCTACTGCCCCTCATTGCATTTAATCTCTGTATTATATGTTTCTTTATTAGATTCGATTTCTTAACTAATAATCCCTGTCAAGGGTTGCCATGTTACAATTTATTATTTTTCAGGTCTTAGATTGCGAGGTTGGTTGAAAAGAACAACTATATTGCAAGTGGGATCAAGTTTCATTTTGGGAAGCATTCTCATCTCACCTCAATTCATAGCTCATTCCTCCACATTACCTCTCAGCAACACCTTCCTATTTTGTTTTATAGCAACATCTCTCTTTATTTTTCCTGTTGCTGAAACACCAACTTTTTCCCTTTTCCCGTTGCTGAAACACCAACTTTTTCCATTTTTCCTGTTGTTGAAACACCAACTTTTCCCCTTTTTTCCCGTTGCTGAAACACCCATTTTTCCCATTGCTGAAACACCGAATTTTTCCATCTCACCCTAAAACACCAATTTTTCCTATTTTTCCCATAATTGAAACATTAATTCCTCTAAAAAAGAATGGATACATATTACTCCCCATTGTGAGAATCATCTATTGATCCTTATAACTTTGATCTTTCACTACCTCCTCCTATGTTTATAAAAGACTTTCATATAAATACCCTGATATTACAAAACCCTTTTTCATAACCATTGGTGATCTATTAGCGACGACATTATATTTTCAGAATATCAATCGAAGGTAAACATGAGGTATTTGTTTTTATGTGTAAATATTAAACTATAGTTAATGAGAAGATTGTGACATGATTACCGCAATCGTCGTACATGCAAACTTATCATTTTAGCCATAGTTGGGGGGGGAATACCAAAATTTTGTAATCATTTCACAATACGCCAATCACCGTCGTTTTTTTTATCACGATCATGTCCCATCACCCCATCTTTGTCTTACTATGTCACGACCTCATTTCCAAAACTTACTCTATTTCAGGTGTGGTAACTCGGCTCTGTACTGTGCATTTTACTGAAGCAAGTAACTATGGGAGGCAACGTTATTCGAAATGAACCCGGCTC
Organism: Pinus tabuliformis; assembly: GCA_031772625.1. NCBI lineage: Eukaryota > Viridiplantae > Streptophyta > Pinopsida > Pinales > Pinaceae > Pinus > Pinus tabuliformis. Next base: position 980,892,844 of record CM062805.1, on the reverse strand, counting down.
AACAGATCTATTGGAATTGCACCCAGAAGTATATCAGATTTTTCAGCAGGCAGGCTGGGTAGATTATTTTCGAAGGCTCCAAGGATTTGATCCTCAGCAAGTCCTTGAATTTGCACGCAATTTACGAGAAGGTTACTCTACTGTTCAAGGAGTCTGAATTCCAGTAACAAAGGATGATATAGCACAGGTTTGAGGTTTACCGGCCGATGGCATTCAATGGTTCAGTCATAAACACATCATTTTGAATGCACAACATGACTTCCTTCTACCAGGAAAGTGGGTCAAGCCTAAAGGCAGGGGTGTTGCACTTCAGTCATTACCACTTTTATGGCTGACGGTTGCCGAGTTTGTCAAGCACTATCTCACTTGTGAAGGACGTTACCAGGTAGTTTATCAGCATGATTTTGTGTTGTTAAATCATTTAAGACATGGTCATCTACTAAATATGCCATACTATCTGCTTGGGTGTCTGAAGAATATGTCACATTATTCCATGAATGTGAAGTACCCACTCCTTTCCCTCACTCACCATCGTCTTGTTCAGCTTCTAATTTAGAGGGGCTTTGCTCAACAGAATCCCCCTCTCCTTAACAACCCACCCCCAGAACCCCATGAAGATGCTAAAATTCCTCAAGTAGCAGCCGAAAATCCCCAAGAAACTGTTGAAGTTCCTTGAGCAGCAGCCGAAAATCCTCAAGAAACTGCTGAAATTTCTCAAACAGCAGCCGAAACTCCCCAATTAGATGCTAAAAATCCTCAACAGACCCCTGGAATCCCTCAGCAAATTGAAAATCCTTCTGCACATCAACCAGGGAGCGTCTTTGATTCCCCACCACCCGTAGCAGTTAATCTAATTGACCCCTCCATTGCATCGACCCCACCCCATAATTTAGCTGAATCATCCACTCCCACTATCCATATCCCCAGTGATGATTCAGATGACAATATTCCTATTGCTAAGTTAAAAAGGAAAAGGCAAGAAAAGACTATGTCCCTACCAAAAAGACGAACAACGGCCTCAATTAAAGAAGCTATCACTTTTGATGACCCTCCTACCCCAGAGAAAGCTACTCATAAAAGAGAAACCATTGTTCTTCCTGCCTTTTTACCTCGAAGATGAACAAGGAGGTCTTCTGAAGCAGCAACTAAAACCACTACCCTAAATTCCCCGCCTATTATCCTAAACCCCATACCCCACCACAGTCCCAAGGCCCTGAACCTTTACCTACCTCACCCTCGGGTACTGAAATGCAAAATGCACAGGATTTTGTGACATCATTCCTTTCATAGAATGTAGCTGTCACACAAGAACTAGCTACTGATTCAGCAGCTGCTCCACAAGAACCAGTTGCTGATCCATCAAAAGTGGATACCCAAGATGATATACAGCATGTAGTTGTCCCACAAGAACTAGCTACCGACTCAACAGGTGTTACACAAGAACCACCTACTGATGTCCATAAAACAGATGACCTAGATGTAGCTGCCCCACAAGAACCAGCTACTGACTCAGCAGTTGCCACACAAGAACCACCTGCTGATGTCCATGAAACAGATGACTAGGACGTAGCTGCTCCAGCTATTGACTTAGCAATTGCCACACAAGAACCACCTGCTGATGTCCATAAATTTAATGATCAAGATGTAGCTACCCCACAAAAACCAGCTACTGACTCAGCAAGTGTTACACAAGAACCACCTACTGACGAACAAAATATAGATAATCAGGAACCAACTACACAGTCAACAGCTGCCACACAAGAACCATCTGCTGAAATGCAAAATTTGGATGTGCGGGACGATATAGCTGTTACAGAACCAACTGATGATTCAGTAGATGTCACAAAAAAACTACCTGCTGAGGCTGCAAAAAATGAAGCTACTACCGAACAACAACCCTTCCATCCACCGAATCAGCTACTGAGACTGTGACTGCTACACAAAGGCCAGTCATTTTGGCTTCCCTTTTACAAGAAAATGAGTTTCTGAAATCAGACCTCGAGGTTTATAAGCAGGAACTAATAGTGGCAAGGGAAGCCTATGAAAGAGAGCTTAATCTGTATACTTTAGCTCATGCAGCATCTGCAGCCGAGAAAAGTGCAGAGAAATATCAATATAATGAATACATGTGCAGCCAATGTGGTAATATTTATCATCAAGCTAGTTATAAGATAGTCGAAGTCCCATTGCCTGGAGCCACTCCTGCATCGACTCCTGTTATAGTTAAAAAGGAACGCCCTGCTGTTACACAAGAACCAGCAGGGCCTTCAAAGATTTTTGAAAAAAAAGTAAAACCACAAGTATCTCAGCCCACTCTGGTTGTTAAAACTAAAAGTCATGCATCAAGGCCTACAAAGACTGTGTTTACTCAGACTGAACCTCGGCATTCAAAGATTGTCTTCACTCAAACCACAAGCACTCAAGCACAAATGGATATATGGAAGAAGGAATATGCTATGTCACAGGAAGGGATCTTGTAGGAACATAAATTATCATGGAAAAATCATATATATGCAAATTGGGAAGTGTTGGAACAGTCTTGTGCACAGAACAAGTAAAATAAACAGTTGAAAACTAAATTGTCTTTCATGTTTGATCTGGTTCAAAGACTACTAGCCACTGGGAAACCATCCTTTAATTATTTTGTGCTTCTTGTAGAGCGCCTAACGTTCTTCCAAGTAAAGGCAATCAAAGATGGACGATCTCATGAGGTATCTACACCTCAACAGTTTATCAAAACATTCATAGAGGCATCATTCAGTGAACAAAATTTACTCTGTGAACTACACCTCCATAATGAAGCCATGCTTGAGGATAGAAAGCTTAATCTGATTCCTCTGGTTGGGGACATTCAACTTAGAGCCTTTGTCTCTTTCCTGGCCAATCAGCTCACGTGACAAAATGCCTTCCTTTCAGCAAAATACAGTGAAGATAATCGCCTTCTGTGGATTCAATTCGAACCACAGAATGCTACTATTTTTGTTGTTGAACATCATCTGTTTTTAAGGGAACCAGGAATGACCAAGCATCTTAGAGAATTACACGCAGCAGTCTCAAAAGATTGCCAACATTATGTCAAAGCCAAGGGAGCTCTTGCCTTATAGGAAAACAATCTATTTTGGGAACATTGCCCTAAGGAGAGAAAGGAATATCATCCCTTTAACCCTCTTAATCTTCAAACAAAAATTTCATGGCTAACTAATTATGTCAAATGCATTAAATAGTGTGCTAAAAAGTGGTTGGGATATCATTTTCACTTCCCTCTTCTATGGTTTCCAGTACAACAATATAAGGCTTATTTCAGGTTGTCCAAAGAGGAGGAGCTCACAGCATGGCAGAGACTACAGAATGTCCAGGGTTTCAAAGATTTGGTTGATAGCACCTTCTATACTTATTGTCTAAGTAATTTGCACTGTACAACCAAGTACTCGGACTCAGACTCAGAGTAAAAGTTGCATGAGGACATGCAACCCTTTTAGTTGGGGGGATGTTAGGACCTCATATTGTCTCTTTTTGACCATACATTTTGTTATGATGTCATCCTTTTTCAACTTATATTTAAAGTCCTTGTTACTGTTTTAACCCAATTATTCCAAAGGCACACAATATTTCTTCTCATCACTATATGTTTAATTATTTTACATATAATTACGCTATCTTCATTGTTGATCATTAAATTGATAGTTGCTGAACAGTTAAAGAACGATGTGCAGTCCATGTTGCTGAAACTGCTTGGAGATTGCAAGATTACTTCTACGGTTGCTGAAATAGTAGGAACAATGCGCAAATCCCATGACTGAACATTTGTGATTTGCGGCCTAGATTTGACAGCAACAGAAGAAGATCACCGAAGGAGCTGCTACACTGGATGTAACGATCATGATCTAAAGACAGTATTATTGTAACAACATCTTGTTGATGGGAAAACTGACTTCCCTATTTTTTTATAAAGGGTTAAAATAGGACTTACAATGTAATCTATTGTAATACATGTCTCCTCTTTAAAAAGAGGAGACACCTACATTAGAGGGGAGGAACAGATTACGGAAAAGGGATTAGTTGAAGGAACAGAACTGGAATCTTTTTTCTGTAACATGACATATTGATAGATGAATAAAATCTTGTTCTGAACATTTCTTTCTAGTTCTCGTCTCCTGGGGAATCTTGTGAGAAGGACAGGGCCCACCTTCATCACAAGATTCACCCACTATATTTCTGCAGTGTGTTAAGTGTGTCTTTTATCCATGCCTTGTTAACAATATTGTTTTCTGAATATTGTTTCCACATTATTGCTAAAACTCTGTTTTCTTTCCAATTGATTTCTGCACTATTTAGTTTATCCACAGTTCATTCATGAGTGTTTCATTGGCAATTGAGTTTACAGAGTGAGTTGGTAGTGTGGTGATCAGAAACAGGTGCTGAAGATTCCCATTCTGGGAATAGGGTCCTATTTTCTGTTATAGCATATCTAGTGCTTTCCTTCGCAGATTGATTCTTTTTCATTAGATTACTTCTTTAATGAATTTAAGCCCTCTTTGGTAGCTTTCTGCAATAGATTTTTCTTGCTATAACTCAGAGTGGAGCTTTAGTTTGCTTAAGCAAGGTGTGATCAGTTTTTAATACAACTTTCATTTCTTTTAAGATTGAGTATATATATTACGCAGTTTCCTTTGAAATAAACAGACTTCCCTGGGTTGACAATTTATGTAGCACTTGGTTGTTTGAATTAATAAGAAATTAAAGTGGCCAACAACATGAACTTTACATTAAATGATATTCATGACATTTATAACAAAGACCAAAGATCTAAACAATACCATGATAGTCATCAGAGACTTTCATACACCATATATGATCTGCACCATAAGAATTTGTCAGGAACATTCAGAACAACAACCTGTATATGTCCATCATCAGTTCAAAAGATAAGACAGTGTACCTTTAATATCATTAACCTATGACAAAATATGCCGCATATAGATATCAACTCATCCTCTTGATCTCATCAAGATCAACTTGTTCGGTTTCCTTAGTAGAAAAATCCTTAACATAGCCTTACATGAATCAACTAAGCATATGGCATATCTCCAAGTAGTAACACAAAACTATATGATTTTTTAGTTGGTAAAAGCACACTTTCATGAAATTGAAACACACTTGGAACGCAGATCCGAGATCGACTCCGGAGATGGCCTCGGCTCTTCGCTTCCCCTGTTCCTTGAGTTATCCAGAGGTATTGCTGGCGTATGGAGGAGTCAGAGCCATCGCCGATCGCCCGCCACTGCAACACCCGGCTCAAACGATTTCAGAACTAAAGGAACCCTCTGTACGCCAAGATCTGAAAAAGACTGCCGACTATCTCTGGGTCAAAACTAATGGTTCGAACGGCTATTCGACAGGCGGCCTACAGGCCATAGTTGCCAATAAGAACAAGCTGGGCAAGGAAGAGGTCTCCCGCAATAATGCAACCCGCAGGGAGGAAAATCATAGACTATGTATAAGGTATGGAGAAAAAAAAAATTTCTTTGAACAACTGACCGCTGATCTGTTCATATTTGGTACAGATCTGGCTTCCATTCTTCCATGGAGCCCTACATGGGAGTTACGCCTACCTCTCCGCGGCATCCTGATCCGTACGAGCCCTGGACAATCAGATCTAGATATTTTTAGGGCAAATCGACCCTATTTTGCACCGATCCAGGGGAATCCGCACATATCGAGATCTGGGCTCATTAAACTAGATCCTCGCTTGGCAGATCGGTCCCGATTGACAAAACGGACACACCGCCTGTCAGATCTGGACGCCCATCCTTCGATATGGGATATGCAGAAGCCACAGATCAAAACCTCAGCAACAAATCCATCGAATATTAGAGTTGGAACTCTGGCAAGAGGATTCCAAGTATTCATAAAACTACCTGAAGGAAAATCGAAGTTTATTTGGGTGAAAGAATCGGATACTATTAAGCAAGTACAGGAAATGATCATGAAACAACTAGGATTCCCCATCAGATCTCAAAATCTGATACATGAAGGAAGAGCTCTACAAGATACAAAATATCTCTGGGAATACCAGATTAAACCCCTATCAACAATCATACTCAATCTGAGAATGAGAGGGGGAGCATCTGTCAATGGCAGGAACAATAACAGAGCTGAAGGGAGTGGTATAGGCGCAGGGAAAAAACCAAGTAACACATCCTTCAAAGACATCCTACAAGGGAAAAACAAAGAAGGAACAGCACCAAATCAAACAGGGTTGGGGGCCAGGCCATACATTGTGGATCAGCTGGATCATACCCCAGTATATAACATAGACACACTAGAAATAGAGGATTACTGTAATATTTATGAAAGGAAAGCAATAATATGCAGATTTAACAGCGTTTGGCCCAAACCACTGGATTTATTCCACTGGATCTTCACGAACTGGACCTTGCAATGCGAAATACATCTATGTTCCAAAGGATTTTTTATAGTAAATTTCCTATCAGCAGCTGACAGGGACTCAGTTTTGCAGGAAGGGCCTTGGTTTTGGGGATCTACAGGACTATTCATCACACCCTGGTTTCCAGAATTTGACGCAAACACAATGGTTGTTACCAAAATGCCAGTTTGGGTGCGACTACACAACCTCCCAATACATCTCTGGACTGATCAAGTACTAGCTGGAATTGGAAATACCATCGGACGCTACATCAAATGGGACACGCAGCGATTGGAGGAAAGAATATACACATATGCTCAGATATGTGTGGAAGTAGATCTCAGCAAAGGGCTGCCAGACCAGATTCAACTGAAGCATAGACAGAGGAGCTGGACTCAAGGTTTAGACTATGAAAACACTGCCTTCAGATGTCGAATATGTAGACAAACAGGTCACCTGCAAAACACATGTCCAGCAGCCAAAAAAGACAACCGAAGAAAGAAGAAAACAGAAAAACAAGTGAAGGGATGGCAATTTTCCACACCTGAACCAGATGACGAGGAGGAGGAAGAGATGGAGTGTTTAAATCCCAAACAGCCCAGCCAGATGAACAAAGAATCAACAGCGGAAGACAAAATACCACAGGAACAATTAGAAACAACACAGGCAATTACAACAGTTTCTATGGACATAAGCAACAACAAACGACATCATATATCAGATTCGTCGGACTCTGATAAAGAAACTCCACAACCTGTGGATGAAACTGCTCTTGCACTGATAAGTCCAGCAGAGCCACAAGGGGTTTGGAAAAAAGTTGAGAAGAAAAAGGGGCGAAAACTATGATTTTCCCCCACATGTACATTATCATTTTTTGCATGCATGACATTTCCTTGCTAATCGTACACCCTGTGTGGTGTTGACGGTTTACTGCATCTTTTAAAGCAACATATTTGACATTCAGCATATGCCGACAGGCATCTACAACATGTAATTTTTCAATATTAATGAAAGGTTACGATTTTTCCAGTGGAAAAAAAACACAAAACTATTCACATCATATCATATGTATGTGAAAACATCATAGTCATCATCCATGACTATACCATCATCATTGTACCAATAACTACATGATATTTCCATAACAACCCTCAATATATCAACCATATACCTTCACTAGGGATTTTTCAACATCCCACATCTAAGAACCAAACCTATCATCATAAAGTAAGAAGCCATCATCATTATGTGACTAAGTAAGCCATGTCTCTGAATATCCATGTCTTTATGAAACCTGCAATAACACCATTATCTTGGCCAACCAACATTATTTACCAATATGCAACTTAAGTAATCATACATTTATCCAACATTATGTGTATCTAGATTCTCATCAATGTGAAAATAAAACTAGGAGCTCATAGTCATTTTGTCAAACTTTCTTGATACCATCAAGTGCAACAATCCTCAACCAATATGTGAGATCCAAGAACTATAGGAATCCTCATCCATACTTGCACCATAAGAATTTTATGTATCTTTGAAGGCATGATGACAACAACATAAAAGAAATGAGTGGCACTTATCATTATCAAATAATGAAGTTCTGTACTCAAGCTTTGTTCTTCTTCTTCAACTTATGAAGATCACAGTGTAAGTAACATAACACATGTACTATATGCATCATCAAAAGAGTCATCCACAATCATCCATAAATGTGATCTGAGTAAAAGCTATGTGGCCCAAGAAATATAAGTATCATCTAAGATTTCATCATGGGTAATTCATAACAGCAACATAACATGATGTATCATTTTAACACTTCACCAACATAAGCATAATCACCATTGATAAGAATCATTAGGTACCTAACGATTTCTAAACATAATGCCAACAATGCATTATTAGAGGCATAACATATCCTCCCCCTGAACCTATGCCAAATGTTCATTATCAGATCTAATTATTTCATATATTAGTAAGAATCATCAAGGCAACGTCATCAACTAATTATTCATCTGGTCATAAACAACTTATAAGGGTAAAAATCACTTATAAATAACATCCACAAACTGTAGTCATCAAACATGAAACTAGAAAAGACAATTGATCATTGTCTGAACCATATTAGACACTTTTTCTGAGTCTGTCCCTCTACTTCTTCATCAAAACAATATATATGTGACTATGCAGTTTCTAACTCACATATATACGCACCCTGTATTCACAATAACTATGTATGAGAATTAGAATACTTAAGTTTCACACTTTCAGCTCCCCCTTAGTCTGTTTTGTCTGTATACTAAGCTAGAACATCATTTCCATGATGGTTCTTCATTAGAGACTCCATTTTAATCTTGTCTCCAGTCATGTGATGAGCACATCCACTATCATCTTCGTCTTTGAATGAGAAGAGAGCAAGATCGCACCTTATCTGATCTTCCTTTTCTTTATTCTTGGTGGATTCATCTTTTTCTAATTTTCTGATATAAATATGCTTATTTGATTGCTTACCATGTTGTCTAGGATGATTCATAGACTGGTTCCTACATTCTTTTGCTACATTCCCAAACTTGGTACAATCATAACATCTTATATGTTTCATATTCCTTCTATATAAATCAATGGCTTTGTGACCAAACATATTGCAAGAAAAACAATATCCCTCAAAGTACTTGGAAGCTGATGATCTTTCTGTGTGATAGTTATTATCTTGAGACATTCTACTTCTGCACCTGGCTACAACATGTCCAAAATTATGACAGATATAATATTCAACACTGTTCATCAGAGGAAAGAATCAATTATCACTTCCATAGTTAGGAGTAAATCATTTTCTTTGGAGACTTTATTTCCTTGGTTGTCGAAGGGGTTGACCTCTTATCTCGCTGTTGAGCATTTCAGATTTTGCATTAGAGTTCCTTGCCTCAGTTGGTGAGCTAGATTCACCTTTAACAGTTTTACAAAAGCCAAGATGACTTTTGATGATAGGAGACCTTTGACTACTAAGAATATTATCCAAAATCTTAGTACTATCTTGAAATCGTAACAATTTATCCTTTTCTTCTAAATTGCCTTTTAAGATATTTAACTCAATCTAAAATTTCTCTTTCCTTTCCAGATACTGCTTCTTCATGATTTCTTCAATTTTTCTTCCTTCTTCCACTTGTTGTCTTAATTTGAGAGTCTCATTTTATTCAAATGCTTGAAGTAGTTCTTCATTCTTCTTATTTGAATTTTCAAGATCTTCTTTTACAGATACAACCACAAGTTTAAGACCTTCACAGTAATTGGTTCTTTCTTTAAGTTCCTTCATTGTTGTATCCTTTTTATTCACTTTATTTCTCAATGATGTTACTTTGTCCTGCAGTCTTTGACATTGACCTTCCCTTTCCTTGTACTTCTTCCTTATTTTGTTTCCTTCCTCCTACTGAGTTTTTAATCTGGTAATATCCTCTTTGTAGGAACATTCCCTTTTATCAAACATATCTAGTTGATCTCTAACTTTATATGTGAACCTTCTTCTGACACATTCACTATCTTCAGTATAACAGAGAAAGGGATCACCATAGGAAAAATAATCAGTACCTGATAATTCTTTTGCTTGTTCATCTTCATTATGAGGTGATTCTAAATTTGAATATTTTCTTCCACCATTGTCATTGTTTCTTTGAGTTGTCTTCTTCTTTAGAGTTTCTTTCTTCTTTTGGTTCTTTCCCATTGTCACGTCTTATCTCCTTCAAGAGATCAAGCTTCTGTGAAAGGACCTACTCCCATACGAATTGTTGGGAAACATACTAAGAGGGGGGGTGAATCAGTGTTTATAAACCATCAATAACTTTTCCAGTTCATATTCATATTTCTATACGCGACTTTACTGAGTCAAACCTACGTGTGCACGCGACTGTCCTTAAGACAACTCGAGTATATCCAGTGAACTTATAATTCAGTTAATCCATCATATGTTTGTCTTCAACTAGTGCATTAGTACTTTATTGACCATTAGATAAGTAGTAACCAAGTGCAACAATAATAGAATAAATCATCACACATAAGCAAACACATGAACACCAAGATTTAAGGTAGAAACCCAATGTAGAAGAAAAAACCACCTGATGTTGTCGTCTTTGTATTATTTTAATATAAAGAAAATTTGTTTACAATATTGTACTGGCACAGACTCATACCAGTGTGCAGGCATCTACCTACAGAAGGCTAAGACCTTCTCTCATTCTCCAGCTTCTATTGGAAGGGAGCTACAACACCCTGGCTTTTGTACTAGCTGATATGTTTACCAATATGTAGGCACCGACCTACAAAAGCCTACCACCTTCACTTGTCCTCTAGCTGCTACTAGAAGGGAGCTCCAACCCCCTAGCTCTTGTATTGGTTGATATGTTTACTAGTACGTAGGCACCGACCTACAGAAGGCTACTACCTTCCCTCTTCCTCCAGGGACCACATTTCATAATTTTTTAGACTCAATATTCCTAGCGCACAATAGCACAATATGTAGGCCACGTTTAATCAAATTTTCATACTAGACCCATCAGTAACATTGAAACTCAAAATCAATCAACACTGCAATAAAACCATCAAATACATCTACCTCAACTAATCACTGAAACCTAATCGTCAATATTTGATATAACTAAAGAAATCAATCACTGAAACCTCTAACATAATTGAACCACTCAATCATCAATTTCTAAGTCAACCAAAACTGAATTAATCCATCACTAAAAACTCAATCAACCAACACTTAATCAAAATTCAACCAATCAACTGGAACAGACATATCATTATAACCAATACACAAATCTGAAACTAGAACACTACAACAACAACCAGAACCAACTGCAACCTCAAAAATCATATGTCAGAATGCATACGCTATTTCAATGAAGCAAACCTGCATGTATACACTACTTTCTATAACCCAACCTTCGTATACCTCTAAAGATACTGAATCATAAAACTTCTGAACCATAAATTGTACTGCCCAAAGACATTCTGAAGATCTATTGTCATATTACAGAATTCTAGATAGATAGTAGAAAAGATCACCGTTCTAACTCAATCAATCAATCAACCAGACTCAATCTCCTTATACAAACAGTTTTACCTTCAATCCAAAGAAGACATCATTGACAAACAACAGTAAAATAGCAACACTGATCAGATAGATTAATCATTTCTGAACAACAAACTTATCTTCTCCATACGCTACTTAGAAGAGCAGAATCAGCGTGTATACGCACCTTCACCAAGGCGAACCAGCATATAGATATGAAAATAATACCCTTTAACTTCACAACTATTCCATACTTCAGACATACCCATATCATAACATTTAAAAGATAAAACATGCGTTAGCATTTAGATCTATCCCATCCATTATCATATCATACAATGATAAGTCATTACATGTCTCATGATCCTGATCCAACATTGTATCCAAAGGTGCACAAGATATTTAAGAGCATTTCATAACCATATCCCTTACAACATAAAATATACTTCAGATAGAAGTATTTATGAAAAACCATTTCGCTTGCACATTTAGCACTTTGACCTTCTCCTCCTTATATACTTAGAGCCTTTTTCAATACCTCTTACCAAAAAAAACTTTAGAACCTGTGGTATTCTTAGACAGGATCAAGTAACCGTGATTCTGCTTAATATTGTGGGCTAATACCATGGTATCGACCCTTGGCATTCTTTATCCTTAATTTTCCATCCCATGGATGCTTTTCCTCTTGTGAAAGTGTGTGCATACGTATACGCTCATTTTGTTATGTGAACCTGCTTGTATATGATACTTGGACTAGGTGAACCAACATATACAACTTAATATAACTTAAAACATTCTTTTTCTTCAATTGCTTGATTCTGATCTATAATCTTATGATTGTTGTGATTAATGTTGGAAGAGTCTAAACCTTTTACCAATTGTGATCCATATGGATTTTCACGTGGCAACACATTGGAAACTTGTCACTGAATATGGTGTGTTTGACATGTCCAAACATCAATGGTACGTGCACTCTAGGATTTGGATCAACAACTGAGAGGGGTAGGGGTTGTTTTTGGTGTAACTACCCTAACCATTCACATCACCCCTTTCCCATTTTGTCCTCCTTTCGCTGGATAATGAGCTTTGCAATATCAGGGTTTCTCTTAACCTTTCTCCTTTGAGATTTTTCCTCTACAGCCTTGAATCCTTGTTTTTTTTTTTTTCCAAGTTGTAAGACTTCCATAACTTTGTTGAGGAATTCTTGCTAGCGGAAAAGGGTTATATTGTAGAATATGAAATGGCTCATTTAAGCGAGTTGATAAACCAAGATAATTATAAAGGAAAAAAACATATAAAAAATGAAAAAATAAAGCACACTCACTGTGTGAGCTCAAACCTCTTGTAGATCTCATATAAAATAAAACCATTAACTACATTGTTATATAGTAAAATTATTACTATTATTATTATCAATTAATTGACTAAAAAATCTAATGACACCAACAATCTTTTTAAAGCTAATTTTGAGCACTGACCACCCTAATAATTTGTTGACCTAATTTTGCACATAGAACACAAAATCTGCTGACTTATTTGTCAGCAATTACATGACATGATTAAGAATTATCCCCAACACTCCCCCTTAATGCTTAATGAGTTTTTACTATATTATCTCGTAGTGCCAAAAAATGAGCTTTTACAACTTCTTTGGTGAAGATATATGCTAGTTGATCCTGAGTATTTATGTGCTTCAATTCAATATCCTTCTTCTACACCAAATCCCAAATGAAGTGATATTTCATGTCAAAATGCTTTGTCTTGTTGTGATGAACCGAATTCTTTTCTAACTTGATGGCACTTACATTATCACAATAAATCACTGTAGGATGAATTTTCTTTTCTCCAAATTTTTCCAAAATTTTTCTGAGCCAAAGAGCTTGTGTACCTACTTAGGTAATTGCAACATACTTTGATTTTTTGGATGAGACGACAACAATGCTTTTCTTTTTTGAGCTCCAGGTACTCAAACCAGAACCAAAAGAGAAACAATTTACAGATGTTGCTTACGGTCATCAATACTACCTCCCCAATCTAAATCACTAAATCGAACAAGATTGAACTTTTCAGAAGAGTAGTAATGAATAAAAAATTTAAAGTGCCTTTCACATACCTTAAAATCCTATTGGCTACCTTCATATGTATTTCAGATGGATTTGTCATATACCTTTAAACAAGTGAAAATGAATATGTAATATCAGGTCTTGTGTGGGTTAGAAATATAAATCTCCCCAGAATACTTCTATAAGGTGTCTCATCAACTAAATCAGCACCATCATCTCTACATAACAGAACTCCATGAGCACTTGGAGTAGGGGATGGATTAAAATCAAGCATATCAAAAAAATTTAGCATATCCTGTGCATACCTTGTCTGACAAATGAAAATATCATCCTTACTTTGATAAACCTCCATTTCTAGAAAATGTTTCATGATTCCTAGATATTTCATCTCAAATTCATTCATTATAGCAACTTTGAATTTTTCATTCATCTTAAAGTTACTACCCACATACAATAGTTTATCAACATACAAACTTATGATTAGAATATAAATACCTTCTTGTTTGTAGTAAAGGGTAGGATCACTCTTACTTCTCTGGAAGCCATTTTCCTGAAAGTATCCATCAATCCTAGCATACCACACTCTTGGTGCTTGCTTGAGACCATACAAAGCCTTCTTCAACTTGTAGACATTATTCTCCTTTCCTTCCACTTCAAAACCGTGTGGCTACTCCACATATACTTCCTCTTCTAAGTAGCCATTCAAGAAGGCACTTTTCACGTCCATATGATGTATGCTCCACTTTTTATAAGCTGTTAACCAAATCAAAATTCTAATGGTCCCTTGTCTTCCTACTAGTGAAAATGTCTCTTCATAATCAATTCCATACTTTTGTGTGAATCCTTTAGCAACTAATCTTGGTTTGTGTTGTTCAACACTCCCATCACTATTAAATTTAGTCTTGTAGACCCATTTGGTGCCAATATATTTATTTTCATGTGGAAGCTCTGTCAACTCCCAGGTGTCATTCCTTTGAATGGAATCCATCTCTTCTTGCATGGCTTGCATCCAAACCTCATTAGTACATGTATCTTTAAAACATGATGGTTCAAAATCAGCCTTGGCTAATAAAGTGAAATTGACTATCTCACCTATTGGGTTTTCTTCATGTGCTTGATTTTCACTTCTCTGATAAATATCACTCAATATTCTTACCTTCCATGTAGAACTTGGGGAAGAAGTTGGACTTGAACATGATATTGAAGAAATTGATGAAGGGTTGCTTGGTGGAGTTAACCCACTAGTTACAGAAACATTAGTTGGGTGCTCATGATCAATATCAACAATTATATTATCATTCAAAACATATTTTGTCTTCTCAACATGGCCTTTTTGATGACCATAAACTCTTCCTTCATCAAAAATTACATCTCTTGAGACAATAATCTTGTTAGTGAGAGGATTATACAATTTATAAGCCTTGCTTGTCTCACTATACCCAATAAAAATACATAACTCACTCTTTGCATCTAACCTTTTTCTATTATGATCAGGTACAAGCACAAAAGCCAAAAAACCAAAAAATTTGAAATAATTAACATTGGGCCTTTTTCCATACCAAGCTTCATAAGGAGTCATCTTTTCGAGCGTAGTGGCGGGGCTACAGTTGAGGATGTACACTGTTGTAGCCATTGCATATCCCAAATAAGAATTACTCAATCCCTTAGTTTGTAACATGCACCTTGCCATTTCAACCATAGTATGATTCTTCCTTTCAGTTATGCCATTCTGTTGGGGTGTATATGCGGTAGTATGCTGCCTCCTGATGCCATTCATATCACAATAAATCTGGAAATATTTTGAGCAGAATTCTCCTCCACAGTTAGTCCGCAAACATTTGATCTTGCACCTTTCTCATTTTCTATGAGGGATTTTAACTTCTTGAATGTATCCAAGGCTTCACTTTTGGACTTCAAAAAATATGCCCAACAATTTCTTGAGTAATCATCAATAAAAGTAATGAAATATTATGACTTTCCCAAACTGTTAGTTTGCATAGGACCACATAATTCTAAATGAATATGTTGAAGTGTGTGATGAGCCGTCCATGCAGTGCCATTTTGAAACTTTTTCCTTTAGCACATCCTTCACAAACCTCCTTATGCTCCTCTACCTTGAGCAAACAAGAAACTAATCAGAGAAAATTTTAGGGGCGAATGTTCGCCCTTTGGCGAAATTAAGGGGTTTTAAATTTTAAGTGGGCGAATATTTTGTATCATAGTACATTTTTAAAAATCACCTCAAATAGCCCACCTTATTTTAAGGGAGAGGGTAAAAAAGGTAAATTTAGCCCTTGAAATTAGGAGTTACAACCTTCCATTCGCCCATTTTCAAGAATAGGTTTTATTTAAGTGAATCCATTCGCCCATTTTCAAGAATAGGTTTTATTTAAGTGAATCCTATGGGCCAAATACCATATTTATAAAAGAGGTATGGTAAATTAATAAAAATATAAATAAATGAGAGGTATGGTTAATAAATAAAACATTTTTTATATTTACTCCATAAGTCACCTTATATACATGCAAGGGTGTAAACAAATAAAAATATAAGTAAAGTGGAGGTATGGTAAATAAATAAAACATCTTTTTATACTTACTCAAAAGGTATGTTAAATAAATAAAAATATAAATAAACTAGACGTATGGTAAATAAATAAAACCTCTTTTTATATTTAGTCCATAACCCTCGTTCTATTTATGAAGTCTCAAGAAAGAGGTTTTATTTAAGTGAATCCTATGGGCCAAATGCCATATTTCTAAAAGAGGTATGGTAAATTAATAAAAATATAAATAAACGAGAGGTATGGTAAACAAATAAAACATTTTTTTATATTTACTCCATAAGTCACCTTATATTTACGAACACTCAAAAAATGCGTTATATTTATATTTAGGTGAAACCTATGGGAAAAATACTATGGGACAAATACCATTGACTAGATTGATATTAATACCATGCAAAAAAACATTATTAACCCTAATATTAGTATTAATAAAAATAAAAATGGCACATGGTATTGACCCATGGTATTCACCTAGAATGTAGCCTATTTAAATGGGGGAATTAAACCAGAATAGATCCATCTTTACTCTGGATCTACTAACCCCCCAGAGGTATCAAATATCACGGGGGATCAAGAGTAAAAATGGATGTTGTAATTTAATGTATTTTAAACATTTTAGCTTGGTTAAAATAAAAAATAAAATAAAAATCAACTATTAATTTTATTAATTTTTATAAATTACTAATAGTAATTTTTAGGCTCCAGGTTTATGATAACCCATGGTAATACCAAGATCTTACAAGATTTTATAATTGAGTAAAATATTCGCCATGCCTGGTGAGAGATTCGCCAAAAAATTATATATACATATTATATTATTGATAAAATCGCCTTCCATTTTTCCTATATACCATGGAGATTCACCCATTTATTATACTTATAAATTTAGGGGGGGTTCTTAAAATTTTCCCTGAAACTAATGCATGTGAGGTTAGAAACTTCAAACTATGAAAATTTAAATTCCCATACCTGAGATGCCATAACCAACTTGAATCCTCATACGCCATATTTCCAAGGTTGTTATTATGTTCATCAAAACTCAAGGGAAACATCCTATTTCTTGTCATGGGCACAATAGTGATCACCCTATTTCTCTTATTCTTATCATAGATAGTACATGTCTTATTTTCAAAGACTAGTTTATAATTTTTCTCACATAACTGCCCAATGCTCACCAAATTATGCTTCAGTTGTGGAGTATAATAAATGCCATGAATACTATTTATACCTTCTTTCATTTGGACCTCCATAGCTCCTTTGTCAGCAACCTCCAATGGTTTATCATCACCAAGATGGATCTTGGATTTCAAATTTCCATCCTTTATTGAAAACAATTTTTCATTCCCCATCATATGGTTAGAGCATCCAAAATCTAGGTACCAAACATCTTTACTAGTATTTTCAACTTTGGCATAACATAAAAATAAGTGATTTGGAGGATACTCACTACTTTCTTGAGCATAGTTAGCATTTTTACCTTATTTAAATTTGCATTCTCTTTCAAAGTAGCCATACCTGTTACAGTAGTAACATTGAATATTTCTCTGATCAAATATACCTCTACCACTTCCTTTTAAACTACCACTTCCTCTTGAGCCACCTCTTCCTCTACCTCTTGAATAATTTTGGATTTTCCATTTACCTTGGCCTTCATTTCTTTTAGCACTACTATTTCTTGCATCTTCATTCTTTGTAATTTTTAATTTAGAGGAAAAAGCT
The DNA here is from genome assembly GCA_031772625.1 of Pinus tabuliformis. NCBI lineage: Eukaryota > Viridiplantae > Streptophyta > Pinopsida > Pinales > Pinaceae > Pinus > Pinus tabuliformis. The sequence continues at coordinate 980,874,994 of CM062805.1, read as the reverse complement.
TTCTCTACACTTTGAAAAGTGTCCTTCAATCTTCATGAGACATCCAAGAACCAACCAATTGATCAAACTACAGTTTTGTCAAATCCTTTCTTTCTTCTATGATTATAGCAACATGATTCCATCTAGGTGTTAAAGATCTCAATACCTTTTTAATTAAAACTTCATTACTTACAATTTCTCCAAGTGTAGCCATTTTATTAACCACATCTTTAACTCTCACAAAATAGTCCCTTATACTTTCAGCGTCTTGCATCTTCAAATTCTTGAACTCTCACTTCAATGTCTGAAGCTTGATCACCTTAACTTGATCACTACCTTGGTAAGCTTCTTGTAGAGTCTTCTAGGCATCTTTGGCAATTTTTGCTCCTGATATTCTTGGAAATAAGCTCCTATCAAGATCTCTATGTGACACAAAGCTTGAGCCTTCTTCTTCTCTGCTTAGTTTATCATTGTTCTTTCATTGGTTGTAAGGGAATTCTAATTAGCTGGCTCCTCATAACCTAATTCAACAATTTCCCATAAATATTTTCCAATCAGAAATGTTAGCATATTAATGCACCAATAATCATAATCGTTCCCATCAAATTCTGGAAGAAGCATTTTGTTATAATTAGACATGATTAACTTTGGCAAAATTCCAACAATAAAACTTTAACCCAAAACAATTTTACCTACTCTGATACCACTTGTAGAATATGAAATGGCTTCTTTAAGCCAACTAATAAACCAAGGTAATTCTGAAGAAAAAAACATATAAAATAATGAACAAATAAAACACACTAACTCACTAAGCTCAAACCTCCTGTAAAACTGATATTAAATCAAACCATTAACTACATTGTTATATAGTAAATGTATTACTAATATTATTATCAATCAACTGACTAACAAATATAATAACACTACCAATATTTTGAAAGCTAATTTTGAGCATTGACCACCCTAATAATTTTCTGCCCTAATTTTGCACAGAGAACACAAAATTTGTTGACTTATTTGCCAGCAATTACATGACATGATTAAGCATTATCCCCAACATATATGTCTTCCAAGTTAATTTTTTCTGTTCCGTTTCTTTAGCAATTCATTTGGAAGCTATTTTTTGTTGTTTTATCATAAATCCTTAGAGGATGTTTCCCTTCTATGCTAATATGTTATTTATATTCTATTTATTGCTTTTTTTCCTCAATTACAATTCTTATAGATGGTTGCGGTGGACCAGGGTTCTTCCATCACTATATCCTTTGATTCTAATGGTCATAAGGGATAAATTCCCACCCTATACACTTCAAGTAAAACAATATTGGTTGAAACTACCTTGATTCTTATGCCAAGTATCATCTAATTTAGTTTTTATTCTTGTTTAATGTCATTCTCTTCTTTTATAACCAGATGGTGAATCCCGACATCTTCTTTGACTTAAGATACAAAGAATGTCCTTAACTGAACTATGCTGAGGATTTTAATTTGAGAATTCGACTTCTCATTTTATATAATTGTTTCATCTACCAAGGGTTATAATCTAATCCTTTTTCTTTTACAAGTTCATCCTTTTACTTGGAAAGGATAAACATTGGATTCAATATCATTGTTAAGGGTTCTTTCTTTGAGGAGTCACTCATCAACCTACTAATAATCAAGTGCTTATGAGGTCTTTTATTATTATTCAAGGATCTTTGACTGTGAGGTCAAGACCCTTTCTTGGGGTTTTATTTGTTATGGTTTGGACAATAGTGGTTAACTTTTCTTTTTATTTAAGCCTTCTATCTCGACAGATTCTACACAAGTTTAATGGACTATTATGGCTATTTGAATTTTTACATATGTATTTTTCAATGTGCAAGGTCATTCTGTAGAAACACTTCATTTTTCCAAGAAAATAACCACAAGCGTATCTCATATTTTGCTTAGGGTTTTACTCACTTAGAGTGGAAGCTGTAACACTCGATGTATTTAATATAAATTACCTTTGCAGATTTAATTATAGTCTCTTGTCGAGCACTATCCACCTGCGGTCTATCTCTCTATGTAAAATTTGACATGTTGTTCAAAACATTTTATTTTTGTAATATGAAAATAACATTGTATTTGTTTTTTTTTTTTTTAAGGAATTATTTTGGAACTAGATTTTGAGTTTTGCATAACAAAGTTATTGTAGATGTTATAGAAATGGAAGGGTGCTTTTTCTTTATCTTTTACAGTATTTAAATTTTTATATACAAAGTACTCTTCTCTCTGTTTTAGAATACCAACCTACTCTTATGGTTTCTTGATAGTAACAGAGATAGTTATGGTTTGGTTCACTTATTTTTTTTCAAGAAGAACTAGATAATTTATCTCTTTGGTTTACATTTAGAATGATGTATAAATATTCACTTTTTGTGCACTGTGTACCTTGGTATGTTGTATATATATACATATATTTTCTTAAAGACTGTAGAACCATAGTCCAAGAGACTTGACAAGGCATGTTATGGGGACTACCCTCTCTTCATATGACCTAATTATCTAGAACCTAGTATTGTTACCAAACGAAAAAAGTGGGTGTCAAATCTGGTCACTTTCTTATGTGGTAACTAACTTGTGTTCACTTTTTTTTTTTATTAAATCCTTTATACATAAAGACCATAATACACATACATACTTTGTTTGTAGTTATATTTTGAGAACTACACCACTTCCTTTCTTCATTTAATCATGATAACAAGAAAAACCCTAACTCATAAACTTATTACGAAAATCATTTTTATTATCCTATTGTAGCAGGAAAATTTACTTGTGTAGTCACACCTTTCCATAATTCCATGTAAACATTTACCTTGTTCATCAATTTAATCTTCAGGTTCAATGATGCAGTCTCATGTGTTACAAATTAAAATTATACAACTTTAGAGTTTATCACAACACTGTACTCTACACCATAATTCAAACATATTCCAATTCATTATCTATTCTACTTTCTCTACTATAATCTTTAAGTATTATCTTAAATATAACAAGATACGTATATATTCTTCTCCTAGGAATTTGTAAATAATTATCAAGGTCCTCCCAACTATGAGCTAGTTTTCCTTAAACAGTAACCACCGAGCTCTACTCCTCTCTATGAGAGAAACAGTTCCAGGAATTATTTTACAAAGATATTTCTCTTCAACCCTTAAAGTAGCATCCCACTTTATTTCCTTGGGTTCAACCACTCTTTATCTCCTAATTGTTACTATTAGGAATTATTTTCTTTCTCTCCCAAAAGATTCTAAAATAGAGCCAGTTTCATGGCATTTATCTCCAACCATATGATTTCTTTTTTTTTTTGGTTTTCTCTTGCCTATTCAGCTTAATCATACAAAATGGAGAAATTTTCCTTCTTTTTTTTATACCCTATTCTTGGGCATAACTAATTCAAATTGTTTCTCTCATAATTAGGAGTTAAGTTCCACCCGACATCCCTTAACACATTCTCAAGATTGTTAACAACACAAAATAACTTTTCTTTTTATTTACAACAAAATATGAATATTTACATCAAATATTCTTTCCATATTTTCTTTTAATTTTTTAGTCACAATAAAATGAATAAATTTCACGAGTAATTAACCATGGGTGTTACATATCCCCTACCCTTAAAGGGACATCATCCTTGGTTTTTTCATATTCCATTATTCTTTGGAATAAATTAGGGAAAGTCTCTCTCATGTCTCTTTCAAATTCAAAAGTGGCCTCTTCAGGTCCAAAGTGCTCCCATTGCACATGGAGTTGAGAAATAGTTCTATTTCGAAGAGTAGTTTCCCTTCTATCCAAAATATGTACATGTCAAATATGGAATTCTCCTTCCAATTTGACCTGTACCACATTCTAATTAATTACATTATTTGGATCATATATATACTTCTTTAACAAAGATACATGAAATACAATATGAGTATTAACATGAGCTAGTAAATCTAATTGATAAGCTACTAGCCCCACTCTCACTAGAATCTCAAATGGATAGCAATACCAAGGAGCTAATTCAAAACAACTCCCTTATTTCAAGGATCTCTTCTTTGGCCACACATTCAAATAGACATTCTCCCCTACTTGGAACACTTTAGCAATCCTTTCATATCATCATCGTTTTTTTGTCTATCACGCACTTCTTTCAAATTCTGTCTAATTTTCTTTACAATTTTCTCGATTTCTTGTAGTAGGTCTGATCCCAACACCAACATGTCTTCTATTTGGCTCCAAATTAAGGGAACTTGACATTTCCTCCCATATAATTCCTTAAAGGGACTTATTTTCAAGGAGGCCTAATAATTATTTTTGTATGAAATTCCACCAAATGTAGGTAATCCTCCCACTTTATAGGTTGGTTCACGACATACATTTGCGACATGTCTTCAAGAATTTGACTAAATCTTTCAGTCTTACCATCCTACTATGGGTCATATACCGTACTAAAATTTAACTATGTAACAAATCCGGTAAATAATGACTTCCAAAAGTTTGAGGTAACTTTGGATCTTTATCCGATATGACTATGTTGGGTATGTCGTGCAATTTATAAACCTCTCTCATGAAAATATCAACTACCTGTGTATCCTTGTATGTGGATTACACAAGAATAGAATAAGCAACCTTTATTAGTTTATCAACTACTACCATTATGGAATCATGTTGTTTCCATGTCCCAGGAAATCTGGTAATAAAGTCTAGGGAACACACTTCCCACTTCTACTCTGATATGAGTAAGGGGTTTAGTAGTCCACCTAAGTGTTGATGTTTTATTATCACTTGCTGACATTATTGGCACCTAACCAGATATTCAGTAACTTTCCCTTTCATTTTGGGCCAAAATAACTATTTTTTAGGGTTGTGATCATTTTCTGGTATCCCGGATGGCTTGCAAAAGGTTTCTTATGGTGCTTATTCATTAATAATTGATTATTTTCAACTGATCAGGTATATAGAATATGTTTTTATATATTAACATAATGTTTTTGTTGATTTCATAATTTATCCATTTTTCTAAATCATATTTAGTTTCCATATTTTTATATATCTTATTATATTTCTAATCTATTATTGCTACCTATTTGACCTATTACAACAAATCTTTTTCACTTTGACTGATAGAAATCTCATGTATTTATTTCGAACTCTGACTTAAGGCATCTACCACATTATTCTCTTTTCCTTTTAAACGTCTGATGTAAGGGTCATATTTGGTTATGAAACCCATCCATCTAGCTTGTCTCGCATTCACATCATGTTGGCTAAAGAAGTACTTCAAACTTGCATGATCTATAATTAGAGAAAATTTCATTCTAATCAAATAGTTCCTCCATGGTTTTAGAGCATGATTTACAGTCGCTAACTCTAGATCATACACTGCATATTTTTTCTTGTGTTCTTTTAATTTTTGTGACTCATAGGCCACGACATGCTCATCCTGCATAAGCATACCACCTATCCCTTCCAAGCATGCATCCATACACAATTCAAATATTTCTATGGATATGTTACTTGAGCAGTAGAGCAATATATGTAGGTGTTTTAGCTTTTCAAAATTTCCTTGACATTATTGTGTCCATAAAAAATTTACCCCATTTTCTGAAGAGTTGTAGGATGTGCCAACTTGGAGAATCCTTCTATAAACATGTCGTAATAAGTGGTTATTACCATAAATGATCTTTTATAAGCCATGTCCTTTGGTATTGACCATTCAAGGATGGCCTTCCTTTTCTTAGGATCCACTGTTATCCCTTCTTTTGAAATCACGTGACCTAAATATTGTATTGTATCCTTAAAAAAAATCACATTTAATGACTTTCTCATATAATTGGTTTTCCCACAAGCTTCACACCACTATTTCTAAATGTTTTTTTTGTTCTTCCATTATTTTAGAGTATACCAATATATCATCGATGAAAATTCATACAAACTTATTTAAAAAATTGTTTAACACATTATTCATTAAGCACATGAAAGTGGTAGGTGCATTTGTCATCCCAAAGGGTAACAGTGTGAATTCAAAGTGTCTATATCGTGTTCTAAATTTTGTTTTTAATATATATTCCTCTCTTATCCTTAATTGATTATGCCTAGATGTATGTTCTATTTTGGAAAACACAATTGCCCCCTTCACTTGTTCAAAAATATCATTTGTATGGGGTAAAGGGTATTTATTCTTGACTATTAACTTCTTCAGTTGGCGATATTCAATGGACAGCCTGAAAGTTTTATCCTTCTTCTTGATGAAAAGACTAGTGCACCCCATGGGTACACACTCAGTCTAATATACCCTTTATTCAAAAATTCGTGCAATTGAATTTTTAATTACATGAGTTCTAGCACCATCATTAAGTAAGGGGATTTAGATATTGATGTGGCTTCGAGTACTAGCTTTATAGAGAAGTATATTTTCCTCTTGGGATGCAATCCTAGAATCCCCTCTAGAAATACATCTTAGAAATATCTCACCACCTCCAACTCTTCAAATAAATTGATTGATTTATCCAGAGGTTGATTTTCTACTTAAATAGCAAGGAATTGACAACCTTTTCTAGCATATTTCCTCAACTATTGTGTTGATATTTGATGTATTTAAACTAACCTTGGTATACCTTTTATAATTTGTGTTTCTCCATTATTTGTCACACAAGTAATTATCTTCTCAAGATAGTTAAAAATCTCTTTATGGCTCTCCAACAAATCCATGTCCATAAGGACATCATAAGAGGCTAATGGTGGTATATTTAAATTAACTAATTTTTTTTTTCCAACTAACACAATTGAACAAGCTTTTACCCATCTAGTGACTCTTCTTTTTGCACCCATAGCTAATTGAACCAACCAAGGATTCTTATACTTTACAGCCACTAATTTATATTTTTGTACAACTTTAGGGCTAACATAACTTAGGCTAGGACCAGGATCAATTAACACAGAAACAAATTGGCCAAAAATGGTACCTTCTATTTCCACCATAGTGGATTGGTGCTCAGCCTATTGCTCCTTTAAGGTTGAGCTAATGCTTGGATTATTCTTGGCTATGTCATTAATAGTGGATTCCACTTGGACATTTTGAAGGTGTTGTACATATTTCATATTATAAGGGAAGTTTCATAAAAGGTGAGGTTCACTACAACCCTAGAATTTTAAGGGTTCCTATCTTTCCCATTAGGCCCCTTACTAGGTTCCATCTACCTGGAACAAATATGGTGTTGGAAATAATACTGAGAGGGGGGGGGGGGGTGAATCAGTATTATCAAATCAATATAACTTTTTCATTTCCATATTCAGATTCATATATGCTACTTTAGTTAAGGAAACCCGCGTGTATACGTAACTGTGATTAATGCAACCAGCGTATATCCAGTAAACTTATGATTCAATTAGTTGATCCTTAATGAGTGCATCAGAACATTATTAACCATATGAACAGTAAACAGAAGCAGTTAAGACATAACAAATCATCACACACAAGAAGCACACATGAACACCATGATATAAGGTGGAAACCCAATGTGCGTGAAAACCACATGCTACAAGTTGTCTCTATCTTCTTTTAATAAGAAACTTCCTTTTACAATATTTATCTACTGGTGTAGTCTTATACCAATACATAGGCTTCTACCTGCAGAAGGCTACAACCTTCTCTCATTCTCCAGACACTCCTGGAAGGGAGCTACAACCCCCTTAGCTCTTCTACTAGCCGATCCATTTACTAGTATGTAGGTGCTGGCCTACTGAAATGCTCCAACCCTTACACATTTTCCAACTCCTACTGGAAGGGAGCTACCACCCCCTTAGCTCTTCTACTAGCAGATGTACTAGTACATAGGTGCTGACCTACAGAAGGCTACAACCCTCTCTTTCTTCCTCCAGGTACCACGTTTCATACATTTCCAGACTAGATACTCCTGAAGCACAACACAATAATCTGAAGGCCACGTTTCATCCAATTTTCATACTGGAACCATCAATATCATTGAAATAAAAAGTCAATCGATACTAGCATCTGAATTACTGAAACACTGAAACCTTGTCAACAACACAGTCACCAGAACACAGAACAAACAACAGAAATCTGCAACAATAACCAGATCCAACTGCAACTTCAAATATCATATATCATAATGTATACGGTACTATGATGAACCAAAACTGCGTACATACACCAGGGAAAATTTTAAGAACCCCCCCTAAATTTACATGTATAATAAATGGGCGAATCTCCATGGTATATAGGAAAAATGGAAAGCGATTTTATCAATAATATGATATGTATACATAATTTTTTGGCGAATCTCTCACCAGGCATGGCGAATATTTTACTCAATTATAAAATCTTGTGTTTATTAAATACACAAATGAAATCATTGCATTTCTTTAAAATATCTTTTGAAATCAAAATTACCGAAATTACATATCGATAACCTAGTGGGTGTAGGATAAAATTCACCCGTGCCATTCACAGAATGCATGAGAAAAAACCTAATACTATATATAAAACCAAGAAAAATTCAAATTCATCACTTCTAGGGACCTCGTAACCACCCTGCCAATACACAAGTATGTTCCTATTTGCAATTAGAAAAATTACCTAAATTGCAATCTGTTTACTCCACTTCTAGGGACCTCGTAACCACCCTGCCAATACATAAGTATGTTCCTGTTTGCAATTACAAAAATTACCCAAATTAAAATCTGTTTACTCCAGCATATGTTGGAAAGTTATAGAAGGATGACTAGTGCAATCAATCTATTCCTTTTAGCCCTGGATTTGTTTCAGTTTAAAACAGAAGTATACAAATATACTTGTCCAATGTCTATGCTTTAACCATTCACCTTAAGATGTTTTTACAATATAATTTCCTAAGTCTATTTAATATCTTCATTATCATAAAAACCAACCTATATCCATCTTAACTCCACATCTGCCACTCTTAGGGGGATGAAATCTATTTATCCCTCTGAGCACTTGGTAGACCCAGAATTAAGATGGATCTAACATAGAATTTCCCCTTTAAATATTCTATGCTCACATGAATACCATGGGTCAATACCATGGGTTATCATAAACCTAGAGCTTAAAAATTACTATTAGTAATTTATAAAAATTAATAAAATTAATAGTTGATTTTTATTTTATTTTTTATTTTAACCAAGCTAAAATGTTTAACATACATTAAATTACAACATCCATTTTTACTCTTCATCGGATCAAATATTTTTCACTCTATGCTAGTTTGCATATCACGATATTTGATACCTCTCGGGGGTTAGTAGATCCAGAGTAAAGATGGATCTATGCTGGTTTAATACCCCCCTTTAAATAGGCTACATTCCAAGTGAATACCATGGGTCAATACCATGTGCCATTTTGGTGAATACCATGGGTCAATACCATGTGCCATTTTTATTTTTATTAATACTAATATTAGGGTTAATAATTTTTTTTGCATGGTATTAATAACAATCTAGTCCATGGTATTTGTCCCATAGTATAAATATAAGGTGACTTATGGAGTAAATATAAAAAAATGTTTTATTTGTTTACCATACCTCTCGTTTATTTATATTTTTATTAATTTACCATACCATTCATAAAAACAAGGTGACTTATGGAGTAAATATAAAAAAATGTTTTATTTGTTTACCATACCTCTCGCCTATTTATATTTTTATTAATTTACCATACCATTCATAAAAACAAGGTGACTTATGGAGTAAATATAAAAAAATGTTTTATTTGTTTACCATACCTCTCTCTTATTTATATTTTTATTAATTTACCATACCTCTTTTACAAATATGGTATTTGGCCCATAGGATTCACTTAAATAAAACCTCTTTCTTGAGCCTTCATAAATAGAATGAGGGTTATGGACTAAATATAAAAAGAGGTTTTATTTATTTACCATGCGTCTAGTTTATTTATATTTTTATTTATTTACCATACCTTTTGAGTAAGTATAAAAAGACGTTTTATTTATTTACCATACCTCCACTTTATTTATATTTTTATTTGTTTACACCCTTGCATGTATATAAAGTGACTTATGGAGTAAATATAAAAAATGCTTTATTTATTTACCATACCTCTCATTTATTTATATTTTTATTAATTTACCATACCTCTTTTATAAATATGGTATTTGGGCCTTTGGCCCATAGGATTCACTTAAATAAAACCTATTCTTGTAAATGGGCGAATGGTTTCACTTAAATAAAACCTATTCTTGAAAATAGGCGAATGGAAGGTTGTAACTCCTAATTTCAAGGGCTAAATTTACCTTTTTTACCCTCTCCCTTAAAATAAGGTGGGCTATTTGAGGTGATTTGTAATAATGTAATATGATACAAAATATTCGCCCACTAAACATTTAAAACCCCTTAATTTCGCCAAAGGGCGAACATTCGCCCCTAAAATCACCCCTAACGTACACGCTTTCACCAAAGCCAACCCGCGTACAGATCTACAAATATTTTCTCATAACTTTGCAGATGTTCCAGACATCAGTCATACCAAGATCATAACATTTACAAAACATTGCATGCGTCAGTATAAATATCTAGACTAACCAAAATCAAACTGCATAGAGATGATTCATTCCAAGCCATTAGATCCCAATCTATCCTTAGATCTTGTTCTACATCAACCGTTGAGATTCCTCCTTAGCTTAGATCAAGCAATTCATCTTGAACCCATAAACTGCATACTGGATCTCATACTTCATCAAATATTCAAGACTTTCTTGATTTCCTTTGCCTAATGATCTCCTTCTCCTTTTATAGTCTTAGGCCTTACTCAATACCATGGTCCAAAACCATAATTAAGCAATACCTTGCACCCAATACCTGGGTTCAACACTTTGAATGCAATACCACGGACCAAAACCATAGGTTCAAATATGTCAAACTAAATACCATGGATCGACCATAAGCTTTCCCACATGTACACGCTTTTCCATGCATGAAAGTGCGTGTATACGCATACGCGACTTTACATTATCAATCCCGCATGTATACACGATCTGGTTAAGATGAACCTGTGTGTATACCCTACTTGGTATATAGTGAACCTGCGTATATACGCGACTTGGTAAATAGTGAACCTACGTATAACCTGCCTATGTACGCAACTTGGTATATAGTGAACCTACGTATATACTCTTCTTTCTTCATTGATCATCAATTCTTTGCTACTGACCTGCTACACTATAATCTATCATCTTGTGTGAGTTGCCATCAAGGACAACACTTGTCACATAATGCCAACAATCTCCCCCTTTGGACTTGATGGCAAAGCTAACTTGTCATACTAAGAACTATCATCATGTCACATCTGATATCTCTTCTATAGAACCATCAAGTTATATATTTTTCTTCTATGGGTGGGTTGCCATCAAGTACAACACATGCATCATAATGCCAACAATCTCCCCCTTTGGACTTGATGGCAACAACACCAAATCACTCTCCCCCTTTGACATTAAGGGCAAAGGGCGAACCAAGATATTCTCTTTCCTTGATAAACATTCTACTGTCCATACTCCCCCTGAGTACGTGCTGAAATCTCTTAATGAGCTCCCCCTTTGTGTATGCCAAGGTGGACCAATCTGTCCATGCTCCTTCTGAGTACATGCTGAATGCTCTGTTCTGTTGAAGTGTGCTGTTCATGCTCCCCCTGACTGTAAGCAAGGTTTGCAAAAAGATGTTCTACAAGAAAGAACATGACTCTATACCAAAGACTCATACATACATCCATCTCCCAACCAAGTGGGGATATACCAGAATTGACTCATCTACCCAACTAGGTGGGGATACCAGAAGTTTACATATGACAAATAAGTACATTACATTATTCATCCCAGGCATAGTGGGGACACCAACATAGCCTGTTACATGACCTTGATAAGAAAAGATATACATGACATAGAGACGAAATATTTAAAACAATTCTATGAAATTCATCAGCAGCATCTGTCAATCATCATTCAGATCAGCAACCATGTTCTCCTTTTGCACCTATTCCACCTGAAATCAAATCAAACCAACATATACACAACTTTATCCACAGAAGCAGGCGTATATACGCGGATGTTCTTCATAAAGCTCGTGTACAACCACTTCCACATCAGCAACCTGTAAATGTCATGTAACAAGGTATCACTACATATAGATATCAACTCATCCTTTTAAACATCATCATAAAATCATTCACATTATATCATATGTGAAAAACACCATAGTCATCTCATCATCATCAAGATCTGCATGATATTATATACCATCCATGTAACATGACAGGGGGAACATCCCTTATCTGACAATCATCAATCACTATGTATCTAGAGCTCAAGACTTCTTGATATCATCAACAGCCACAATCCATAGTAATCTTGCATCATAACTATATTGTATGATCTTTATGCATATGACAACAGTAGCATATGAGTGGCTCATCACCAAGTACTTTGTACTTCTCCTTATCCTAATGAAGATCACCATATATATATATATATATATATATATATATATATATATATATATATATATATATATATGCTTCATCAAAGAATCAACCACAAATCTGAATTAAACACCAACTATGTAACCCCAAGAATCATATGAGATGGACAACTCATAACCATATCATAGCAAGATATATCATTAAGCATCATCAACAAGGACTACTAACCATAATGCAAACAATGCATTATTAAAAGTATATGCTCCCCCTGAACGTGTGCCATCTGTTCACTGTGAGATCTGATCATGCATATATCAGGAAGAAGTATCAAGGCATCATCATCATGAAACACTTTAAACATCTTACAAGTATCAAGACATTTCCACACATCATCAGCAGATTATAATTATTATCAAACAGAGCAAGTAATGGACTGAATCATATCAGACCCTTTTCCTGAGCCTGTCCCATTGCTTTTCTCAAACTGACATATACGTGACTGTGCACTGTATAACTCGCGTATATACACGACTTCCATTTATGAAACTTGTGTATGAGATTTAGGATACTGAATTTTTACACTTTCAACTCCCTCCGAGTTGATTATGTCTGTAAATTGTGTTGTGCCACCTCTTTTTGACTGTACTTCCTTCTTCTTCCATATCTTCAACTGTGATGATGATGTTTTCTCCTTTTGGTATGGTGCCCATACTTTGTTCCTACATTCCTTTTCTCTATGTCCAAGCTTGTTACATGCATAACATCTTACATGTTTCATATTCCTCCTGTAGCAATCAGCAGCTTTGTGACTAAACATATTGCAAGAAAAACAATATCCATTAAACTACCTGGAATGTGATGATCTTTCTGCATGACGGTCTTGAACCACTCTTCTTCTGCATCTGGCTGCAACATGTCCAAGATTGTGACATACATAACATTCAACACTATTCAGCGGAGGAGTAAAAGATTTTCTTTGAGGAATTTCTTTCCTTGGTTGTTGATGAGATTGACCTCTCATCTCCTTGTTGAGTATTTTAGATTGTGCATTAGTGTTCCTTGTCTTATTGTGTGAACTAGATTCGCTTTCAACAGATTCAGGAAAACCAAGACCAGCTTTGATAGCAGGAGACCTTTGACTACTAAGAATATCATCCAAGATCTTAGTACTATCTTGAAATCGTAAGAGCTTATCTTTTTCTTCTAATTTATCTTTTAGAATATTTACCTAAACCTGATGTTGCTCTTCCTTTTCAAGATACTTCTTCTTCATGTTTTCTTCAACATTTCTTCCTTCTTCCAATTGATGTCTTAGATCAAGAACTTCATTTTCTTGTTTTTCATGAGCTTGGAGAAGTTCTTTATTCTGCTTCTTTGATTCTTCAATATCTTCCTTTAGCGAGAGGATCATGGCTTCAAGCCTTTCATAGTAACTAGATCTATCTCTGAGTTTCTTGATTATTGTGCTCCTTTCATTCACTTCATCGTGCAACTTTTGACATTGATCTTCATTTTCCTTGAACACCTTCCTTACCTTGTTACCTTCCTCTAGTTGAGCTTTTAGTTTGATAGCTTCTTCTTTGAAGGCACATTCCCTTTTGTTTAATAGATCTTGCGGGTCTCTAATTTTGTCTGTAAGCCTTTTAAATACTACCTCTATTTGATATCTTTCTTGCTCACCCATAAGAGCAAATTCAGTTGTTTCGCTATCACTTTCATCGTCTTCAAATGGATAAATAGATGTATCACCAGAGGATAACAAATTCATACCTGATAGTTCTTCATCTTCAAGTGATTCTGAATCTAAAGTGCTTCTTTCACATATTCCCCAATCGATTCTCCCATTGTCATAGCTCTTCTGAGATGTCTTCTTCTTCTTAGGCGCTTTCTTCTTAAGCTTCTTTCCCATTGTTCTACGGATCTCCTTCAAGCGATCAAGCTTCTACCAAAGGACCTACTCTGAAACCAATTATTGGAAATAATACTAGGGGGGGGGTGAATCAATATTATCAAATCAATATAACTTTTGCATTTCCATATTCAGATTCATATACGCTACTTCGGTTAAGGAAAACCGCGTGTATACACAACTATGATTAATGCAACCAGCGTATATCCAGCAAACTTATGATTCAGTTACTTGATCGTTAATGACTGCATCAGAACATTATTAACCATATGAACAGTAAACAGAAGTAGACAAAGCATAACAGATCATCACACATATGAACACCATGATATAAGGTGGAAACTCAATGTGGCTGAAAACCACCTGCTGCAAGTTGTCTCTATCTTCTTTTGATAAGAAACTTCCTTTTACAATACTTCTGTACTGGTGCAGTCTTATACCAGTACACAGGCTTCTACCTGCAGAAGGCTACAACCTTCTCTCGTTCTCTAGACACTCCTGGAAGGGAGATACAACCCCCTTATCTCTTGTACTAGCCGATCCATTTACTAGTACGTAGGTGCTGGCCTACTGAAATGCTCCAACCCTTACTCGTCTTCCAGCTACTACTGGAAGGCAGCTACCAGCCCTTAGCTCTTGTATTAGAAGATGTACTAGTATGTAGGTGCCGACCTACAGAAGGCTACAACCCTCTCTTTATTCCTCCAAGTACCACGTTTCATACATTTTCAGACTGGATACTCCTGAAGCACAACACAATAATCTGAAGGCCATGTTTCATCCAATTTTCATACTGGACCCATCAATATCATTGAAGCACAAAATCAATCTATACTAGCATCTGAATTACTGAAACACTGAAACCCTGTCAACCACACAGTCACCAGAACACAGAACAAACAACAGAACTCTGCAACAATAACCAGATCCAACTGCAACTTCAAGTATCATATATCATAATGTATACGCTACTATGACGAACCAAAAGCGTGTACATACGCGCTTACACCAAAGCCAACACGCGTACAGATCTACAAATATTTTCTCATAACTTTGCAGATGTTCCAAAAATCAGTCATACCAAGATCATAACATTTATTGAACATTACATGCGTCAGTATACAGATCTAGGCTAACCAAGATCAAACCGTATAGAGATGATTCATTCCAAGCCATTAGATCCCAATCTATCCTTAGATATTGTTCTCCATCAACCATTTAGATTCCTCCTTAGCTTAGATCAAGCAATGCATCATGAACCCATAACCTGCATACTGTATCTCATACTTCATTAGATATTCAAGACTTTCTTGATTGCCTTTGCCTAATGATCTCTTCCTCCTTTTATAGTATTAGGCCTTCCTCAATACCATGGTCCAAAACCATAATTAATCAATACCTTGGACCCAATACCTGGGTTCAACACTTTGAATGCAATACCATGGACCAAAACCATAGGTTCAAATATCTCGAATTAAATACCATGGATCAACCATAAGTTTTCCCACATGTACGCACTTTTCCATGCATGAAAGTGCGTGTATACACGTGCACAACTTTACATTATCAATCCCGCGTGTATACGTGATCTGGTTAAGATGAACCTGCATGTTAACGTGCGTGTATACCCTACTTGGTATATAGTGAACCTGTGTATATACGCGACTTGGTACATAGTGAACCTACGTATAACCTGCCTATGTACGCGTCCCCGTATATAGTGAACCTGCGTATATATTCTTCTTTATTCATTGATCATCAATTCTTTGCTACTGACCTACTGCACTATAATCTGTCATCTTGTGTGAGTTGCCATCAAGGACAACACTTGTCACATAATGCCAACAATCCACCCCTTTGGACTTGATGGCAAAGCTAACTTGTCATACTAAGAACTATCATCCTATCACATATGATATCTCTTCTGTAGAACCATCAAGTTATATATTTTTCTTCTATGGGTGGTTTGCCATCAAGTAAAACACATGCATCATAATGCCAACAATCTCCCCCTTTGGACTTGATGGCAACAACACCAAATCACTCTCCCCCTTTGACATCAAGGGCAAAGGGCGGACCAAGATATTCTCTTTCCTTGATAAACATTCTGTTGTCCATACTCCCCCTGAGTACCTGCTGAAATCTCTGAATGAGCTCCCCTTTGTGTATGCCTACGTGTACCAATCTGTCCATGCTCCTTCTGAGTACATGTTGAATGTTATGTTCTGCTGAAGTGTGATGTTCATGCTCCCTCTGACTACAAGCAATGTTTGCAAAAAGATGTTCTACAAGAAAGAACATGACTCTATACCAAAGACTCATACATACATCCATCTCCCAACCAAGTGGGGATATACCAGAATTGACTCATCTACCCAACCAAGTGGGGATACCAGAAGTTTACATATGACAAATAAGAACATTACATTATTCATCCCAGGCATAGTGGGGAAACCAACATAGGCCATTACATGACCTTGATAAGAAAATATATACATGACATAGAGACGAAATATTTAAAACAATTCTATGAAAGTCATCAGCAGCATTTGTTAATCATCATTCGGATCAGCAACCATGTTCTACTTCTACACCTGTTCCACCTGAAATCAAATCAAACCACAGAAACATATGTATATACGTGGATGTTCGTCATAAAATTCGCGTACAACCATTTCCAGATCAGCAGCTTGTAAATGTCCTGTAACAAGGTATGACTACATATAGATATCAACTCATCCTTTTGAACATCATCATAAAATCATTCACATTATATTCACATTATATCATCATCAAGATCTGCATGATCTTATATACCATCCATGTAACATTACCCGGGAATATCCTTTATCTGACAATCATCAATCACTATGTATCTAGAGCTCAAGACTTCTTGATATCATCAACAGCCACAATCCATAGTAATCATGCATCATAACTGTATTGTATGATATTTATTCATAGGACAACAGCAGCATATGAGTGGCTCATCACCAAGTACTTTGTACTTCTCCTTATCCTTATGAAGATCACCATATATCCATCTATATATATATATATATGTATATATGTATATGCATCATCAAAGAATCAACCACAAATCTGAATTAAACACGAACTATGTAACCCCAAGAATCATATGAGATGGACAACTCCTAACCATATCATAGCAAGATATATCATTAAGCATCATCACCAATGACTACTAACCATAATGCCAACAATGCATTATTAAAAGTATATGCTCCCCCTGAACCTGTGCCATCTGTTCACTATCAGATCTGATCATGCATATATTAGCAAGAAGTATCAAGGCATCATCAACACGAAACACTTTAAACATATTACAAGTATCAAGACATTTCCACACATCATCAGTAGATTATAATTATTATCAAACAAATCAAGTAATGGACTGAATCATATCAGACCCTTTTCCTGAGCCTGTCCCACTACTTTTTCTCAAACTGACATATATGCGACTGTGCACTGTATAACTCGCGTATATACGCGACTTCCCTTTATGAAACTTGCGTATGAGATTTAGGATACTGAAGTTTTACACTTTTAGCTCCCTCTGAGTTGATTATGTCTGTACATTGTGCTGTGCCACCTCTTTTTGACTGTACTTCCTTCTTCTTCCATATCTTCATGTGGGATGATGATGTTTTTTCCTTTGGGTATGGTGCCCATACTTTGTTCCTGCATTCCTTTGCTCTATGTCCAAGCTTGTTACATGCATAACATCTTACATGTTTCATATTCCTCCTGTAGCAATCAGCAGCTTTGTGACCAAACATATTGTTAGCACCTAAATCTGCCCTACGCTGAAGGAAGGCAAAAATCAGGGTAACCATAAACCACGCTCAGTCTGGTAGCTATCCCTACCAGAATAGGAGAGGGCTCTCTCCGAATCATGCTCAGTGAAAGGATAATCGAAACGATCTGAAATGCCTTACAGTGAAATATTGATCTTAGGCTAGTAAGTGAATATGGATACAAGAAATAATTTTTATGAATGATCGAGCTTCTGGGATGGTATGGGACCAATGGTCAGCAAAGAACAGAGAATTTAATACAAAGGCACAGATTACTTCATGAGGCAAGGCAGACGAAAAGTGTAGCAATTTAGTTTGGAATAACACGGGACAGAGAGATTGCTAAGGAGTGTGAAAAGGGCATAGGAACATGAATCCTTTTCAACAGAAGAAGAACACTGAACATGAAATTTTCCCACAGGTAGAGCAATAAAATTGAATTCTACCTAATCTCACTCAGAAAATTTCACTGGAAATGAACATGAATTGAATTACGAAACATAACAAAATACATATGAAAACATAAGAGACACATTTTCTACACTCACAACCACAAGAATCTCATGAAACAGAGCCGCTGCCTTTCATTAATTCTCTGTCAAAAATACACAGTGAAGAAACATAGTTTCTTTCCCACAATCTCCTAGAAGTTACAAAATAACTAAACTTTTGCAAATAGCTTACATACAATATATAGAATGTGCCATGAAGAGATAGAACGCCCAAGGGTTGGGGAGTTACTCGAATCATTACAAAATGGAGATGAATAGCCAACCATCAGCTACAGGTGCAGCGCTACAAATATGACATTTGGCTTGGGTGACCATTTTCCTTCCTTCGCCACTTGGATAGAAGTCCATATGGAAATAAAATGCTTTAAATGCCACCTTTTGTGCTAAAAAAATGAAGTGTAGATGAGCGGGCCCACTTGGAGAAGTCGCGAAATAGAAGCAAATTTGGCAATTTTTCCTCTGTGCGCCGCACCATTTTCTCTGTGCATCGTGCTAATTTGGGGCCTATTTTGGGGTACATTCAAGTGTCCAAAATGTGTCCAAGTAGGCTTGTTGGAAAGCCTGTCCTGTCTACTTTCTAACCCCACTGGAATTTTTGAATTTGGTGCTCATTTGCCTCTCCAAATCTCCATTCTCCCAAGACTGCTCCCTGTGTATCAAAAAAGGGGCAGAGAGGCCATTGTTGGGTGTTTTTTGACCTTTTGGAGACTCATATCTTGCCAAAATTTCTTGTTCGGGCACTAGTAGTCGTGATTTTTCCATGCTGAATCCAAAAATGCAAAACATTCCTCATTTGGAGCCCTAGCTTTTTAGCGCCACGCCACAGGGAGAAAAACCCTGTGTTTTGCCCAAAAATTTGTCATGTGACCAAAATTTCCCCAAATTTCTTGAAATTTGGGGTGGAGGTTCTCTATGGGGTGTTATGATGGGCTAAGGAAGCCTCAGCCATGATTCGAAGCCAATCTTGCTCTTTTTCCTCTTTTGCCTTTCTTGTTCCTTTCCTCAATTTCGCCTTCAAGCTCCTTATCCGGGCCCTTGCACTCATATTTCGTGTCCTGTAACGATAAGCCATGTGTCTCAGCAAGGAAAGGTCTTGATCAGCCTTGTCTTGTAGCCCCTCCAAGTGCATGTTCACGCTCTCGAGATGGGCCTCCCAATCCTCATTGATTTCTTGCTCCAATGATGTGAGCTCAACTCTTCTCCTTTGAGCAGCTTGGCGATGCTCACAAATGTTTTGCAGCTCCATAATCGCCTGCTGATCCTCAAGCTGCTTGTTTCTCTACTCCAGGTACTTCATGTTCCACTTGGACCTCTCCAAGTCAAGGGATAAGGCCTCAATCACTGATTGCTGCTCCTGGATGATCTCTATAAGCTCTGCATTTGTTGGTTCTGTACCTATCTCATCATCATTGAGGAGAACGAATTCGGTCTCTCATTCACCTGATGGCCCTTCCTCCTACACTGGCTCCTTATCTCTACCCTACTCATGTGATGTCGATGTCGAAAGCGAGGCCCCTTCCACCCCGAGTGGAGATAACACTCTCTTTACTGCTGCAAACAAAGGCCTACAGCCTTTCTGATAGGTGATGTATACTGGCATAGTAGCAGTCTCATGTCGCTCATACTGATGAGATGGGCCACCTATCTCATGCTCTGCCTCTCATACTACCTGTGGAGTGCTGAAGAAGTCATGGGAGATGAAGTCCTCCCAAGCAATACCCTACAATCCCAACTAATGATCCACCAAAATCCGGATAAGAGCAAAGTGATAAACACTGTTGAGCTGTTGCTGAGGGGTCTTATGCTGCATGAAATTTTTCATCCTCTCTATGTTCCTGCAAATGAAAAATGGGAGGTTCATCATCCACACCCTGGTAAAGTGCATGAGCAACCTGATGTGATAGGCATAAAGGCGAGAAAACCTCCCCTCACAACTGAAGTACTTCATGATCAATTTCATGAGCGGAGCATACTCATATCTCAAAAATCTGAATGGGAAAACTCTCGTGAGCTGACTCAAACAACTGGCCTTAATGTAAGGCTCATAATGATGCCTCTCCAACTTCGTCTTCTTATGCCACTGTTCTCCAATGTTTGGTATGCCTGTTTCCACTGATACGGTTTCGGGTGTCAATGTGAAAGTGACCCCAGCCAAGATAGACTGACCTCTATGTAGGTGAAGTGCAAAAAGACGGGCCAACTCATGATGAAATCTGACATTTGCCACCCTTTGACAAAATTCAAGACATGCTAAATGCTGGAAACATGACATAGCAAGAGGGCATGTCTGCAACTCAGTGAGGGTGTTTGGCTCATCTCTAACATGTTTGCCACTCCGGTGATGTCTTATAGGGGGCTGTTCTCCCGAAGTTGTATCACTGTGGGTTCCCTCCTCATACTCTGATGAAACCTAGGATGCCATGACTGCTATTTTATAAACTAAATTTAGGTTTCCCCTTTGATGATGATGAAAGCTATGTTGTTTTGATAATCTGCCACCAAGGGGACAATGAAACAAGGGAGTATTAGGAGGGGGATAATATAATGGGAATAGGGGTTATAGGAGAATTTTGTTTAGGGATATGTAGGGGGCTTTGGGGTATTTTGATAGGGTACGGTTTGTTTTTTTGCCAAGGTAGGGTTTTAGGGTTTGTATTGAGTGATAAGAGGAGGGGTAAGGGAATAATGAGTTTGGTAATGTTTAGGGTAGTGATAGTAGGAAGAATGAAATAGGGGAATAAGGAATAGGGGTAAGGTAGGAAAAATAACCTTGGCAGCAACAACACTGTGGCACAAACCCTAGCAGAATAGTTTTTCTTTGATGTCTTCTTGTGTTTGCTTTATGAAATTTTTTGCATTTAATTACAGGCATAAAAACCCTTATATCACCCATAAAAATTTGATGCACAAGTTATGTTTCGAGCCTAACTTGCAAATAGATGAGCTCCACAAAAGATTTGAGATGATTTGGTAAAGTTTTGGGTGTTTTGTCCCTGTGTGTCGCGCGCAAAGCCTAGTGCGTTGCGCACTCTGTGTGCACCACGCTAGTTATGATTTAACACTGCAGGCGGGCTCTGTGTGCGCCGCGCTCCTGCCTGTGTGCGCCACGCACCCTGAAACTCCCTCCAATTGCTCCAAATCGCTCAATTGCTCACCTCACTACCTTGCAACGTTCTCCCAATGCCTTGATTGCACAATGAGTTTGTTTTTTGACGGAAACTTGTGTATATAGGCTTGGAGTTCTTTTAAATTTACTTTTTTTTAAAAACCCACTTTTCTAATGTCCTGTTTGGCACCCTTTTCACTGATTTTAATATAACCCTGATTTTCACTTTTCCTCTGAAATTTTGGCTCAAACAATGAAATTTTCAACACTTTTTGCAGGGATTGCATGATAGAGCATCTGGTCATGGGAACCATGACTGCACCTGAAGAAATCAACTCTCGACTCGTTTTGAAAATTTTGTCACAAATTACACTATTTGACTTTTCTTCAAAATGGAGTTTTGAAGAATAGTCGAAGTCTATCAATATGATGGTGAAACTCTACAGATCATTACTTTGCAAGAGCATCCCTCTGGCCTGCATGGCTTTACTGGACATATTAAAGATCAAATTGTTTAATTCCTAGACCAAATGACCAAAAATGACCTTTTTCCATTGA
Organism: Pinus tabuliformis; assembly: GCA_031772625.1. Taxonomy (NCBI): domain Eukaryota; kingdom Viridiplantae; phylum Streptophyta; class Pinopsida; order Pinales; family Pinaceae; genus Pinus; species Pinus tabuliformis. The sequence continues at coordinate 980,852,631 of CM062805.1, read as the reverse complement.
AGGACCAGAACTTGACTATCATGGACCTTTTGATTATTTGACACAAAGACATAAGCCAGCAGGAGCCAGACATGAGGGGAAATGACTAGCATGACTTTCTCCATCAGATCATGGCATGCCCCTAGCGGAATGCAGCTGAATGAATGGAGCGGGACACCTAAAAATGAAATGCATAAAGAGTTTTTATCTCTAACGGAGGACTAACCAGACCGACTCTAACATTGACGAGAGACCGAATTCGTTCTCCTCAATGATGATGAGACAGATACAGAACCAACAAATGCAGAGCTTATAGAGATCATCCAAGAGCAGCAATCAGTGATTGAGGCCTTATCCCTTGACTTGGAGAGGGCCAAGTGGAACAGGAAGTACCTGGAGCAAAGAAATAAGCAGCTTGAGGATCAGCAGGCGATTATGGAGCTGCAAAACATTTGTGAGCATCGCCAAGCTGCTTAAAGGAGAAGAGTTGAGCTCACATCATTGGAGCAAGAAATCAATGAGGATCGGGAGGTCCATCTCGAGAGTGTGAACATGCACTTGGAGATGTTGTTGGACAAGGTCGATCAGGACCTTGCCTTACTGAGACACATGGATTATAGTTACAGGACACAAAATATGAGTGCAAGGGCCCGGATAAGGAGCTTGAAGGCGAAATTGAGGAAAGCAACAAGAAAGGCAAAAGAGGAAAAAGAGAAAGATCGGCTTCGAATCTTGGCTGAGGCTTCCTTGGTCCATCATAACACCCCATAGAGAACCTTCACCCCAAATTTCAAGAAATTTGGGGAATTTTTGGTCACATGACAAATTTTTGGGCAAAACACAGGGTTTTTCTCCTTGTGCGGCGTGGCGCTAAAAATCTAGAGCTCCAAATGAGGAATGGTTTTCATTTTTGGATTCATCATGGAAAATCATGATTATTGGTGCTTGGAAAAGAAATTTTGGCAAGATATGAGTCTCCTAAAGGTCAAAAAACACCCAAAAATGGCCTCTCTGCCCCTTTTTTGACACACAGGAAGCAGTCTTGGGAGAATGGAGATTTGGAGGGGAAAATGAGCACCAAATTCAAAAATTCTAGTGGGGTTAGAAAGTATACAGGACAGGCTTTCCAACAAGCCCACTTGGGAATATTTTGGACACCTACAAGTGCCCCAAAACAGGCCCCAAATTAGCGCGGCACACAGACAAAATGGCGCAACGCACAGAGGAAAAATTGCCAAATTTGCTTCCGTTTCACGAATTTTCGATTCGCAACTTCTCCAAGTGGGCCCGCTCATCTACACTTCAGTTTTTTGGCACAAAATGCAGAATTTAAAGCATTTACTTTCCAGATGGACTTCTATCCAAGTGGCGAAGGAAGGCAAATGGTCACCCAAGCCAAATGTCATGTTTGTAGCGTTGCACCTGTAGCTAATGGTTGGCTCTTCATCTCCATTTTGTAATGATTCAAGTAACTCCCCAACCCTTGGGCGTTCTATCTCTTCATGGCACATTCTATATATTGTATGTAAGCTATTTGCAAAAGGTTGGTTAGTTTGTAACTTCTGGGAGACTATGGGAAAGAAACTCTGTTTCTTCACTGTGTATTTTTGACAGAGAATTAATGAAAGGCAACAACTCTGTTTCATGAGATTCTTGTGGTTGTGAGTGTAGAAAATGTATCTCTTATGTTTTAATATGTATTTTGTTATGTTTCATAATTCAATTCATGTTCATTTCTAGTGAAATTTTCTAAGTGAGATTAGGTAGAATTCAATTTTATTGCTCTGCCTGTGGGAAAATTTCATGTTCAGTGTTCTTCTTCTGTTGAAAAGGATTCATGTTCCTATGCCCTTTTCACACTCAGCAATCTCTCTGTTCCGCGTTATTCCAAACTAAATTGCTACACTTTCTGCTTGCCTTGCCTCACGAAGTAATCTGTGCCTTTGTATTAAATTCTCTATTCTTTGCTGACCGTTGGCCCCATTCCATCGTAGAAGCTCGGTCATTCATAAAAATTGTTTCTTGTATCCATATTCACTTACTAGCCTAAGATAAATATTTCATTGTAAGTCATCTCAGATCGTTTTGATTATCCATTCATTGAGCGTGACTCGGAGAGAGCCCTCTCCTGTTCTGGTAGGGCTAGCTACTAGACTGAGCGTGGTTTGTGGTTACCCTGATTTTTGCCTTCGTTTAGCCTAGGGCAGATTTAGGTGCCATCATAGTGGTGACTCCACTTGGGAACAAAACTGAAATCAAATCCCCATACTTCATAGTAATTCTAAGCTTCCGGATGATGAATCTTAGTATTGGATAGGCTGAGTAAGTTGGTTGTGTCCTGTGATTTTTCTCGATAGCACGTTGGCTTCTAGACGATATACCAGAGCCAATCCAAACCCAGATCCTCCTCACATCTATGAAAACCCCAATTTGATTCCAAGACTCCTTCATCAAGAAAGCACCATAACTCCCATGTTCAAATCCCATTCATGTCCCGACATTTTTGAGTATCTTGAAGAGCTTGAGTTTGACGAACGGTTTGAGATATCATTGTTTGAGTCTAAATACGAAAGGGCTGTTGATTATACTGTCCCCAATCCATAATTTCTTGTAGACTTAGAAACAGAAAGAGATAACCAATTGATCGATAATTATATTGCGGCACAGCCCCAAACTCCAATTGCTAGCCCCTTGCAAACTGTGCACACCCCTCCAACACCTCCGAGGCCAAATCCACTGAGAGTGATGGCTGCCCCTTTTTCACCCCTTGTTCTGCCCCAAGTTCTAGATGATATTCCAGTAGATTATCAAAGTAAAATAACATTTTTTGATGGCACTCCTAACAGCATTACTGCTCAGCAACATGTGGACAAAATGGCAGACTTCTATGAACTCCATGAGATCGATGCGGAGAACGTGGCAATGAGACTCTTTGTACAAAGATTTTCAGTTGATGTGAGGAAATGGTTCAAAGGTTTGTCGGCAGCAAGTATCACTACCTTGGCCTAACTACAAAGACAATTTTTAAACCGATGGGAAGTGAAAAAGAATCCCCTTCAAATTCTGGTTGAATATGAACAAATCAAACAAAACGCTGGTGAGTCGGTCCAAGATTATTTTGTTAGATTTAATGCAGTCTATAATGAAATTCCAGATCATCTAAAGCCACCTGTGGGACTAGCTATGATGAAGTTTCCAGATGGTTTTGATGCTGACATGGCCTACCAATTAAGAGAGAGAGAACTGGCCACAATGGAAGACATGCAGTCAGCGTTGAAGCAAATCTGTTGTCCAAAAGAGCTAGAGCGAAAGCAGAAAAGAAAATCACTGTGAAAGAAGAGTCTTCTTCAATGGATCAACTACTCAAAAAGGTAGAGCAGATGCTTGAAAGGATGAAGCTCGACAAGCCTGAGCCACAACTTAGAAATCCTAAGTTCTGTGGCCAACAGCAGCCACAATATAGAATAAGACAGAGAGATCAGCGAACCCAAGAGTAGGCAGCACAAAAGCCAGTATAAACACCTTTGCAGCAGAATTTTTTGCATGGACTGGAGTTAGATGAGGATGGGAATGTAATAGGTGAAGAAAACCACCTCTTTACTCCAGATGAGCTGCCTACTTACGTTACCAAAGAAGAAGAGTGTGTGGTGAGTTCAGCTGCACACAAAGACACGGATTTCATTCTAGCTGGTGACATTATTTTAGAAGAAGAATCAAAGGAATATCAAAGGGGATATATGAATGCTCTGTCCGCCCAGCAGCAGCGATATTCACTTAGAAATAGAGATGTGTCGGCCAAACCAATTCAGAAAAAGAAGGAGGTTGAAACAGCAAAGAATGATTCATCAGCTACACAAAGAAAACGAAAGGAGGCATATTCACAGCAGCAAGCTGCATCAAAGGAAAAAGAAAAGAAAGAAATCCCAGTCAAAGAGGTAGAAAAGACTCCCACCTTTAGCTTAGAGAATGAGATTTCTAAGTTAAATGTATCCATCCCCTTGACTGAAATACTAAAGAACAGCAGTTATAGAGGACAAATATCTAAGATTTTGAATTTGGACCCAATGTCCGACATGGTGAATGTTGAAGTCGATCAGCCTGAAATGATTTTTGGGCCAGCATCGAATGGTGAGTCTCCTGATAGCAATGTGCCACCCTTTTATATTAGTTTACGATTGCATGATTTTGTGTTACATAATGCCATGTTCGATTCCGGAGCTTCTCACAATCTCATGCCCAAGGCTATCATGGATAAGCTCGGTCTATACATCACCCGGCGATACCATGATCTCTATTCATTTGATTCCAGCTGAGTGATATGTATAGGACTCATCAAATACTTGGTTGTGAGTTTGGATTAGCTTCCCATGAAAAATATTTTGATGGATGTGGTGGTAGCAGATATTCCTCCAAGGTTTGGCATGCTTCTTTCCAGGTCTTGGGTAGCGAAATTGAAAGGGACACTACAGCTGGATTTCTCCTATGCAACGATCTCGGTGTTTGGACAAATGAGGAAATTATATCGAGAAAAGAAAATGAAATATATGATCACAAGCAAGGAGAAACCTATAAATCATCCAATTAACTATGTACATACAGATTTAGAGTCTTTTGTTTTGTTTTCAGATAGTTTAAATGATATAGATAGTCAGATAGTAGAAGCAGATGATATTCCAGAAATAACATAATATTTCAGAGAAATTTTGAAGAAAGAAGGACAAGAAAAGCATAAAAATGTTGAGCAATCAGCTGAAAGCAATGGATAGCAAGCAGGAAAGGCACAACAAACAGATTTTCAGCACTTACAAGAGGAGGAAGAAGGCTTGTGGACCATGGATTTTGATGGAGCAATAGGAAATGATGGCATTGGAATTGGAATTTGGGTATGCAGTCCTTTCTCCGCCCCAAACAAAGTGCCTAGTAGCGTGAGGGTTTGCTCTTACAAGCTGGCCTTTGAGTGTTCAAACAATGAAGCTATGTATGAAGCTCTGATTGCTGGCTTGAAGATTCTTAGAAAGCTGAATTCTAAAAGGATTTCGGTATATGGCGACTCTGAATTGGTAATAAAGCAGGTCAGAGGTGAGTATCAAGCAAAGCATCCTAGGATGCGGGCCTACCGTAATGCAGTTTTAGACATCTTAAAATTATTTTCAGAATACACCTTGACATGTGTGCCTCATATACAAAATAGTATTGTTGATGCTCTTGCCAAGGTAGCAAGTAGTTTGAAGATCCCCATGAACTCCAGAAATAAATTTGAAATCCATGTCAAGCATCGTCCAACCATTCCAGACAATCAGACATGTTGGCAAGTGTTTCAATATGATGAGGAGATTAAGGATTTAAGGCAAGTTCAAAGAAACCTCAATTGATGTAGAAAATGATGATGGTAAAGGGAATGGTATAGATGACGTGTAGATCAATGAAATGGACGTGTTGCAGCTGAAGAATAACATTATTCCTAAAGGCTTGATACCTCTAGAAGAACTTTTTGATCAAGATGATGTAGCCCGAAGCCAATATTGCAACCAATGGAGAAGGGGGTAGAAGAGGTCAACATCGGAACAGCTGCCAATCCTAAGTTGGTAAAATTGTCTAAAGCATTGCCGCCAAAGATCAAGGACAAATACATCAGTTTGATGGCTTCATTTGAAGATGTGTTCGCTTGGGACTATTCTGATTTAAAGACCTATGATACCAATATTATTCAGCACAGGATACCCATCAAGCCCAATCAAAAACCATTTAGACAGAAGCTGAGAAGGATAAATCCAAAGTTTCTTCCATCTATTAAAAAGGAGGTAAACAGGTTGTACAAGTCAAGTATCATTGTGCCCATTAGATTTTCAGATTGGATCTCTAACTTGGTGCCCGTACGAAAGAAGACAGGTGAGATCTGCTTGTGTATTGATTTCAAAAATCTAAATAAAGTCTCATTGAAGCACAACTATCCACTGCCCATGATGGACCATATACTTCAGCGAGTAGTGGGGGAATCTCGTATGTCACTGCTTGATGGTTATTCTGGATATAACCAAATTTCTGTCCATGAAGATGACAAAGACAGGACAGCATTCACCACTCCATGGGGAACCTTTCATTATGCCAAAATGCCTTTCGGTTTAAAGAATGCAGGTGCCACATTTCAGCGTGCAATGGACTTGGCTTTCGCAAATGAGAAGGATGTGTTTTTGGTGGTGTACCTAGATGATTTGACGGTGTTTTCTAAATCTGATGAAGAGCACATGCATCATCTAAAAATTGTCTTTCAAAAGTGCAGAAAATATGGTTTATCGCTGAATCCGAAGAAGAGCTTATTCACCATGGAGGAAGGCAAATTGCTCGGGCACATTATTTCAAAGGATGGCATTCATATTGACCCAGCATGTGTGCAAGCAATTCAGCAAATCGATCTGCCCCGGAATAAAAAAGAGATACAATCGTTCAATGGTAAGATGAATTTTCTGCGTCGCTTTGTGCCTAATCTCGCTGAACACTTAAGAGAGATGACCAACATGCTCAAGAAGGAAAGCCAAGTGAAATTGACAGAGGAGGCTATAAAATCTTTCAATTTGGTCAAATTGGCCCTTTCTTCAGCTCCAGTTCTAGTCAGCCCGAACTACACTCAGGATTTCATATTGTTTTCATTTGCTTCGGAGCACACTATGGCAGCAGTATTATTACAGAAAAGAGATGATCATGAAATACCCATCGCATTCTTCAGTAGAGCTATAAGAGATGCAGCTTTAAAGTACAGCATCAATGAGAAGCAAGCCATGGTACTGGTGAAGGCATTGAAGGATTTCCGAGTATATATTTTACATTCTCATATTTTGGCCTATGTTCCTAACACTGTTGTAAAAGATGTTTTAGTGCAGACCGATCCGGAAGGAAGAAGAGGAAAACGGATTGTAGCCTTGCTGGAATATGATGTGGAAATAAAGCCCACAAAGTTGGTCAAAGGACAGGGGTTGGCAAAGTTAATGGCCGAATCAAACTTGCATTCCTTGGACATAAATCTGATCACTACTATGTCTAATGAGAACGAGGAAATATCATCCATTCAGGTATCGGAAATGTTTGTTCTGTCCCCATGGTATTCAGATATAATATATGTGCTAAAAAATCTATCACTACCGCCCGACATGACTAGAAATAAATCGAGAACACTCAAGTTGAAGGCCGCCAAGTTTTGCATTCTAAATTCTGCGCTATATTGGAATGATCCCGATGGCATTTTGTTGAATTTTTTGGTGGAAGAGGAGGCAAAGAAAGTCATGGAGGATTTCCACGGAGGAGAGTGCGGTGGTCACCTTTTTTGGAAGTCAACAGCAAATAAAATTTTGAGAGCAGGGTACTATTGGCCTACATTATTTGTTGATGTGTACAAGATGGTCAAGCGTTGTCATAAATGTCAGATTTTCGAAGGAAAACAGAAATTACAGCCTTTACCACTTAAGCCTATTGAGGTGAGCGCTCCTTTCCAGTAGTGGGGGTTGGATTTCATTGGTGAAATTCATCCTGCTTCTTCCGGACAACATAGATGGATCCTTACAGCGACAGACTATTGCACAAAATGGATTGAGGCAGCTCCCACCAAACAAGATACAGATACGATAATAATTTCATTTCTTGAAAATAACATCTTGTCTCGCTTTGGTTGTCCAAATAAGTTAATCACCGATAATGCAGCAGCTTTCAAATCAAAAAGGATGGTAGAATTTTGTCATAAATATCACATCATTTTGGGTCACTCAACTGCCTATCATCCGTAAGGCAATGGATTGGTAGAATCTTCAAATAAATCATTGGTCAACATCATCAAGAAGCTGCTGGAAATAAATAAAAAGAGTTGGAATAAGAGGTTGGTCCATGCGCTTTGGGCAGATCGGATCAGTCAGAAAAATCCATTGGTATGTCAACATTTAAGCTTGTTTATGGAGTTGAAACAGTATTTCCCACCTCTCTCGCTGCCTCGGTAGTCAGACTTCTTCAGGAGGCCATCAGTGAAGAAGATCCCATGCAGAGAAGGTGTAATCAAATGGTCCACTTGCAGAAAACAAGAGAAGAAGTTTTCAAGAACACATCCAAATTGCAGGAGAAAATAAAGAAAATCTATGACAGAAAAGCAAAGGTAGATAAATTTTAGTTGGATGATGTGGTGTTGAAGTGGGATGCAAGGAATGAAGAGAAAGGTAAGCACGGAAAGTTCAAGAATCTTTGGAAAGGTCCTTTCAAGATTGCAACATATAGGGGTCAGAATGCCTTTCTTCTGAAGGAAATGAACGGGGAAGATTGTCTAGGAGGGCCAATCAATGGTCTGCTGCTCAAGTAGTACCACTACTGAGCTATTAACGTTGCTTCCACTGTCATTGTAAATACCATTTTATTTCAGTTTGGTTTCAGTCTGTCAAGTTAGTTTTTGAGTCATTTCAATGTCAAGTTTGAGTCAATTTCTTGGTCATTTCAGTTTCATAAATAAGTCAGAGTCCTGTGTTGTAGTCGAAATGATGACTCCATAGCCCAATGGACAAAAGGCACTATCTAGCTCCTCCAGAGATATGTTGTTCTTGGCACCTCCAAGGAGCTACCATCCCCCATTGGAGCCAATGTTAGAGTCGGTCTGGTCAGTCCTCCGTCAGAGATCAAAACTCTTTATGCATTTCATTTTTAGGTGTCCCGCTCCATTCATTCAACTGCATTCCACTAGGGGCATGCCATGATCTGACGGAGAAAGTCATGCTAGTCATTTCCCCTCATGTCTGGCTCCTGTTGGCTTATGTCTTTGTGTCAAATAATCAAAAAGTCCATGACAGTCAAGTTCTGGTCCTTCAACGGACAAAGGTCATTTTTGGTCATTTGGTCTAGGAATTAAACAATTTGGTCTTTAATATGTCCAGTAAATCCATGCAACCCAGAGGGATGCTCTTGCAAAGTAATGATCCACAGAGTTTCACCATCATATTGATAGACTTCAACTATTCTTCAAAACTCTGTTTTGAAGAAAAGTCAAATAGTGTCATTTGTGACAAAATTTTCAAAAAGAGTCGATAGTTGATTTCTTCAGGTGCAGACATGGTTCCCGTGACCAGATGCTCTGTCATGCAATCCCTGCAAAAAGTGTCGAAACTTTCATCGTTTGAGCCAAAATTTCAGAGGAAAAGTAAAATCAGGGTTATATTAAAATCAGTGAAAAGGGTGCCAAACAGGACATTAGAAAAGTGGGTTTTTTAAAAAAAGTAGATTTAAAACATGACCTCCAAGCCTATATACACAAGTTTCCATCACAAAACAAACTCATTGTGTAATCAAGGCATTGGGAGAATGTTGCAAGGTAGTGAGGTGAGCAATTGAGCAATTTGGAGCAATTGGAGGGAGTTTCAGGGTGTGCGGTGCACATAGGCAGGAGCGTGGTGCACACACCAGGCACGGCGCACACACCGGGCGTGGCGCACACAGAGCCCGCCCGCAGTGTTAAATCATAACGAGCGCGGCGCACACAGAGTGCATGGCACACTGGGATTTGCGCGCGACACACAGGGACAAAATGCCTAGAACTTTACCAAATCACCTCAAATATTTTGTGGAGCTCATCTATTTGCAAGGTAGGCTTGAAACATAACTTGTGCATCAAATTTTAATGGGTGATATAAGGGTTTTATGCCTGTAATTAAATGCAAAAAAAATTCATAAAGAAAACATAAGAAGACATCAAAGAAAAACTATTCTGCTAGGTTTTGTGCCACAGTGTTGTTGCTGCCAAGGTTATTTTTCCTACCCTACCCCTGTTCCTTATTCCCCTATTGCATTCTTCCTACTATCACTACCCTAAACACTACCAAACTCATTATTCTCTTAACCCTCCTCCTATCACTCAATACAAACCCTAAAACCCTACCTTGCCAAAAATCCAAACCCTACCCTATCAAAATACCACAAAGCCCCCTACATATCCCTAAAAAAAATTCTCCTACAACCCCTATTCCCATTATATTATCCCCCTCCTAATACTCCCTTGTTTCATTGTCCCCTTAGTGGCAGATTATCAAAACAACATAGCTTTCATCATCATCAAAGGGGTAGCCTAAATTCAGTTTATAAAACAGCAGTCATGGCATCCGAGGTTTCATCAGAGTATGAGGAGGAAACCCACAATGATATAGCATCGGGAGAACAGACCCCCAGGAGACATCACTGGAGTGGCAAACATGTTAGAGATGAGCCAAACACCCTCACCGAGTTGGAGGCATGCCCTCTTGCTATGTCATGTTTCCAGCATTTAGAATGTCTTGAATTTTGTCAAAGGGTGGCAAATGTCAGAGTTCATCATGAGTTGGCCCGTCTTTTTGCACTTCTCCTACATGGAGGTTAGTGTATCTTGGCTGGGGTCACTTTCACATTGACACCCGAAACCGTGTCAGTGCCAACAGGCATACCAAACATTGGAGAACAGTGGCATAAGAAGAAGAAGGTGGAGAGGCATCATTATGAGCCTTACATTAAGGCCAGTTGTTTGGGTCAGCTCATGAGAGTTTTCCCATTCAGATTTTTGAGAGATGAGTATGCTCCGCTCATGAAATTGATCATGAAGTACTTCAGTTGTGAGGGGAGGTTTTCTCGCCTTTATGTCTATCACATCATGTTGCTCATGCACTTTACTAGGGTGCAGATGATGAACCTCCCATTTTTCATTTGCAGGAACATAGAGAGGATGAAAAATTTCATGCAGCATAAGACCCCTCAGCAGCAGCTCAACAGTGTTTATCACTTTGCTCTTATCCGGATTTTGGTGGATCATTAGTTGGGATTGCAGGGTATTGCTTGGGAAGACTTCATCTCCCGTGACTTCTTCAGCACTCCACAGGTAGTATCAGAGGCAGAGCATGAGATAGGTGGCCCATCTCATCAGTATGAGCGACATGAGACTGCTACTATGCCAGTATACATCACCTATCAGAAAGGCAGTAAACCTTTGTTTGCAACAGCAAAGCGAGTGTTATCTCCACCTGGGGTGGAAGGGGCCTCGCTTCCGACATTGGCATCACATGAGGAGGGCAGAGGTAAGGAGCCAGTGTAGGAGGAAGGGCCATCAGGTGAACGAGAGACTAAATTCGTTCTCCTCAATGATGATGAGACAGATATAGAACCAACAAATTCAGAGCTTACAGAGATCATCCAGGAGCAGCAATCAGTGATTGAAGCCTTATCCCTTGACTTGGAGAGGGCCAAGTGGAACATGAAGTACCTGGAGCAGAGAAACAAGTAGCTTGAGGATCAACAGGCGATTATGGAGCTGCAAAACATTTGTGAGTATCGCCAAGCTACTCAAAGGAGAAGAGTTGAGCTCACATCATTGGAGCAAGAAATCAATGAGGATCGGGAGGCCCATCTCGAGAGCGTGAACATGAACTTGGAGAGGCTACTGGACAAGGCCGATCAAGACCTTGCCTTTCTCAGACACATGGATTATAGTTACAGGACACGAAATATGAGTGCAAGTGCCCGGATAAGGAGCTTGAAGGCGAAATTGAGGAAAGCAACAAGAAAGGCAAAAGAGGCAAAAGAGCAAGATCGAATTTGAATCTTGCCTGAGGCTTCCTTGGCCCATCATAACACCCCATAGAGAACCTCCACCCCAAATTTCAAGAAATTTGGGGAATTTTTGGTCACATGACAATTTTTTGGGCAAAACACAAGGTTTTTCTCCCTGTGCGCCGCGCCACTGGCACGACGCTAAAAATCTAGAGCTCCAAATGAGTAATGGTTTTCATTTTTGGATTCAGCATGGAAAATCACGACTACTGGTGCCCGGACAAGAAATTTTGGCAAGATATGAGTCTCCAAAAGGTCGAAAAACACCCAAAAATGGCCTCTCTGCCCCTTTTTTGACACACAGGAAGTAGTCTTGGGAGAATGGAGATTTGGAGGAGAAAATGAGCACCAAATTCAAAAATTCTAGTGGGATTAGAGAGTAGATAGGACAGGCTTTCCAAAAAGCCCACTTGGGCACATTTTGGACACATGCAAGTGCCCCAAAACAGGCCCCAAAGTAGCGCGGTGCACAGAGGAAAAATTGCCAAATTTGCTTCCGTTTCAAGAATTTTTGATTCGTGACTTCTCCAAGTGGGCCCGCTCATCTACACTTCGGTTTTTTGGCACCAAAGGTAGCATTTAAAGCATTTTATTTCCAGATGAACTTCTATCCAAGTGGGGAAGGAAGGCAAACGGTCACCCAAGCCAAATGTCATGTTTGTAGCGCTGCACCTATAACTGATGGTTGGCTCTTCATCTCCATTTTGTAATGATTCGAGTAACTCCCCAACCCTTGGGCGTTCTATCTCTTCATGGCACATTCTATATATTGTATGTAAGCTATTTGCAAAAGGTTGGTTAGTGTTATGAAACCAGCTCAAGAAAAGATAGAAAAGATAGATCAACGCCTTAGAATTCAGCCTCTTCGAGGGGGCAACCTCCTTTACATTACATAAATGAACAATTCTTTGATGATTCAAATGAAAAAACCTCCTTTCTATATATAGGAGTCTAAGGAGTCACAATATAATCCAGCCGACCTAACAATAATAATATAAAGCCACAAAAATAACAATAGAGGGATTCTATGGGGCACAGAAATAACAATATGGGGGTAATAGGGGCACAACAATATAAATAAGGGGTATAACTACAATAGTAATGGGGTAATCACTAGTATTATAGGGACCCAACATGCCCCTCTCCTTCAAAAAAGTGTTGTCCTCAACGCTTGAGTAGTTCTGGATACTTCTGCATAAAATTCTCATCCTCCCATGTGGAATCTTCAGCGGATAAGTTCTTCCACTTGATAAGATACTCTGAAATTGATCGATTTCGTAGCTGTCGAGTTCTTGTTTCTGTGACTGCTTCCGGTTCCAATATAATTTTTCCTTCCTCGTCAAGTTCTGGCAATATTGTTTGAATTGGGAGCTTGTTGCCTATAACCTTCTTTAAACATGAAACATGGAAAACTGGGTGCAATCGAGAAGCTGCAGGAAGCTCCAATTTGTATGCCATAGTACCAATCTTTTGCAACACCTTGTACGGACCATAATACTTTGGTGATAATTTATTATCCTTCTTAGCTTGCTTTAGGGACATTTGCTTATATGGTTGTAGCCGTAGGAATACCCAATCACCTACATCAAAACTTCTTTCACTGCGATGTTGATCTGCCTGTTGTTTCATTCTATTTTGTGCCAACACGAGGTTATCCTTTAAGAGTTGGAGGACTTGTTGTTGATGTTCGATGTGATGTTCCACTGCCTGAACCTTAGAATTTTCTCTTAAATATGATGTGATGGATGGTGGTTGATACCCATAAAGTGCCATAAATGGGGTCATTTTTGTTGCTGTATGGAAGGAAGTGTTATACCACCATTCAGCCAGAGGCAACCATTTGACCCATTGTGTCTGTTTATCAGATACAAAGCAACGAAGATATCCTTCCAAACATTTGTTTACTATCTCAGTTTGCCATCAGATTGAGGATGATAAGATGAGCTATGAGCTAACTGAGTACCAAGACAAGAAAATAATTTTGTCCAAAAATTTCCAGTGAAAATGGGATCTCTGTCACTTACAATAATCTTTGGGTTTCCATGTAGCTTTTGAACTGTTTCCATAAATGCAGTAGAAACTGTACTGGCTTTAAATGGATGTGATAATGCACAAAAGTGTGCATACTTGGTAAGTCTGTCAACTACCACCATGATGACACTCTTTCCCTCAGACTTGGGTAAACCTGTGATAAAATCCATTGAAACCTCCTCCCAACGTTGGCTTGGAATGGATAAAGGTTGTAATAGACCCGGTGTCTTAATTGTTTCAACTTTATTTTGTTGGCAAACCAAACATTCCGCCACAAACTTTTGAATATCTGATTTAAGGCCATCCCAAAAAAATTCCTTCTTAACCCTGTGGTAAGTTTTTAAAAATCCTGAGTGCCCTCCTAAGGGAGAAGTGTGCAATTCCATAAGAATCTTTTGTTTTAGCTGGGAATTCTTACAGAGGTATAAGCGATCTTTGTACCATAACGAATCATTTTTCCAGCTAAATGTATCAGAAGTACTGGAATCTTGTTGTAGCTTTCGAATAAGTGCCCACACTTCTTCGTCATTCTTCCATTCCTCCCTTGCTTCGTTTATCCAATCTGGTTGGATAATAGAAATGGCACACAACAATGCTTCCACATCCTCATCCTTTCTTGAGAGTGCATCTGCCACCACATTTTGCTTCCCTTTTTTGTAGATGATTTCAAAGTCATAACCCAACATCTTTGTGACCCACTTTTGTTGCTCTTCAGAGGATAATCTTTGTTCTAAAAAGTATTTAAGGCTATCATGATCCGTTTTTACCTTGAAGTGTCTTCCCATTAGGTAGGGTCGCCATTTCTTAAGTGCATGGAGTATTGCCAACATTTCCTTCTCATAAATAGCTTTGCTTAAAAACTTTCCCTTGATTGGACGACTTTCAAAAGCAATGGGTCTTTCATCTTGCATTAGAACAGCACCAATTCCATTTCCTGAAGCATCACATTCCACAATAAAGGTTTTTGTGAAGTCCGGTGTAGCTAAGACCGGTGCTTGGCACATTGCCTCTTTAAGATGTTCAAAGGCCTTTGTTGCTTCCGGAGTCCATGAAAATGAATCTTTCTTCAATAATGTTGTTAGAGGTGCTGCTATTCTCCCATAATTCTTAACAAACTTGCGATAATACCCTGTCAACCCAAGAAATCCTCGCAGATGCTTTATGGATGTGGGGATTTTCCATTCCTTAATGGCTTTAATTTTGCTAGGGTCTACCTTAACTCCTTCATGAGATACAATATGACCCAAATATTCCACCTCCTGGACTCCAAAGAAACATTTGGATCTTTTTGCATATAATTGTTTCTCCTCCAATAGTTGTAGCACCCTGTCAACATGTTCAACATGATCCTTCCAAGACTTGCTGTAGATTAGTATATCATCAAAAAATACTAACACAAATTTTCTAAGGAATGGTTTGAAAATTGAATTCATCAAACCTTGAAATGTTGAAGGTGCATTGGTAAGGCCAAAAGGCATGACCAAAAATTCATAATGACCCTCATGAGTTCTAAATGCCGTTTTCGGAATGTCTTCAATCTTCATTCTGATTTGATGATATCCCGAACGAAGATCCAACTTGGTGAAGTAAATTGATCCATGCAATTCATCCAGTAATTCATCAATGACAGGAATGGGGAACTTATCTTTAATAGTGAGCTTGTTGAGCTCCCTATAATCCGGACACATGCGCCATGATCCATCCTTCTTGTGCACCAATACTACTGGAGCTGAGAAAGAACTTTGACTCGGTTGAATTATACCAGCCTCTAGCATTTCTGCAACCATACGTTCAATTTCACTTTTTTGGACATAGGGATATCTGTACGGCCTGATGTTTGGAGGAACACTTCCTGGAATCAGATGAATAGCATGATCATGATCACGCATAGGTGGGAGACCTTTGGGAGTCTCAAATACCTTGGAATGATTGTCCAGGACTTTTTGGAGATCTGGAGAAATAGATGATTCCAATGTGGAAACATCTAGCGAACATAATTGTGCAATTACACCTCTTTGCTCCTTTTTTAGAAGCTTTGTCATGCCATTAGAGCTGATTATCTTTCCTGGTTTCCCTGCAATACCCCTTAATTCAACTTCCTTTCCTTCCGTAGAAAATTTGATGAAAAGTTCTTGAAAATTAAAAGCTATTGTACCCAAGGATTGTAGCCATTGGACTCCTAGTACAACATCAGCACCTCCCATTGGAATGGAAAGCATTGGGCTAGTCAATACATATTCTCCCATGGATAGCTTGATATTATGGCACTTTCCAGAGCAATTTATTGTTCCTCCATTTGCAATCATCACTTGACACTCTGGTGCTGGATATAGGAAGCAATTCAATTCTTTTGCTACCCTACAATGAATAAAATTGTGGGTGCTTCCTGAATCAATCAACACTATTACCTTTTTCTTCTTGATTTGTCCTTCTATCTTGATGGTTTGAGGAGTGGTAATTCCCGCCAATGCATTACAAGATATGGTCGGATTTATTTGTTCTTCATCTAGGCTTTGTTCCTGGAATATATCCTCTTCTTTTGACCTTTCTTGCTCCTTTTCTTCTTCCTCTTCACAATCTATGTAGAATAATTTCTTCTCAGCACACTTATGACCTTTTGTGTATTTGCTATCACAATTGTAACAAAGCCCTTTTGCTCTTTTTTCTTCCAATTGTTGTGGTGTCAACCTTGTAGGTTGTGGAAGACTAGGGGCAACAACACTTCCGTCTTTATAGTTGTGAGTGGTATGCTTCCTAGTTGCCATAATTTTGCTTTCCATTTTTCTTGCTAACCTGAATGCCTTCTCTAATGAATCAGGTTCCCAAAGGCGAACATCATGTTGGATATTATCCTTTAAAGACCCTATGAACACATCAATCCTATGCTCCTCTGGAATATCTTTTACCCTTATGTTCAATTTTTGGAACTCCTCAATGTGCTCCATTATTGAACCCTTTTGTTTGAGACTTATCAATTGGCTAAAAAAAGTGTTGCTTTTTGTATCCTCATAATGTGCTATCAATTCT
This sequence comes from Pinus tabuliformis, assembly GCA_031772625.1. Classification (NCBI taxonomy): domain Eukaryota; kingdom Viridiplantae; phylum Streptophyta; class Pinopsida; order Pinales; family Pinaceae; genus Pinus; species Pinus tabuliformis. Next base: position 980,836,002 of record CM062805.1, on the reverse strand, counting down.
TCCGTAAAAATTGCCCAAGTGATAAATTGTTTACGAGAACAAAGCCATTGATACCATACAAACTGATTTGGTTCCAAATATACAGTTGCCATACGTACCTTTTGTGCGTTTTTCACATTATTGAGATCGAAGAATTGCTCCATCTGTAATATCCATGTGGCGGATCCTTGCCATCAAACTTCCTCATATCGATTTTTGGAATATGGTGATTCTTCGATCCAACATTAGCATCTATGGAATCATGATTAACATTTCTTTTGTTCTCATCATGAGTTTCCTTTACTACCTTTTCACCATTAGTAAGTATTTCTTGTAGAAAATTTGTCAAATCTGTCTTCAAATCTGCCATGCCTGTCTTCAAATTTGCGTTCAAATCTATCTTCAAATTGTCCATCTTAGCTTCCATGCCATTCATCTTAGCTTCCACACCATTTATCTTAGCTTCCATGCCATTTATCTTAGCATCTGTTAACTTTTGTGAGCGTGACATTTGTTGCACTTGTTCTTGTAATTTTGATATATCATGTAGCATTTCTTCCTCTTCTTCATGAGTCATGCTAGAGCTTTCAGGTTCCTTACTAGGTGTTTGCATTTTCTTTCCTCGGGGCATCAGTTACCGATAATAATGCTCTACTATGCCCTTTGAATTCCTTCAAAATAAATTTTCAAACCAAGCTTAAGCAAAAATTTAAAAAAATCTACACACCTTTTTTCACTTTGTAGGAGCTCGATATTGCCTCTGATGTATCTCTGTAATTTCCAATCATCTAGTTTTGAATTTGTGACCTGTAGTAGCTCTCTGTGTCCTCTTTCCAATGCCACCAGTCTGATGCAAATTGGATTCTCCACGAAAGATTTATGCACAATCTCCCAAGATGACCTGATTATAGACCTTTCCAGAAGAGCGAACTTGTATGAAGTGCCACGTGTACAATTTTCGATATTTGGTTCTGAAAAAGATATACAAGAAACTACAGTCCATCCTCTTTCTGTACCTTCTTACGAAATTTCAATCTGATTCCCAGAGAGAAGGTTATGATAATTTTCCCCAGGTCACCTGTTTTGAATGTAATTCAGGAGTCTGCAAAAAGACCAACTTCCTCAGATCATATCTCCGAAAATATCGCACGAAAAGCTCTGAAATTCGGACCCAAGGTTCAGCACGATTTCTTCTCAAATGGGTTTTGTTTGCGACTTCTGAAACGTCACAGAAAAAAAGTTATAGCGAAAATTCCACGATGACCTGTTTGGAGCAGCGAAACCCTAGAATCCAAAGCTCTGATACCAAATGTTATGAAACCAGCTCAAGAAAAGATAGAAAAGATAGATCAACGCCTTATAATTCAGCCTCTTCGAGGGGGCAACCTCCTTTACATTACATAAATGAACAATTCTTTGATGATTCAAATGACAAAACCTCCTTTCTATATATAGGAGTCTAAGGAGTCACAATATAATCCAACCGACCTAACAATAATAATATAAAGCCACAAAAATAACAATAGAGGGATTCTATGGGGCACAGAAATAAAAATATGGGGGTAATTGGGGCACAACAATATAAATAAGGGGTATAACTATAATAGTAATGGGGTAATCACTAGTATTATAGGGACCCAACAATTAGTTTGTAACTTCTGGGAGACTGTGGGAAAGAAACTCTGTTTCTTCACTGTGTATTTTTGACAGAGAATTAATGAAAGGCAACAGCTCTGTTTCATGAGATTCTTGTGGTTGTGAGTGTAGAAAATGTGTCTCTTATATTTTCATATGTATTTTGTTATGTTTCATAATTCAATTCATGTTCATTTCTAGTGAAATTTTCTGAGTGAGATTAGGTAGAATTCAATTTTATTGCTCTGCCTGTGGGAAAATTTCATGTTCAGTGTTCTTCTTCTATTGAAAAGGATTCATGTTCCTATGCCCTTTTCACACTCTTCAGCAATCTCTCTGTTCCGCGTTATTCCAAACTAAATTGCTAAACTTTTCGCTGCCTTGCCTCACGAAGTAATATGTGCCTTTGTATTAAATTCTCTGTTCTTTGTTGACCGTTGGCCCCATACCATCCCAGAAGCTGGGTCATTCATAAAAATTGTTTCTTGTATCCATATTCACTTACTAGCCTAAGATAAATATTTCACTGTAAGTCATCTCAGATCGTTTCGATTATCCATTCACTGAGCGTGACTCAGAGAGAGCCCTCTCCTGTTTTGGTAGGGCTAGCTATCAGACTGAACGTGGTTTGTGGTTACCCTAATTTTTGCCTTCCTTCAGCCTAGGGTAGATTTATGTGCTAACACATATTGCAAGAAAAACAATATCCATTAAAGTACCTGGAATGTGATGATCGTTCTGCATGATGGTCTTGAACCACTCTTCTTCTGCATATGGTTGCGACATGTCCAAGATTGAAACATACATAACATTCAACACTATTCATCGGAGGAGTAAAAGATTTTCTTTGAGGAATTTCTTTCCTTGGTTGTTGATGAGATTGACCTCTCATCTCCTTGTTGAGTATTTCAAATTGTGCATTAGTGTTCCTTGTCTATTTTGTGAACTAGATTCACTTTCAACAAATTCATGAAAACCAAGACCAACTTTGATAGAAGGAGACCTTTGACTACTAAGAATATCATCCAAGATCTTAGTACTATCTTGAAATCGTAAGATCTTATCTTTTTCTTCTAATTTATCTTTTAGAATATTTACCTCAACCTGATGTTTCTCTTCCTTTTCAAGATACTACTTCTTCATGTTTTCTTCAACATTTCTTCCTTCTTCCAACTGATGTCTTAGATCAAGAACTTCATTTTCTTGTTTTTCATGAGCTTGGAGAAGTTCTTTATTCTGCTTCTTTGATTCTTCAAGATATTCTTTTAGCGAGAGGATCGTGGCTTCAAGCTTTTCATAGTAACTGGATCTATCTCTGAGTTTCTTTATTATTGTGCCCCTTTCATTCACTTCATCCTGCAACTTTTGACATTGATCTTCCTTTTCCTTGAACACCTTCCTTACCTTGTTACCTTCCTCTAGTTGAGCTTTTAGTTTTGTAGCTTCGTCTTTGAAGGCACATTCTGTTTTGTTTAATAGATCTTGTTGGTCTCTAATTTTGTCTGTAAGCCTTTTAAATACTGCCTCTATTCGATATATTTCTTGCTCACCAATAAGAGAAAATTCAGTTGTTTCGTTATCGCTTTCATCGTCTTCAAATGGATAAATAGATGTATCACTAGAGGATAACAAATTCATACCTGATAGTTCTTCATCTTGAAGTGATTCTGAATCTGAAGTGCTTCTTCCACATATTCCCCAATCGATACTCCCACTATCATAACTCTTCTGAGATGTCTTCTTCTTCTTAGGCGCTTTCTTCTTAAGCTTCTTTCCCATTGTTCTACGAATCTCCTTAAAGCGATCAAGCTTCTACCAAAGGACCTGTTCTGAAACCAATTGTTGGAAATAATATTGAGAGGGGGGGGGATGAATCAGTATTATCAAATGAATATAAATTTTTCATTTCCATATTCAGATTCATATATGCTACTTCAGTTAAGGAAACCCGCGTGTATACGCAACTGTTATTAATGCAACCAATGTATATCCAGCAAACTTATGATTCAGTTAGTTAATCCTTAATGAGTGCATCAGAACATTATTAACCATGTGAACAGTAAACAGAAGCAGTTAAAGCATAATAGATCATCACACATAAGAAGCACACATGAACACCATGATATAAGGTGGAAACCCAATGTGGTTGAAAACCACCTGCTGCAAGTTGTCTCTATCTTCTTTTAATAAGAAACTTCCTTTTACAATATTTCTGTACTGGTGCAGTCTTATACCAGTACACAGGCTTCTACCTACACACGGCTACAACCTTCTCTCATTCTCCAGACACTCCTGGAAGGGAGCTACAACCCCCTTAGCTCTTGTACTAGCCGATCCATTTACTAGTATGTAGGTGCCAGCCTACTGAGATGCTCCAACCCTTACTTGTTTTCCAGCTTCTACTGGAAGGGAGCTACCACCCCCTTAGCTCTTGTACTAGAATATGTACTAGTATGTAGGTGCTGACCTACAGAAGGTTACAACACTCTCTTTCTTCCTCCAGGTACCATGTTTCATACATTTTCAGACTAGATACTCCTGAAGCACAACACAATAATCGAAGGCCACGTTTCATCCAATTTTCATACTAGACCCATCAATATCATTGAAGCACAAAATCAATCAATACTAGCATCTGAATTACTGAAACACTGAAACCCTGTCAACAACACAGTCACCAGAACACAGAACAAACAACAAAACTCTGCAACAATAACCAGATCCAACTGCAACTTCAAGGATCATATATCATAATGTATACGCTACTATGATGAACCAAAACCACATACATACGCGCTTTCACCAAAGCCAACCCACATACAGATCTACAAATATTTTCTCATAACTTTGCAGATGTTCCAGACATCAGTCATACCAAGATCATAACATTTACAGAACATTACATGCATTAGTATACAGATCTAGACTAACCAAGATCAAACCGTATAGAGATTATTCATTCCAAGCCATTAGATCCCAATCTATCCTTAGATCTTGTTCTCCATCAACATTTGAGATTCCTCCTTAGCTTAGATCAAGCAATGCATCATGAACCCATAACCTGCATACTGGATCTCATACTTCATCAGATATTCAAGACTTTCTTGATTGCCTTTGCCTAATGATCTCCTTCTCCTTTTATAGTCTTAGGCCTTACTCAATACCATGGTCCAAAACCATAATTAATCAATACCTTGGACCCAATACCTGGGTTCAACACTTTGAATGCAATACCACAGACCAAAACCATAGGTTCAAATATGTCGGACTAAATACCATGGATCAACCGTAAGTTTTCCCACATGTACGTGCTTTTCTGTGCATGAAAGTGTGTATATATGCATACGCGACTTTACATTATCAATCCCACGTGTATACGCGATCTGGTTAAGATGAACCTGCATATATAACCTGCGTGTATACCCTACTTGGTACATAGTGAACCTGCGTATGTACGCGACTTGGTACATAGTGAACCTATGTATAACCTGCCTATGTACGTGACTTGGTATATAGTGAACCTACGTATATACTCTTCTTTCTTCATTGATCATCAATTCTTTGCTATTGACCTGCTGCACTATAATCTGTCATCTTGTGTGACTTGCCATCAAGGACAACACTTGTCACATAGTGCCAACAATCTCCCCCTTTGGACTTGATGGCAAAGCTAACTTGTCATACTGAGAACTATCATCCTGTCACATCTGATATCTCTTCTGTAGAACATCAAGTTATATATTTTTCTTCTATGGATGGGTTGCCATCAAGTACAACACATGCATCATAATGCCAACAATCTCCCCCTTTGGACTTGATGGCAACAACAACAAATCACTCTCCCCCTTTGACATCAAGGGCAAAGGGCAGACCAAGATATTCTCTTTCCTTGATAAGCATTCTGTTGTCCATACTCCCCCTGAGTACCTGCTGAAATCTCTGAATGAGCTCCCCCTTTGTCTATGCCAAGTTGTACCAATCTATCCATGCTCCTTCTAAGTACATGCTGAATGCTTTGTTCTGCTGAACTGTGTTATTCATTCTCCCTCTGACTGTAAGCAAGGTCTGCAAAAATATGTCCTACAAGAAAGAACATGCCTCTATACCAAAGACTCATACATACATCCATCTCCCAACCAAGTGGGGATATACCAGAATTGACTCATCTACCCAACCAAGTGGGGATACCAGAAGTTTACATATGACAAATAAGTACATTAAATTATTCATCCCAGGCATAGTGGGGAAACCAACATAGGCCATTACATGACCTTGATAAGAAAAGATAGACATGACATAGAGACGAAATATTTAAAACAATTCTATGAAAGTCATCAACAGCATTTGTCAATCATCATTCATATCAGCAACCATGTTCTCCTTCTGCACCTGTTCCACCTGAAATCAAATCAAACCAACATATGCGTGACTGTATCCACAGAAATAGGCGTATATACACGGATGTTCTTCATAAAACTTGCATACAACCAATTCCAGATGAGAAACCTGTAAATGTCTTGTAACAAGGTATGACTGCATATAGATATCAACTCATCCTTTTGAACATCATCATAAAATCATTCACATTATATCATATGTGAAAAACACCATAGTCATCTCATCATCATCAAAATCTGCATGATCTTATATACCATCCATGTAACATTACACGGGAATATCCCTTATCTGACAACCACCAATCACTATGTATCTAGAGCTCAAGACTTCTTGATATCATCAACAGCCACAATCCATAGTAATCCTGCATCATAACTGTATTCTATGATCTTTATGCATATGACAACAACAGCATATGAGTGGCTCATCACCAAGTACTTTGTACTTCTCCTTATCCTTATGAATATCACCATATATATCTATATATATATATATATATATATATATATATATCTATATATATATATATATATATATATATGCATCATCAAAGAATCAACCACAAATCTGAGTTAAACACCAACTATGTAACCCCAAGAATCATATGAGATGGACAATTCATAACCATATCATAGCAAGATATATCATTAAGCATCATCACCAAGGACTACTAACCATAATGCCAACAATGCATTATTAAAAGTATATGCTCCCCCTGAACCTGTGCCATCTGTTCACTGTCAAATCTGATCATGCATATATCAGCAAGAAGTATCAAGGCATCATCATCATGAAACACTTTAAACTTCTTACAAGTATCAAGACATTTCCACACATCATCAGAAGATTATAATTATTATCAAACAAAGCAAGTAATGGACTGAATCATATCAGACCGTTTTCCTGAGCCTGTCCCACTACTTTTCTCAAACTGACATATACGCGACTGTGCACTGTATAACTCACGTATATATGCAACTTCCCTTTATGAAACTTGCGTATGAGATTTAGGATACTGAAGTTTTACACATTCAGCTCCCTCTGAGTTGATTATGTCTGTACGCTGTGCCACCTCTTTTTTACTATACTTCCTTCTTCTTCCATATCTTCAAGTGTGATGATGATGTTTTCTCCTTTTGGTATGGTGCCCATACTTTGTTTCTGCATTCCTTTGCTCTATGTCCAAGCTTGTTACATGCATAACATCTTACATGTTTCATATTCCTCTTGTAGCAATTAGCAGCTTTGTGACCAAACATATTGCAAGAAAAACAATATCCATTAAAGTACCTGGAATGTGATGATCTTTCTGCATGACGGTCTTGAACCACTCTTCTTCTGCATCTGGCTGCAACATGTCTAGGATTGTGACATACAAAACATTCAACACTATTCATCGTAGGAGTAAAAGAATTTCTTTGAAGAATTTCTTTCCTTGGTTGTTGATGAGATTGACCTCTCATCTCCTTGTTGAGTATTTCAGATTGTGCATTAGTGTTCCTTGTCTTATTTTGTGAACTAGATTCACTTTCAACAGATTCATGAAAACCAAGACCAGCTTTGGTAGCAGGAGACCTTTGACTACTAAGAATATCATCCAAGATCTTAGTACTATCTTGAAATCGTAAGAGCTTATCTTTTTCTTCTAATTTATCTTTTAGAATATTTACCTCAACCTGATGTTGCTCTTCCTTTTCAAGATACTGCTTCTTCATGTTTTCTTCAACATTTCTTCCTTCTTCCAACTGATGTCTTAGATAAAAAACTTCATTTTCTTGTTTGTCATGAGCTTGGAGAAGTTCTTTATTCTGCTTCTTTGATTCTTCAAGATCTTCCTTTAGCGAGAGGATCGTGGCTTCACGCCTTTCATAATAACTGGATCTATCTCTGAGTTTCTTGATTATTGTGCTCCTTTCAATCACTTCATCCTACAACTTTTGACATTGATCTTCCTTTTCCTTGAACACCTTCCTTACCTTGTTACCTTCCTCTAGTTGAGCTTTTAGTTTGGTAGCTTCTTCTTTGAAGGCAGATTCCCTTTTGTTTAATAGATCTTGTTGGTCTCTAATTTTGTCTGTAAGCCTTTTAAATACTGCCTCTATTCAATATCTTTCTTGCTCACCCATAAGAGCAAATTCAGTTTTTTCACTATCGCTTTCATCGTCTTCAAATGGATAAATAGATGTATCACCAAAGGATAACAAATTCATACCTGATAGTTCTTCATCTTGAAGTGATTCTGAATCTGAAGTGCTTCTTCCACATATTCCGCAATCGATTCTCCCACTATCATAGCTCTTCTGAGATGTCTTCTTCTTCTTAGGCGCTTTCTTCTTAAGCTTCTTTCCCATTGTTCTATGGATCTCCTTCAAACGATCAAGCTTCTACCAAAGGACATGCTCTGAAACCAATTGTTGGAAATAATACTGGGGGGGGGGGGGGTGAATCAGTATTATCAAATCAATATAAATTTTTCATTTCCATATTCAGATTCATATATGCTACTTCAGTTAAGGAAACCCGCATGTATACGCAACTGTGATTAATGCAACCAGCGTATATCCAGTAAAATTATGATTCAGTTAGTTGATCCTTAATGAGTGCATCAGAACATTATTAACCATATGAACAGTAAACAGAAGTAGTTAAAGCATAGCAGGTCATCACACACAAGAAGCACACATGAACACCATGATATAAGGTGGAAACCCAATGTGGGTGAAAACCACCTCCTGCAAGTTGTCTCTATCTTCTTTTAATAAGAAACTTCCTTTTACAATATTTCTATACTGGTGCAGTCTTATACCAGTACACAGGCTTCTACCTGCAGAAGGCTACAACCTTCTCTCATTCTCCAGACACTCCTTGAAGGGAGCTACAACCCCCTTAGCTCTTGTACTAGCCAATCCATTTACTAGTACATAGGTGTCGGCCTAGTGAAATGCTCCATCCCTTACTCGTTTTCCAACTGCTACTAGAAGGGAGCTACCACCCGCTTAGCTCTTGTACTAGCAGATGTACTAGTATGTAGGTGCCGACCTACAGAAGGCTACAACCCTCTCTTTCTTCCTCCAGGTGCCACGTTTCATACATTTTCAGACTGGATACTCCTGAAGCACAACACCATAATCTGAAGGCCATGTTTCATCCAATTTTCATATTGGACCCATCAATATCATTGAAGCACAAAATCAATCAATACTAGCATCTGAATTACAGAAACACTGAAACCCTGTCAGCAACACAGTCGACCAGAACATAGAACAAACAACAGAACTCTGCAACAATAACCAGATCCAACTGCAACTTCAAATATCATATATCATAATGTATACGCTACTATGATGAACCAAAACCGCATACATACACGCTTTCACCAAAGCCAACCCGCGTACAGATCTACAAATATTTTCTCATAACTTTGCAGATGTTCCAGACATCAGTCATACCAAGATCATAACATTTACAGAACATTACATGCGTCAGTATATAGATCTAGATTAACCAAGATCAAATCGTATAGAGATGATTCATTCCAAGCCATTAGATCCCGATCTATCCTTAGATCTTGTTCTCCATCAATTGTTGAGATTCCTCCTTAGCTTTGATCAAGCAATGCATCATGAATCCATAACCTACATACTGGATCTCATACTTCATCATATATTCAAGACTTTCTTGATTGCCTTTGCCTAATGATCTCCTTCTCCTTTTATAGTCTTAGGCCTTACTCAATACCATGGTCCAAAACCATAATTAATCAACACCTTGGACCCAATACCTAGGTTCAACACTTTGAATGCAATAGCACAGACCAAAACCATAGGTTCAAATATGTCGAACTAAATACCATGGATCAACCATAAGTTTTCCCACATGTACGCACTTTTCCATGCATGAAAGTGCATGTATACGCATACGCAACTTCACATTATCAATCCCCCGTGTATAAGCGATCTGGTTAAGATGAACCTGCGTGTATAACCTGCATGTATACCCTACTTGATATATAGTGAACTTGCGTATATACGCGACTTGGTACATAGTGAACCTGCGTATAACCTGCCTGTGTACGCGACTTGGTATATAGTGAACTTGCGTATATTCTCTTCTTTCTTCATTGATCATCAATTCTTTGCTACTAACCTGCTGCACTATAATCTGTCATCTTGTGTGAGTTGCCATCAAGGACAACACTTGTCTCATAATGCCGAAAATCTCCCCCTTTGGACTTGATGGCAAAGCTAACTTGTCATACTGAGAACTATCATCCTGTCACATCTGATATCTCTTCTGTAGAACCATCAAGTTATATATTTTTCTTCTATGGGTGGGTTGCCATCAAGTACAACACATGCATCATAATGCCAACAATCTCCCCCTTTGGACTTGATGGCAACAACACCAAATCACTCTTCCCCTTTGACATCAAGGGCAAGTTAACTCATTATTAGGTCACTAATTTATTAATTTATTTATTTATTTATCAATTAATTCATCAATCAATTAATTAATTAATTAATTAAATTAATTAATGAATAAAATAAATTAATCAAATAAAATATATAAATAATTAATCAAAAAAATAAATACATAAAATTAAATTAATAAACATATTAATAAATAATATAATAAAATTAATTAATTCTTTCAATTAATTAACTAATTAATTAATCAAACAAAGCAATGAATCTTTTGAGCAAAATTAAAAATCAATTTACATAAAATTATTAAAAAAATTAAATCAATAAATAATAAAAATCTATCAATTAATCTATCCCCTTACCTCATTAATTAATTAATTAATTAATCAAATTAATAAATTAATAAATAATAAATAATAAAATTAATTAATTAATCTATTCTTTTAACTAATTAATCAGATAAATTAATTCGTCATCTAAAAAAATTAATGAATTAACTAAACAAATTATTTAAATAATTAATTTTATATAAAATTAATAAACATAATAATTAATTCAATAGAGAATAAAATTAATTAATTAATTTATCCCTTTAATCTTATTAATTAACTAATTAATTAAATAATAATGATAATAATAAATGAAAAATTAAGAAGATAATGGCCGACTAAATTTCATATATCTTTTCTTTAAAAAATTATATATACCCTAAATAGAGCTCTTGGATAAATCATTAAAATCTAGTGAATATCTATTGACGCATCCCCTGATGATGGACTCACTTGGTAGTCTGAAACGTTGGGTTCACAAAACTCTATAACAGGTCATTCTTCATCTATAAAGCGATCCTCACCTGTATGGATTCAATATTTAACAAGATATTCTCTTTCCTTGATAAACATTCTGTTGTCCATACTCCCCCTGAGTACCTGCTGAAATCTCTGAATGAGCTCCCCCTTTGTGTATGCCAAGGTGTACCAATCTGTCCATGCTCTTTCTGAGTACATGCCGAATGCTCTGTTCTGTTGAACTGTGTTGTTCATGCTCCCCCTGACTGTAAGCAAGGTCTGCAAAAAGATGTTCTAAAAGAAAGAACATGACTATACCAAAGACTCATACATACATCCATATCCCAACTAAGTGGGGATATACTAGAATTGACTCATCTACCCAACCAAGTGGGGATACCAGAAGTTTACATATGACAAATAAGTACATTACATTATTCATCACAGGCATAGTGGGGAAACCAACATAGGTCGTTACATGACCTTGATAATAAAAGATATACATGACATAGAGACAAAATATTTAAAAAAATGTACTTCTCCTTATCCTTATGAAGATCACCATATATATATATATATATATATATATATATATATATATATATATGTATGTATATGCATCATCATAGAATCAACCACAAATCTGAATTAAACACCAACTATGTAACCCCAAGAATCATATGAGATGGACAATTCATAACCATATCATAACAAGATATATCATTAAGCATCATCACCAAGGACTACTAACCATAATGCCAACAATGCATTATTAAAAGTATATGCTCCCCCTGAACCTGTGCCATCTGTTCACTGTCAAATCTGATCATGCATATATCAGCAAGAAGTATCTAGGCATCATCATCATGAAACACTTTAAACATCTTACAAGTATCAAGACATTTCCACACATCATCAGCAGATTATAATTATTATCAAATAGAGCAAGTAATGCATTGAATCATATCAGTCCCTTTTCTTGAGCCTGTACCACTGCTTTTCTCAAATTGACATATATGCAACTTTGCACTGTATTACTCGTGTATATACGCTACTTCCCTTTATGAAACTTGCGTATGAGATTTAGGATACTGAAGTTTTACACTTTCAGCTCCCTCTGAGTTCATTATGTCTATACATTGTGATGTGCCACCTCTTTTTTACTGTACTTCCTTCTTCTTCCATATCTTCAAGTGTGATGATGATGTTTTCTCCTTTTGGTATGGTGCCCATACTTTGTTCCTGCATTCCTTTGCTCTATGTCCAAGCTTGTTACATGCACAACATCTTACATGTTTCATATTCCTCTTGTAGCAATCAACAGCTTTGTGACCAAACATATTGCAAGAAATCAATATCCATTAAAGTACGTGGAATGTGATGATCTTTTTGCATGATGGTATTGAACCACTCTTCTTCTGCATCTGGCTGCAACATGTCCAAGATTGTAACATACATAACATTCAACACTATTCATCGGAGGAGTAAAAGATTTTCTTTGAGGAATTTCTTTCCTTGGTTGTTGATGAGATTGACCTCTCATCTCCTTGTTGAGTATTTCAGATTGTGCATTAGTGTTCCTTGTCTTATTTTGTGAACTAGATTCACTTTCAAAAGATTCAGGAAAACCAAGACCAGCTTTGATAGCAGGAGACCTTTGACTACTAAGAATATCATCCAAGATCTTAGTACTATCTTGAAATCGTAAGAGCTTATCTTCTTCTTCTAATTTATCTTTTAGAATATTTACCTCAACCTGATGTTGCTCTTCCTTTTCAAGATACTTCTTCTTCATGTTTTCTTCAACATTTCTTCCTTCTTCCAACTGATGTCTTAGATCAAGAACTTCATTTTCTTGTTTTTCATGAGCTTGGAGAAGTTCTTTATTCTACTTCTTTGATTCTTCAAGATCTTCCTTTAGTGAGAGGATCGTGGCTTCAAGCCTTTCATAGTAACTGGATCTATCTTTGAGTTTCTTGATTATCGTGCTCCTTTCATTCACTTCATCCTACAAAATTTTGACATTGATCTTCCTTTTCCTTGAACACCTTCCTTACCTTGTTACCTTCCTCTAGTTGAGATTTTAGTTTGGTAGCTTCTTCTTTGAAGGCACATTCCCTTTCGTTTAATAGATCTTGTTGGTCTCTAATTTTTCCTGTAAGCCTTTTAAATACTACCTCTATTCGATATCTTTCTTGCTCATCCAGAAGAGAAAATTCAGTTGTTTCGATATCGCTTTCAACGTCTTCAAATGGATAAATATATGTATCACCAGAGGATAACAAATTCATACCTGATAGTTCTTCATCTTGAAGTGATTCTGAATCTTAAGTGCTTCTTCCACATTTTCCCCAATCAATTCTCCCACTGTCATAGCTCTTCTGAGATGTCTTCTTCTTCTTAGGCGCTTTCTTCTTAAGCTTCTTTCCCATTGTTCTACGGATCTCCTTCAAGCGATCAAGCTTCTACCAAAGGACCTTCTCTAAAACCAATTGTTGGAAATAATACTGAGAGAGGGGGGGTGAATAAGTGTTATCAAATCAATATAACTTTTTCATTTCCATATTTAGATTCATATACGCTACTTCAGTTAAGGAAACTCGCGTGTATATGCAACTGTGATTAATGCAACCAGCGTATATTCAGTAAACTTATGATTCAGTTAGTTGATCCTTAATGAGTGCATCAGAACATTATTGACCATATGAATAGTAAACAGAAGTAGTTAAATCATAAGAGATCATCACACACAAGAAGCACACATGAACACCATGATATAAGGTGGAAACCCAATGTGGGTGAAAACCACCTGCTGCAAGTTGTCTCTATCTTCTTTTAATAAGAAACTTCCTTTTACAATATTTCTGTACTGGTGCAGTCTTATACCAGTACACAGGCTTCTACCTGCAGAAGGCTACAACCTTCTCTTGTTCTCCAGACACTCTTGGAAGGTAGCTACAACCCCCTTAGCTCTTGTACTAGCCAATCCATTAACTAGTACGTAGGTGTCGGCCTACTGAAATGCTCCAACCCTTACTTGTTTTCCAGCTGCTACTGGAAGGGAGCTACCACCCCCTTAGCTCTTGTACTAGGAGATGTACTAGTACGTAGGTGCCGACCTATAGAAGGCTACAACCCTCTCTTTCTTCCTCCAGATACCACGTTTCATACATTTTCAGACTGGATACTCCTAAAGCACAACACAATAATCTGAAGTCCACGTTTCATCCAATTTTCATACTGGACCCATCAATATCATTGAATCACAAAATCAATCAATACTAGCATCTGAATTACAGAAACACTGAAACCCTGTCAACAACACAGTCACCAGAACACAGAACAAACAACAGAACTCTGCAACAATAACCAGATCCAACTGCAACTTCAAATATCATATATCATAATGTATACGCTACTATGATGAACCAAAACCGCATACATACACGCCTTCACCAAAGCCAACCCACGTACAGATCTAGAAATATTTTCTCATAACTTTGCAGATGTTCCAGACATCAGTCATACCAAGATCATAACATTTACAGAACATTACATACGTCAGTATACAGATCTAGACTAACCAATATCAAACCATATAGAGATGATTCATTCCAAGCCATTAGATCCTGATCTATCCTTAGATCTTGTTCTCCATCAACCGTTGAGATTCCTCCTTAGCTTAGATCAAGCAATGCATCATGAACCCATAACCTACATATTGGATCTCATACTTCATCAGATATCCAAGACTTTCTTGATTGCCTTTGCCTAATGATCTCCTTCTCCTTTTATAGTCTTAGGCCTTACTCAATACCATGGTCCAAAACCATAATTAATCAATACCTTGGACCCAATACCTGGGTTCAACACTTTGAATGCAATACCACGGACCAAAACCATAGGTTCAAATATGTCGGACTAAATACCATGGATCAACCATAAGTTTTCCCACATGTACACGCTTTTCCATGCATGAAAGTGCGTGTATACGCACGTGACTTTACGTTATCAATCCCGCGTGTATACACGATCTGGTTAAGATGAACCTGCATGTATAACCTACATGTATACCCTACTTGGTATATAGTGAACCTACGTATATACGCGACTTGGTACATAGTGAACATGCGTATAACCTGCCTATGTACGCGACTTGGTATATAGTGAACCTGCGTATATACTCTTCTTTCTTCATTGATCATCAATTCTTTGCTGCACTATAATCTGTCATCTTGTGTGAGTTGCCATCAAGGACAACACTTGTCACATAATGCCAACAATCTCCCCCTTTGGACTTGATGGCAAAGCTAACTTGTCATACGGAGAACTATCATCCTGTCACATCTGATATCTCTTTTGTAGAACCATCAAGTTATATATTTTTCTTCTATGGGTGGGTTGCCATCAAGTACAACACATGCATCATAATGCCAAAATATGGTTCAATAGTTGGGATTTTTGGTGATGCCCATTATTCTTGTTTAATTTACAATTTTGTACCCCTCTACCACTTTGATTAAACTATCCACTTTTTACCTCTTTACTATTTTTCATTTCTCACTCTTTCTTTTATTAAGCTAGGATTTTGAGTTATCATTCTTCCATTTAGCTTGCTAATAGAAAATCCTTTCTTTTTGAATAACCTCATCCATGGTATTAGGGTTATCATACTCAATGCGCTCTTTAAAAGAGGGTAGAAGGCAACTTATGAACTGCTGATTTTTTTCTTTTCCTTCTTTTATGTAAGGTGCATAGTGTAACAGATGCATGAATTTAGTTATCAATTCATCCATAGACACCTAGATCCTAACTTCAATTCAAGAAACTCCTTTTCCCGTTCATCAAAATATCGTTTTCTTTTATATTTATCCTTGAAGAGTCATTGGAACTCCTCATAGTTAACTTCCTATCCTTCACAATTGTGTATTATTTGAACTACCTCCCATCACATGGACGCCTTCCCCTGCAGCTAGTAAGTGGCTAAATTAGCATTTAACTTGGTGGTATAATCATAAACCTGAAAATATTAGACAATGTTTATCAACCATGCTTCTATCGCCTCCTCAGATTCCCCATCATACATTAGGGGCCTGATTTTTTTGAATTCACCATATAACTCTACTTTGGGTTTCTTTTCATGCCTACATTGAACTTTGAATGAGCTATGTTCCTCTTCTTCAACTTTTCCCTTTTGAATTTCAACGTCTTCTTCCATTTTTTTATGTTTAAGGGTTTCTTCCTTATTTTGTCCTCCCTTTGTTTCCTCCACAATATTTGAGTTAGGTTAATCTATCAGATTCTTGATTATCTACTCTTTCTTTGCGCTAGATTTTAATAATCTTTCATGATCAATATGGAGGTTTATTATTTCATTTTGCAAATCCTTCATCATGTTTAAAAGTTCCATGGTGGGGTCTTGGGCGTGTTGGCCTAGATGCACAGAAATTTCATCTTCATCAATGTGAGTACCCTCGGGAGGTTATGCCATTATATCATGTCTTTATCAAATATTTGTCCTTTATATTAACTATGTAAGATTCAAAAATTTTATCGTTATCCTAAAATGAAATCCATGATTGGATCAAGGCCTCAGTTTAGAACCTAGGGTTTTGATACCACATGTAACATCCCTCTTTAGAACTTCTTATTAATCCATTCAGATAACACAGGCAAAAAAAAATGATTTATGTTAAAGACAGGAAAATTTTCACATCAATAATTTCTCCTTTGAAAATGCTAAATACCAATAGTCTTATTCACATAAATGTAAAGACTTACACTCAAATTGTTGTACAAGCTTCCTTAAACTCACATGACATCAATTGCTCATTTATCCGCTTATGAATGGGACTTTGATTTGTATACCTATGTTAAAGTGTTTATTAACTCCCACTTTCTTTATATATATATATATATATATATATATATATATATATATATATATATATATATATATATACACCTTATCATCATTGTATGATAGAGAAAATTTTAAGGATGGAAATTTATTTTAAATTTTATAAATCTTGGTGAATCTCACTAGTGTCTAATATGAAAATTATAAAATGTTTGTTGACATCTTTATAGAAATATCCAAATTTCTAATTATTTTATAGGTAGATTCCATATAGTTTTGGCGATTTTTAGGGTAAAACAATTTTATATTGTAAAATTTGGGTGAATCATTTTTAGAAGAAATGGAAATCAGCAAATCTTTTTTTTTTGAAAAATCATGGAAAATTAGCCTTCTTGCAAATATTAGCCCCTAAAATTTTCCAAATGTATGGACAAAATTATGACCTTATATTGTTTAACTTTTAAAAAGCTATTGCTCTCCTAGCAATATGTAAAATAATAATTGGCCGTCACTGATTCCACCATTCATGACTTAAATTACAAGGTATTATTATATCCCGAAGGTTTTAATTTGGTTGTTTTTTGACTTCGTCATGACTATAATTTCCGTAGCGTAGATCAAAGGATTATTAAACTTCAACATGGTTAACATTATATCATGACTAAAGTGGATGTATGCCTTACTATTTTCACTGCGATAGATCTTATGACTATTTTGATTAATGTTGGAAGAGTCTAGACCTTTTACCAGTTGTGATCCATATAGAGTTTTTCATGGAAATACATTGGAAATTTTCATTGAATATGGTGTGTTTCATGTGTACCCGCACTCTAGGATTTGAATATGGTTCATGGTTGTTTTTGGTGTAACTACCCCCACCCTCATTGTTGTCCTTGTCCCATTTTCTCCTCCTTTCACTTGATATTTAGCTATGAAAATGTTGGGTTTCCCTTAACCTTTCTGATTTAATTATTTTCCTCACAACTTTGAATCCTAGTTTATGTTCATGTTTCCAAACTCCCATCACTTTGCTGAGGAATTCTTGCTAGTGGACAAGAGTTATATGTCTTTCAGGTAAGTTTTATTGTTCCTTTTCTTTAACAATTCATATGGAATCTATTTTATGTTATTCTATTTCAAATCCTTAGGTAATATTTCCCTTCTCTATTATTATGTTATTTATATTTTGTTTATTTCATGGTTTTCCTCAGTTACAATTCTCTGGTGGTTTTGTTGGACTAGGGTTCTTCTATCTAGCTATCCTTTGATTCTAAGGGTCGCCATGGCTAAATTCTTGCCCTGTACACTTAAGGTAAAACCACATTGTTTGAACCCACCTTGATTCTTATATCAAGTATCATAAAATCTAGTTTTTCTTCTTGTTTTAATGTCATTATTTCCATTTATAGGTATCTGATGGTGAATCTCAATGTATTCTTTGATTGAATGTACAAAGAATGTCCTTAACTGAACTATGCTGAGGATTTTAATTTGATTGTCTGAATTCTCATTTTATACTATTGTTTCATCTACCGAGGGTTTTAATTTAATCCTTTTTCTTTTACAGGTTCGTCCTTTTACTTACAAAGGATAAACTTTGGATTCAACCATGAGGTATTCTATTCTTTTTCAGGGTTCTTTGACCATAAGCCCAAGACCCTTTCTTGGGTTTTTATGTGTTATGGTTTGGACAATAGTGGTTTTATTTACTTGTTATTTAAGCCTTCTATCCAACCAACTTCTAGACAAGTTTAATGGACTATTATGACCATTTGAATTTCTTACATATGTATTGTTTGACATGCAAGGCCAGTCAACTGAAATACTTCATTTTTCCAAAAAAAATAACCATGAGCTTGTCTCGACTTTTTCTTAGGGTTTTACTCACTTACAGTGGAAATTGTAATACTTAATGTATTTTATATAAATTACCTCTTTAGACTTAATTATAATATCTTTTGAAGGAATATCCTCCCATTTTTTATCTTTGTATATTAAATTTGACATGATATTTGAAACCTTTTATTTTTGTGATATGAAAACACCGTTGTATTCCTTTTTTTGAAGGAATTCTTCTACAGCTAGTTTTTAAGTTTTGCAAATCAAAGTTATTGTAAATGTTATAGAAATGGAAGGGTACCCTTTCTTTATCTATTATAGTATTAATCAAGTTTTTCTATACAAGTTACGCTTCTCTTTGCTTTATAATACCAACCTACTCGTATGGTTTCTTGATAGTAACAAAGATAGTTATTGTTTGGTTCACTTATTTTTTTCAAGAAGAACTATATATTTTCTCTCTTTTGTTTACATCTTGAATTATGTATAAATATTCATGGGACTTTCCATCTCTTCGTGTGACCTAATTATCTAGAACCTAGGAATATTACCAAACAAGAAAAAAGGGGTCAATCCTAGCACCTTCTTCTGTAGTAACTAGCATGGGTTCACTTTCTTTTATTAAATAGTTTATACATACTTACCATAATACACATACATACTTTATTTGCAATATTATTTTGAGAAATACACTTTTTTTTAATTAATAATGATAACTAGAAAATCCCTAACTAATAAACTTATTAAGAAAATCACCTTTATTATCCTCCTGTAGAAGCCTTTACCTGTGTACTCACACCTTTCTAGAATTCCCTATGAACATTTACCTTGTTCATCAATTTAATCTTCAGGTTCATTGATGCAGTCTCATCTATAATGGGTTATAACACTACAACTCTAAAGTTTATTATAAGACAATATTCTACACCATAATTCAGACAGATTCCAATTCATTATCTATTCTACTTTCTCTTCTATAACCATTCATTATTATCTTAAATGTAACAAGATACTTGTCTAGTGTTCTCCTGGTAATGTGTAAAGAGCTTTCATGGTCCTCCCAATCATAAGCTAGTTTTCCTTAACTAGCGACCCCCGAGCTCTACTCCTTTATGTCAGAGAAATAGTTTCAGGAATTCTTTTACAAAAATATTTTTGGTGAACACTTGAAGCGACATCTTGCTTTATTTCCTTGGGTTCAACCAGTCTTTCTCTCCCACCGTTTACAATCAGGAATGATTGTCTTTATCTCCCATGGGATTCCAAAACAGAGCCGATTTCTTGGCATTTGTCTCCAACGATATGATTTATTTATTTTTATTTTTTGTCCTTGCTTGTTCAGCAGAATAATACAAAATGGAGAAAATTATCTTCTTTTGTTTTTTCCTCTTCTTGGGAATAACTAATTCTAATTGTTTCTCTGACAGTGAGGAGTTGATTTCCACCTGACAGCCCTTAACACATTCTTAAGAGTGTTAACTACACAATTTTTTTTTTAACAAAAAAAATGAATATTTGCATGAACCACTCTTTCTAAATTTTCTTTTAATTTTTCAACCACATTAAAGGAAATAAAGTTCATGAGTAATTAGCCAGGTGTGTTACATGGATTGTGCTACAAGACAAAATAAATAAAAATAACACATGGAGGTTTGCATGATATAATATAAACCAAGCATGAAATTACGTGTCCTAATGTTAAAGAGGCTCTAGAAAAATGATGAAACTTAACAACCACAATTGAACATTTTTAATAGAGGTTTCAAGAAAGGTGTAGTGGTGATATATGTATAGAATACTCCAATGACGCATGGAATTGAAGGAAATAGATGGTTGTTGCTATGTATCAAGAAATTAATGTGTGTAATCTATAAATTTAATTAGAGGATAGGAACCATAAAATTAGATTAGATCCATATTTCAAAGTGCATGAGAGGGAATTCACCTAAACAATTTGCACCATTGATGACTCACTGACTCCTAATTTTGGGAAAAATGAATATTTTGATTTATTTGATTATTTGCAATGTTAAATTTTATAATATGATAATGTTGAATATTCTTAAGTTATTGTTAGTATTGTACGATATTATCTTGTTCATTATATACCTTAACTTATTATAATTAAGTAATATTGTATAACAATGCAATGAAATATGTAATATAGTACCTCATTATGACACATATGTATTTAAAAATATATGGTTTAAAATTATAAGTAATTAGCGTAGAATTTTCATTCCCAATAGGATGCAATTTAGCTAAAATCTAATAACCCATTTTAACTGAGTAAGAGAGAGCAAGGGAAAAAGTGAAAACATTGCATTAATGGCCAATTGAATTACTAAGATAATTCTTGTAGATGTAAGAAATGGGTAGTTATGGACTTAAGGTGGGACATGCTCACCTCATATAGACAATTTTTTCATGGTTATCTTTATACTGAATCAAGATTTTTCCCGGCTTATCTCTATAACAAGTTATTCTCTCTCTCAAGAAGTTGATTAGGCTCTCAGTCAGAAAATAAAAATGTGATTTATTTTGGCTATATGTTTTCTCCTAATCTCATACATCATGGGGAAACTGTTAACGCTGGAAAATCATACTCACATTTGTATAGTTCATATGGCACCCAAATTCATCTAGCAGAGCATATAGGTGAAGATTTTTTAGCTAAAGAAATCATGGAAAATAAAAAATTTAAATTCTCCAAAGGTATAATATGTAAAATTGAGCTGTGCGACCTATCTAAAGGCCAAAATTGACAGTTGCTTGACTTTTCCTTTGATAGTCATGCGGTCGAATAAAAATGTGACTCAGTGATTCGAGACCACTTCACACACTTGGAAGATGACATTCCCTGACATGTTCCAATCAAGGATAGCCAAATTCGAGTCGCCCTGAAGATATGAAGCCTCCAAAGGGAACCCCTTTTCCTACTCATGGGTCATTTTCTCATTGATGGATCAAGAGAGGGAAGAGGGATTCAAAATTCTATGTAAACAGGCCATTGGAGGACCAAAGACAAGGCAATGTTATGGTGGAAAAAATTTCTCAAATAATCCCACATCTCATTGCTGAGAAGGAGTAGATCACTATTGTGTTGCCAGAGTTGCTTCTTAGCGATCCATCATTCTAGTGTGGAGAGGATTTCACCATTGAGAGAGCCTTGATACTTATTTGAGAGAGAGGAGAAGATTGCAAACATATTGAAGAAAGGAACCTCCTTGTTGAGGATTTTTTAGCACCATTTCTCAAAGAATTCTCTCCAAGTGTTTAGTATTCATCTTCTACTTTAAGCAATCAAAAAAGGGAGCCTTTTTCCATTATATTATTGACTTGTTTGCTTCATTAAACATTATTTGTGTTTTGTTTTTAGTTTTTTGTTTATGTTATGTATGAGTTTATTCTTACCATTTGCAATGATTTGTTTCTCTTGTTTGGCCACTAACAACAACCAATTTGATTTGTTATTTCTTTGCAGGGAAAAACCAACTGCTAAGAAGGTGCCTTTTGGTACCCCATTTCTACAAAAGCACACAAAAAAGGATTTATAAGCTATGTGTTCCTAAAGGTGATTGATTGCAATTAATTAGAGAGGCTCACACCGCCAAAGTTGCGGGGCACTTTGGTGTGGGGAAGATCATGGCCAACTTGCAGAGGTATTTTTACTAGCCAAATATACAAGAACAAGTAGCTAGGTTCATAAGAGGATGCATGCTTTGTTGCACCAGAAACCTAGAAATAGGAAATAGGGTCTATATCATCCCTTACCTATACCTACTCATCCTTGGGAGAATTTCCATGGATGTTTTGGGAGGTTTACCGACAACCAGGAAAGGAAATCACTACATGTTCACGGAAGTTCACAGGTTCTGCAAGATGTGTGTCCTAATGTCGTGTAAAAATACCATCAATGGACAAGAAGAAACAAACTTTTCCTTTGGATAAGTCTGTGTTCACTTTGTGATACCAAGAAGCAACATTCAGAAAAGGAAACAATATTTTTTAGTGCATTATGTACTACATTATGGACAAATATGGACACAAAGTTGAAGAGGTCTACAACATTCCATCCATAGAGAGATGGGCAGACAGAAGTAGTCAACAGGGCTTTGGTGCAACTTCTAAGGAGATACAACTAGAAGCATATGAAGACCTAGGATGAAAATATAGTATATATACAACATTATTACAATATATCAATCCACACTTCTATTGAAAAGTACCCATTTGAAAGTTGTTTTGGATATTTTTTTCCCTCACCTTTGGACACTATATATGGTCAGCAACAATGAGTGAGGGAAGATCTTATAGGAGACACCTTGAGGGTTGAAAAATGTTGGAGAATGTAGTAGGGTAGGAATTTAAAATTTTCTCCTTATCCATAATAATTTCTTGTGATCCTTATTTAGATTCTTCTTATTCTTTATTATATTATCTTCATCAAATAATTATCAAGAGCATAAAACATAAAGACAATAGACATAGTAAGTAGGCTCCAAGCTAGGGGAAAACCCATCCAAGGGGAAAACGTAGAAATAATTTCTTCTCTTCTTATAGAATCAATTCAAATTAGGTCAAAGATAAAACAAGTAGAAAAGAGTCACATCTTCTTCAACCTACTTCAAATATTAACTTCATCCACTAGATTAGATCTTCAATCTTGACTGACAACTTTCAGCCCTATTAAGGAAACCCTAACTATTGGGTTGTGTTATATTCTTTCCATGACTAGCCCCATTAGTTAAATTGGGGGGTTAGAGGGGGAGCGTAGCCCCCATACTTTGCGTCAATGTGCAACAGGCGGTTCCTAGGGGGTTTGATGGGGGTGGTAGCCCCCCTCTACAGGGTCTAGGGCAGCGCCCCGAGAAATTGTTTTTGGACCCTATATTAGGTGGGTGAACCTACCTGTGGTTTTGTGCATAGTTTTCGCACATGGTTTTGGGCGCAATGGTTTTCGGTCCATGGTATTTTGTACATCCGGTCAAGGGGACTACGGTTATGTTCTAATCCAAGGTTAATTGGTTGGGGTTTATGAATTCTCCGGCATGTATATATATGTATTATAACATTGAAAGGAACATAATGAAAAATCAATCTGGTAGTCTTAGTTCTGGGATCCAAGGGAAAATCTGTGTATATTTGTTTTATGTGTTATCCTCTCGCCTTTGCTTATTTTTTGTTTTTAGAATTTGTATGCAAGTAATTTCTGTCACGGGTTAAAACCTACATTTGGTATCGGAGTTGTTTTGGCTTCAAGGGGATTCCTTTGTTGTTGAGGGGTTTTCCTGGGCTTGTGGTAGACCCTGTTCATTGGGATATCTGAGGGAACGATTCTGGTTTTGAAAGAAGATGGCAAGCAGTGGAAAGATAGAGATCGATAAATTTAATGGTCAGAATTTTAAGTTGTGGAAACTCAATAAGAAGGATTTGTTGATGGATAAATATTAGTGGATCGTAGTAGCACCAGGTCTAAACCAACAAGAGTGTCAGATGAAGAATGGAAGTTGGATTGGAAGGAAAAGAGCACAATATTATTTTTTTCTCTTAGATTCCTTATTGTTGAGTGTGTCAGGGGAAGCTATGGCGAAGGCTTTGAAGGACAAGTTAGGGAAGTTCTACCATTCTAAGTCTCTGGTGAATAAACCGTTCCTACGGAAAAAGTTGTATAACTTGAGGATGAGAGATGGAGACCCGATGACAGAGAATCTAAACGCATTTAATACTATTGTAAGTTAGTTATTATCTATTGATATTAAAATTTTAGATGAAGATAATTGCCTCAGTTTGTTGTGTTCTCTACCAGATTCATGGGATATACTGGTTATTGCAATAGGTAGAAATGCAGCTACCTCGCAGTTTGATGAAATAGCCTCAGCCTTGCTGACGGAGGAGATGAGACGGAAAAATATGGAAAGCCAGAATGGTGATGCCTTGTCTATATGAGCATAGTCCCTGAACAGAAACAAAAGTAAGTCATCGAGTGGGATATCTAAATCTCTCGGAAACCCTGTAAAGGTGTGCTAGAAATGTGGAAAGGAAGGGCACTACAAAAGGGATAGTAAATCTAAAGCTCTTGAGAAAGGAAAGGGATCTGATGATGCTCCTTTTGCAAAGGTGAAAACCACCTCAGATGGAGGTGGGGATGTGTACTTGGCTTCTTCTTCAAGTACACATGTAGATCATGAGGCATGGTTGATTGACTCAGGAGCATCCTTTCACTTCACTCCCCATAGAGACTGGTTCTATGAGTATGAGAAATATGATGGTGGTGATGTCTTCTTAGGGGATAACAGGAAGGCTAGAATCGTTGGTCGTGGAAAAGTCAAGTTGAAGTTGCAAGGCGAAAGGATTAGAACACTTCCTGGTGTTTTTCATATTCCTGCATTAGCCAGAAATCTAATTTCTATAAGCAAGCTAGATGATGCAGGTGTAAAAACAGTGTTCGAGAGAGTACTGGTATTGATGCAAGGAGTTCAGATTGGAACTCTGTACAAGCTACAAGGTAGCACTATTATTGATGGGTGCAACAGTTCTATGGTTCCTGAAAGTGGAGTAGAAAATCTAGTGGCCTCTGGAGAAAAGACCATGTTATGGCATCAAAGGATTAGACATATTGGAGAGAAGGGCCTTCTAATACTTCATGTTAAGGGTATGGTAGAAGGTATGACTAATAGCTCTCTGGATTTTGATTTCTATGAAAATTGTGTATATGGGAAGCAGAATCAGGTGAGTTTCCCCTCTGGTGCTAAGAGGGTGAAATAGATATTAGAGCTTGTGCACAGTGATGTGTTTGGACCTATGTTGGTTCCATCACTGGGTAAGTCTGTGTACTATGTATAACTTATAGATGACTTCTCAAAGAATACATGGATATATTTCATCAAGAATAAATCTGAAGTCTTTGACAGATTTAAAGAATTTAATGCTCTAGTGGAAAACCAGACAGAGAAGAAGATTAAGGTGCTAAGGATAGATAATGGTGGAGAGATTTGCAAGAAGGAATTTGAAGAGTTCTGTAAGAAGTGTGGTATAGCACGGCAGAAGACTACTCCATACACACCTCAGCAAAATGGAGTTGTAGAAAGAATAAACAAGACGTTGATGGAAAGGGCAAGAAGCATGCTCAGTGATGTCGTGTTAGGAAAGGAATTCTAGGTAGAGGTGGTGGAGATTGCATGTTACCTGGTCAACAAATCACCTTCATCAGCATTGGAGGATAAGACTCCACAAGAGGTATGGACTGGTAAGAAACCTTCTCTTTCACATGTGATGGTATTTGGATGTGATGCTTAGGTACATGTTCTAAAGGAGAAAATAACAAAGTTGTATAGTAAATTTGAAAAGTGCATCTTTATTGGGTATGAGGATGGTTTAAAGGGTTATAAGCTTTGGAACCCAGTTACAAGGAAGGTTGGGTATAGTCGAGATGTGGTGTTTAGAGAAGTGAAAGATGTTATTAAACATGAAGTCCCATCAAAGGAACCTAAGTAGATAGAGTTTGAGCTAAAGGAGGAAGAATCAAACTCTATAACAAAAGAGGAATCAGAAGATGAAGAGCCACAAACTCTGGTTGTGAGAAGATCAATTCGAGAAAGAAGGCATCCAGAACAGTATAGTCCATCTCACTTCTGTTCAAATTTTTCCTTATCTATTACTGATGATGATCCCAGAACTGTGAAGGAAGCGGTAGAGTCAGAGGATGGAAAACTCTCGAAAGAGGCCACGGTTGATGAAATGGCATCTTTGTAGAAGAATGAGGCTTGGGATCTGGTGGAGTTTTCAAATGGAAGGAAACCCATTGGCAGCAAATGGGTGTTCAAGAAGAAGACGTATGTAGAAGGAAAGGTGGATAAATTAAAAGCTCGGTTGGTAGAAAAATGTTATTCCTAGGTGCCAGGAATTCATTTTGGTGATATTTTTTCTCCTTTTGCTAAGGTAGCTTCTATTAGATTAATTTCATCTGTTGCTGTTGCTTTTGATTTTGAGGTAGAACATATGGATGTGAAGACATCATTTCTTGAGGGGATCTGGAAGAGGATATCTACATGAAGCAACCTGAAGGCTTTGTGTTGAATGGTAAGAAAGAACTGGTATGCAAGTTAAAAAAGTCTCTGTATGGGTTAAAACAGTCACCAAGGATGTGGTATTAGAAATTTGATACATTACGGGGACTTGGCTTCACCAGAAGCAAAGTAGATCACTGTGTGTATTTTAAATTAATTGGTGGCAGTGTTACTTATCTGGTCTTGTATGTGGATGATATGTTGTTGGTTGGAAATGACAATTATCAGGGATTTGAAGACCCAATTGTCCTCCAAATTCGACATGAAAGATCTTGGTGCTGCAAACTATATTTTGGGCATGGAAATTAAAAGAGATCAAGAAAAGAGGAAGCTCTGGTTAAACTAGAGGAAGTATGTCGAGACAATACTATAGAGGTTTAATATGAAGGGTAGTAAATCGATGAAGGTACCTATTCCTGTAGGTGTAAAGATATTTACTGAACAGTGTCCCAAGGCACAAGGAGAGGAAAAGGAAATGCCCCATGTTCCATATGCAAGTGAAGTCAATAGCCTGATGTATGCGATGGTCTATACTAGACCAAATGTTTCACATGTAGTGGGATCATTAAGCAGGTTTATATCAAAATTAGGGAAGGAGAATTGGACAGCAGTGAAGCAGGTTTTTAGGTATTTTTGTGGCACTAGTGATTATGGTTTGTGCTACCAAGGAAAACTAAGACTGGACAGAGTTTTTGATATCCGTTACTTTGTTGATGCAAACTAGGCTAGAGATCTGGATCAAAGAATATCTTCAAGTGGGTATGTGTTTAACCTATTTAGAGGTGAAATCAATTGGATGAGTAAGAAACAATCTATAGTGGCACTATCAACTACAGAGATAGAATACATGGTAACCAGTCATGCAAGTAAGGAAGCAATTTGGTTGTAGAGATTGTGTTCAAGTATGGCATTAGTACAGGGAGCTATAATAATAGACTGTGATAGCCAAAGTGAAATTTTATTGGAAAACCCTGCTTACCATTCAAATACAAAGCACATTGATGTTCAATATCACTTTGTGAGGGATATGATGGAAGACAAAAAGGTGTTGCTGGTAAAGGTGGACACTTTGAAGAATATTGCAAATGCATTGAAAAAATATGTGAGCTCTTAGAAGTTCTTTTGGTGTAGAGAAATAATGGGTGTTGCAGGACTAGATAAATAACTAAGCTCTCTTGTGGCCCCTTCTGGAAAGAAAATAAGAAGTGGGAGATTGTTGGGTGTTGTTATATTCTTTCCACGACTAGCCCCTTCGTTGTGTTAATGCGCGGTGGGGGGTTTGAGGGGGGTGGTAGGCCCCCTATACAGGTCTAGGGCAGTGCCCCGGGAAAAGGAATTTTGGACCCTATATTAGATGGGCGAACCTACCTATGGTTTTGTGCATGGTTATCGCACATGGTTTTAGGCGCGATGGTTTTCACACATGGTTTTGGGTGCGATGGTTTTCGCTCCATGATATTTTGTAGATCCAGTAAATGGAACTACTATTATGTTCTAATCCACGGTTAATGGATTGGGGTTTATGGATGCTTCAACATGTATATATATGTATTGTAACATTGAAAGGAACATAATAAAAAATCAATATGGTAGTCTCGGTTTTGGGATCCAGGGGAAAATATCTGTGTATATTTGTTTTATTTGTTATGCTCTCACCTTTGTTTATTTTTATGTTTTTAGAATTAGTATGCAGTTAATTTATGTACGGGGTTAAAACCTATACTAACACCACGTGTGGTGTTATCAGCCTATTTTATCCCTCTAGGTTAGTGACCCCCAGTACTTGAGTCTGATTGAATTTTTTCCAGACCCAGGATTCATTTTTCTCTAGTTTGACCCCTTGACGCTGACACAACAGCCTATGGGAGTGTCTAGAGCCTCCTAGTCACTCTCAGGCCTTCTCTATGAGAGTTTTTAGGGACATTTTTCCCCTTTTAGTGCCAACATCTAGGGATGACTTCTAGAATGCCTTAGTCACTAGGAGATCAGTTCGAGTTGTCATTTATTTGAGTTGGTCAGGGCTTATCAGTTAGACATTTCTATGAATTATCTTTGTATTGAGAATCTAGATACATCCTCCTGGGACCTCTCTTCTACCTACCTCTACTGGATCATTCAAGAGGGTTAACTAGTTTTGGCAATTTATTATTCAGAGCTTGAATTTTGGGTCTTGGTATTCTCATTGGAGGACCAACCTAAGACTACATTTATTTATTTATTTTGGGTCCCATTCAATTTTGGGATGTCATATGGAAATTTAGTGGGAATAATTGGCCACCATGGTGAATGAGCAATGGTGTCATTAGTGAGCCGAGTTAAGTCTTGAAATTCAAGAGTAGTCACAAATGGAAATCGATGGTTAAATTCCGAAGGAGGATGTCCTGGATATGAAGGAATAGCATGGGAAACAGGTACTTGCATCCATGGATAAGGAGGGTTCTTATAATAAGGAACCTGGGTACCAGAAAAAGGAGGATTCTGATAACCGGTATACAAGTGACCTTATTGTCCATCCCCAGGATGACGATACAACTACTCAATAGGTTGGGTTTGGGTTTGTTGGCCTTGAAAAGGTGCTTGAGAAATACCTTGATATGGTTCATATTGTTTCCTAATGGGAGTTTTCATTGCTCCATGGTAAAGTGGATTCGATTGGGACCTCTCCATGATATGAAAAATATAACCTATCGAAACTTGAGGAGAACGTTGTCCAATCTGGGTAGAATGTAAGGTACCTTGTTCAAGCTGGGTAAGTGAAACCTAGGATGGAAAAGGTTTTGATAAAACAATAGCTCGTAAAGTTTTCCTCACATGTATTTGAGCTTGCTAGGGTGCTGATGGATGGATAGGGATCTGAGATGAAGATGGTGTAGGTTGAAGATTCAACAATTGGTCCCAAAATGAACCAGGTTGAACGGGAAAAGTAGGTTTCCAAACATTGGAAACCATTCCATTCAAGGATAAGGAGGACCATAATAAGGTTGATTACCAATTTGAGGTATACCAACAACAGGTTTTCCCCCTTCCAAAGTTGGGGATGATGGAGGAAAATGTGATCCAAACCCAGGGTACCCAATATAAGAAGAGTTAGGTTGTTAAGGTACCCTTACCCACTGAAATAAGAGCTATCATGTTGCTCGATCGTAGATGTGGATGGAAAAAGAGGAGAAGACTTCAAGGCACTTATAAGAGAAGTAAACAATGTTATTATTGAATTAGATGTAATGGGAGAGGTCCAAGGACTCGAAGATGAGCCAGAAAAGGTACTAGATAAATATTGATAACCAGGTGGGATAAATAGGCCACCATATAGATGATTCTCTAGTGATCTCACAAACATATATGAGGAAGTAACATTTGACGTCTCAACCATAGTCGTAGACATGGGCTGAGAGGTTGGATCAGTGCCAGCCATGGTTAACAATCTTAATGATGATTCCCAAAAGATATTTGTGGGTAAGTCCGAAGAATTGGGTAAAGTCATTTGTGACAAAGTCTGAAGAGATAGAAAAGGATGAATCTAATAAAAAAAGGATTCCCTTCTAATGAACAGGAGTAGAAGGACAAGGATCTTCTAGTGGGATCTCTTCAATACTCGCAAGTCTGCAAGGAAGAGGTTCACCATCGAGTCCAAGATATATAGGTTTTGTCTGAGACAAATGAAGAGAGGAGGAAGGTACTGAAGTAATAGTTGAAGATGGATGAGGCTCCTTAGGTTCAAAAACCTCAACAAATAAAGTGTTTGACTCAGGAAATAAAGTGTCTGACTCAGGAAGGTTAGGTTCAACGACCTTAGGAAATGGATTCTCAAGGACTTCTATTTTGATTATGTCAGTGTCATTGTTAAGAGTAGATGTAATATCGGGCTCGAAACTCACGAGGAGGGCCAGAAGTAGTTCCTAAAGTTTTTGATTTGGTCTTTTTCATCTTATTATGCTTCTGAAAATGGAGAGGAGCAACCTATGGTGGAAAATGAGGCTTATTTTTCATTCTACGCAAACGACGGGGTGGGGAATTTTGTTCTTCCACGTTGGATAATAAATTTTATTTACACAAAAAGAAATAAATCAATAAGAGGGTAATCTAGGCTTAAACAATTATGAAGCAACCATGAACTGGAATATACATATTGGAAAACCAAGGACTTAATGTACGACATCCAATCTCCCCAAATTTTGTATTTGGTGCTTCATGGTATACAAGGCGGTAGACTCAGTTACCTATGGTTGGATAGCAACCTATAGGGGACTCCAAAAATATATTCGACATTAAATGGGAGTGCATTCCATAGTAGTGTTGTCTAATGCATAATTTTTCGATGAGAACATTCCCATATACTTTATGTGCATGGATCACCATCCAATATACACAAAGGTGTGTGGATAACAATCCTATACACTCACATACGTGGAACAAGATTTCACCCTCGGGATGCAACACTGGAAAATAACGACAACTCTAATGTTTAACGATGTTGGAAACATCTCTAGCCTAGACCTCTAAATGTTTTCATTAATGTTACAAATTCTCCTTAGAATAATTCAATAGATTTTACTGTTTATCTTTGATTAAGTTTCGATTTCCATCTCACCACAAATGTCACCTAAATATCCTAAAATCCAAATCTAGCATAAGAAAATGGAAATATTTCTCTTTCAATGAAAATCTAGCTAAGGAAGGTAAGCAACACACAACATGCAACAAACAAGATGTAAGATGCAATTTCCCTTTTCAATGCAACTATTCCTATATCAATGCACATACGAAACCCTAACTGCCAATGCAAAAATTTTCTTTTCAACACACTTAATATTCGAAACAAAGAAAACTACGATGAAAATGTTTAATCACTGATTCAAATACACTTTTTAGAATCAAGACTGAAACAACAATTCATCCAAGTGACCAATGACGAGACAAAATCAATTTGTAAGTGACCAAATGATAAGAATAAAAAAAACCAAAACCAATTCTTACCAAAGGCCATCAAACACAAATGAAAACCAAATAGAGGCTTTAGAGAGACGACAAGGCACTCAATACTCAAGGAGGGTTAGTTGGAAGAAGGTTAATGAAGGAGAGACTCAGAAACAAGGGAATTTTTTTTTGTAAAAGTAGGGGCCAACGCTGGTGCAAAAGAGGCACCAGTTCTTTGCAATGCAGATATAAAGTGGGCCCAAGTGAGCTACAACGCTCTTTCTAAGGAACTAGGGGTACGCTCGACAAGGAATAGAGGATTCTGACACAAAAATTGCAAAAGGGACTCAATGAAATGTATTCCTAGGTTTGTTTTTGGTTGGGTAAAGAAAAAAAGGTCTACCAAGGAGGTAATCAAACACAAAGTACAAAGGAACCACCAAGGGAATACATAGATCCCTAGTAAGTTCACCAATTTGTTATACGGGATTTACAGTTGTGAGAAAAAGTATCTCCCCTAGGTTTGGTGGCTAACCTAGAACAACAGAAAAACTAGGAATACAATGCTTTCCGTAAAGTACATAGATGATGGTATGAAGCCTACTTGGAATTTTTCGTGGGCTCCACGCCTTCTTTAGCTTGAATCCTCTAATTCTAGCTCCAATTTCCAAAATTAGAACCTACATAGTTAGATGACACAAGCCAAGAAATTATGAGATCTATGCAGTATCATCTACATACTTTATTCAATAGATCAACATGGTATTGCAATATATGAAATAACAACATCACATATAATAAGATAGAGAATTCTTTGCATTAATATAAATGGAAGGAGTTACAACCATAAATAAGTGTTGATATTGTAGAAGAGGTCCTCCACGGCTGACTTGTCCTTTCCTTATCACAATGTGCACCTTCAATCACCCTTAATGCATGAAATGAAACCTCTCACCACAACAACATATGGGTAAACCCAATCTCCAGAATCCGACCCCTTACATATGGAAGACTATAAATATATAGAGGAGTGGGGTAACTTGGGAGTTCTTATCCAATTACCAATATAAGGTTTTAGATCCACCTTTGATGGGAGGAAGGGATCAAAGGATGAGTGATGGAAACTCCAAAGTAGGGTAGGATAGGATCTAGATGTTTTATCTGAGGTAAGTGGTTGTAACAAATTCTGGAAGCTTCTAGGATAGAAGGCTTCCATGATTTATCTCTTTTTTCTAAATTTCTAGAACCAACACAGGTCCAAAGGGGAGAAACAAGTAGGTTATCCATGCAAGCCATAGTTGAGAAACTTGGTTGTCAATGATATACAGTAGGAGGCCAAGGAGTGTTGGTCCTAAAACTGGCTTAAATGGTGCAGTTCATTGGAGAGACTCCGGGAAATGAAAGGTACATTCTTAGGGATTTATGCATTGATGATGACAAGGGGGAATAGGATGTTGATTGATCCCATTAGGAATCCTATTGATTAGATGTGACAAAATGGCCTATAAAACTTCCTCTTTCCAATTTTCTTCTCCCTAATCTCTATAGTCAAATCATTACTTGATGTCTCACCTAATCGTTTCTATCACATTTCACCACTAAAGATAGCATCAACAACATCATCAAACTTTAAAGTACTAGATCCAAATGCAAAGTTAACAATAGCCATAACTAAGCCATTCCAACTTTCTAGCAATGAGCATAGAAACAACAGAGCCCTAACTTCATGATTAAAAGTTATCCCTACAAAACTTAACTAGTTGGTAAATGTGTTAATTTCATTTAAATGATTAGCAACATATCCACCTTTTGATATCTTCATTTTAAATAGACGCTTCATAAGAAATACCTTATTTGAGGCCAAGGGTTTTTTATATAGTTTTTCCAATTCCATCATTAAACCTTTTATTGGAGTTTCCTTTGAAATGTTGAATGCCACTGACGTTGCCAGACACAGTTGTATTGTTCCTAGTGCCTTTCTATCGAGAATCTCCCATTTTGTCTTTCATACTCATCAACTTATTTATTTTTCCGCTCAATTATAGGTACAAATATTTCTAATATAGATAATCTTCCATCTGCATTTTCCACAATTGGTAGTTTTGGTTGTTAAAATTCTCAACCCTAAACCTACCATCTTCCTCCATTTCTCCAACTTGAATGAGGAACCCTTCTCTCCTACGATTTTATTAGCTAAATAGACGTTTGGATCTTATACCAGTTGTTAGAAATTAATTAACAGAGCAATGAAATACAAAAAATATTGTAGAAACATAAATACAGAAATGCATAAAACAAGAGAGACATAGATATAAGTGCTTGAACCAATTTTGGCTATGTCCATTGAGAAACAACGAGTACTTTATTTTACATTATCCATCAAAATGAAGAGATATAACCTAGAGTAGATTTGTTGTAATTTCCTCTTCGCTCTCACACAGTCTCCTCTCTCTTTATCTCTCAGAATAATCATACATAGTTGTAATACAATTCCCGCATATAAACTAGGTGGTTGCATTCTAGGTAAAAAAACCCTAAATTAACAAAAATTCTATCGTCAAATCATCCTCCTAATGAATGGCTCAGATTGACTACAAAATTACAACATTTAACAACGAATTTTTTTATTATCTATTTTTAACTTCGGTTGCACTTCCCCCAAACACTTTCCATGGGGGGGCTCATCAAAGTCGTCATCATCCCCCCCGGGGCCCCCCTTATGGTGATTAAATGAACAACATTGTCACCCTGTTAGGAAGAGGGATCCAACGCAGACGAAATAAAAAACCTATGAACAATCAGGGAGATAATTAGGCTCCACACCCAACAACAATATTTTTTGTATGATTTGCAAACCCTTATATTTAATTAGATACCTATAACTACCAAAAACCTCCATGAAACAAACAACCCAAATAAATATGGCAGCGTTATGCCAATAGCAATTGAAAGTTGTTCCAGAAAAAAGATTCTTTGGTGAGTTACAATTAAGATTTCTAGGGCCTTACAAGTCACTTACATCCATGAAAATATGGCTCCTTAGAAAACCATGATGAAACTGTATTCCCAAGGTGAAAAAGATAATAAATTAATAATAATAAACTCGTTTGATTTATAGTACCAAGACCTCCCCACATGTTTTCAGATTTATCTCAACTATTTATACTAGTACCTTGATTTACCACAATGCATGAATAACATCAGAGTTTCAACAACATTACTGCAGTAGCTACCTTATCAAAGGTTTTGGAGGACGAGGGGCATGTGAGGGAGTGGGAGACTTGTTGTGAAAGATATGGCTCTTATTCCAAAGCATGTCAACAATCCACCCACATGAAATAATAAAGAATTATGATACAAGGTAAATGCGACAAGACTAAATCAAAAGTACTTTATGTTATTTTGTTGTGTCTCGTCTTCTTCTCCCATTGACAACCTCATCTCACTCATCAAATGTAATTTTTTCTTCTAGTTTTTTTCTCAGGAGAGATCATAGGTATATTTGTATGAAGCTTTGTGAAGAATGTCTAGCATGTGGTATTCTTTTCCTTTTTGGACATGATATGGAAAGTTATAATAACTTTTCTATGTATTTTCCTTTTCCAAATTATGAAATAGAAACTTATGCATTATTTCTTTGTAAAAATAAAATCAATTAAAATTTCCATTCCATTCACACT
Organism: Pinus tabuliformis; assembly: GCA_031772625.1. Lineage (NCBI taxonomy): Eukaryota > Viridiplantae > Streptophyta > Pinopsida > Pinales > Pinaceae > Pinus > Pinus tabuliformis. The sequence continues at coordinate 980,800,413 of CM062805.1, read as the reverse complement.
ATCATAAATTCTTATCAATCCAAAATTTACAAAAAATCAAATACCATTCACCTTAAAATAACCCTTGGATTAGACACTTGTGCAAGGCTCATCAAACACATATATATCAATATAGGAAAAAATTTGAAAGAAAAGTGTCGTCACCCTTCCTATCTACCAAAAGCACGTATCTCAATAGAGTAAAGATTCAAAAAGATTAAAAACAAACTACCATCACCTATCCAAAAGCCTCTACAAACAATAATTAATGTTAATGTCTTGATGATGAGTCCAGTTGGTGACTCAAAACGTAGACCTTAAAAATGGCACCTATGGAATCAATTCTGAAATATCATTCTTCATTACTCAAGCATAGAAGTCTCCAAACAACAATGTTAATGTCGTTTACTGAAAGGAAACGTATAAAAGATGAATGTGGACTCAATTGTCAATAACAACCAAGTGCAATTTAATTCTTGTAGAAGGCTCTATTCATATGGTAAGAATATAAATACTTCCAAAAAGAATTTGATGCCACATTTGAACTACAGACTCTGATTTATATGTCCAATTTAAAAAATAGTTAAGCCAACCACCATTAAACATTCAAAATAAAATGCACTTCATGTTTTAGAAGTTGCTCTGGTGTAAATATGATCACTTGAGTCAGCAAAAACCATACTAATTGAACCTCGTTCTGTTATGAAACCAGCTCAAGAAAAGATAGAAAAGATAGATCAACGCCTTAGAATTCAGCCTCTTCGAGGGGGAAACCTCCTTTACATTACATAAATGAACAATTCTTGGATGATACAAATGAAAAGACCTCCTTTCTATATATAGGAGTCTAAGGGGTTATAACATAATCAAAGCCGACATAACAATAATAATGTAAGGGCACAATAATAACAATAGTGGGCTTCTATGGGGTACAATAGTAACAATATGGGCACTACATGGGTACATCAATATAATAAGTGGGTTATACTAATAACAATAAGGGGTTACACTTGTAGTATAGGGGCCTAACATGCCCCTCTCCTTCAAAAAGCGTTGTCCTCAACGCTTGAGTAGTTCTTGATGCTTCTATATAAAATTCTTGTCCTCCCATGTGGAATATTCAGCAGGTAAGTTCGTCCACTTGATGAGATACTCTAAAATTGATCTATTTCGTAGCTGTCGGGTTCTTGTTTCTATTACTACTCCAGGTTTCAATATGATTTTTCCTTCCTCTTCAATTTCTAGCAATATTGCTCGAATTGGGATCTTTTGCAACTTTTGAATAAGTGGCCATACTTCTTCTTCCTTCTTCCATTCATCCCTTGCTTCGTTTATCCAATCTGGTTGCATAATATAAATAGAACAAAACAATGCTTCAACATCCTCATCCTTGAAGAGTCTTCCCATTCGGTAAGGTCGCCATTTTTTAAGTGCATGTAGTATTGCCAACATTTCCTTCTCATAAATAGCTTGCTTGAGATGTAGCAGTAAAAATACCCAATCACCTACATCAAAACATTTTTCACTACGATGTTGATCTACCTATTGTTTCGTTTGATTTTGCACCGAAGTGGTGTTATCCTTTAAAAGTTGGAGAACTTTTTGTTGATGCTCGATGTGATCTTTCTCTGCTTGAACCTTTTTCTTCTTGATATGTCCTTCTATCTTTTGAGGAGTGGTAATTTCTTCCAGTCCTTTACAAGATATGGTCAGATTCATTTCATGATGCTCGATGTGATCTTTCACTTCTTGAACATTTTTCTTCTTGATGTGTCCTTCTATCTTGATAGTTTGAGGAGTGGTAATTTCGTCCATTGAATTACAAGATATGGTTGGATTCATTTCTTCTTTCTCGATGTGATCTTTCACTTCTTGCACCTTTTTCTTCTTGATATGTCCTTCTATCTTGAGAGTTTGAGGAGTGGTAATTCTTGCCAATGCTTTACAAGATATGGTCGGATTTATTTGTTCTTCATCTAGGCTTTGTTCCTGGAGTATATCTTCTTCTTTTGACCTTTCTTGCTCCTTTTCTTCTTCCTCTTCACAATCTATGTAGAATAATTTCTTCTCAGCACACTTATGACCTTTAGTGTATTTGCTATCACAACTGTAACAAAGCCCTTTTTCTCTTTTTTCTTCCAATTGTTGTGGTGTCAACCTTATAGGTTGTCGAAGACTAGGGGCAACAACACTTCCGTCTTTATAGTTGTGAGTGGTATGCTTCCTGGTTGCCATAATTTTGCTTTCCATTTTTCTTGCTAACCTGAATGCCTTCTCTAATGAATCAGGTTCCCAAAGGCGAACATCATGTTGGATATTATCCTTTAAAGACCTATGAACACGTCAATCCTATGCTCCTCTGGAATATCTTTTACCCTTATGTTCAATTTTTGGAACTCCTCAATGTGCTCCATTACTGAACCCTTTTGTTTGAGACTTATCAATTGGCTAAAAAAAGTGTTGCTTTTTGTATCTTCATAATGTGCTATCAATTCTTCCGTAAAAATTGCCCAAGTGATAAATTGTTTACGAGAGCAAAGCCATTGATACCATACAAACTGATTTGGTTCCAAATATACAGTTGCCATACGTACCTTTTGTGCGTTTTGCACATTATTGAGATCGAAGAATTGCTCCATCTGTAATATCCATGTGGCGGGATCCTTGCCATCAAACTTCCTCATATCGATTTTTGGAATATGGTGATTCTTCGATCCAACATTAGCGTCTATGGAGTCATGATTAACATTTCTTTTGTTCTCATCATGAGTTTCCTTTACTACCATTTCACCATTAGTGACCCTTTCTTGTAGCAACTTCTTCAATTCTTCCATGTCTGTCTTCAAATCCATCTTCAAATCATCCATCTTAGCTTCCATGCCCTTTACCTTAGATTCCACACCATTTATCTTAGATTCCACGCCACTTATCTTAGCTTCTGTTAGCTTTTGTGAGCGTGACATTTGTTGCACTTGTTCTTGTAATTTTGATATATCATGTAGCATTTCTCCTCTTCTTCATGAGTCATGCTAGAGATTTCAGGTTCCTTACTAGGTGTTTGCATTTTCTTTCCTCGGGGCACCAATTACCGATAATAATGCTTTACTATGCCCTTTGAATTCCATTAAACCAAGCTTACACAAAAATTTAAAAAAAAACTACACACCTTTTTTTCACTTTATAGAAGCTTGATATTGAATCTGATGTATCTCTGTAATTTTGGATCATCTAGTTCTAAAATTTCTACCTATAGTAGCCTTCTATGTCCTCTTTCCAATGCCACAAGTCTGAGCCAAATTGGATTCTCCAAGGAAGCGTTATGTGAAATCTCCCACAGTGACTTGCTTTTAGACTGGTTCAGTAGAGCGAACTTGTACGATGTGCCACGAGTCACTGTTTCAACCTTTGAATTTGAAACATACACACAAGAAACTACAGTCTGTCCTCTTTCTATACCTTCTTACGAAATTTCAATCCGATCCCCAGAGAGAAAGTTATGACGATTTTCCCCAGGTCGCCTGTTTTGAATGTAATTCAGGAGTCTGCAAAAAGACCAAATTCCTCAGATGATATCTCCGCAAATATCGCGCGAAACGCTCTGAAATTCGGACCCAAGGTTCAGCGTGATTTCTTCTCAAATGGGTTTTTTTTTAGACTTCTGAAACGTCACAGAAAAAAATTTATAGTGAAAATTCCACAATGACCTGTTTGGAGCAGCGAAACCCTAGAATCCAAAGCTCTGATACCAAATGTTATGAAACCAGCTCAAGAAAAGATAGAAAAGATATATCAACGCCTTATAATTCAGCCTCTTCTAGGGGTAAACCTCCTTTACATTACATAAATGAACAATTTTTGGATGATACAAATGAAAAGACCTCCTTTCTATAAATAGGAGTCTAAGGGGTTATAACATAATCAGAGCCGACATAACAATAATAATGTAAGGGCACAATAATAACAATAGTGGGCTTCTATGGGGCACAATAGTAACAATATGGGCACTACATGGGTACATCAATATAATAAGTGGGTTATACTAATAACAATAAGGGGTTACACTAGTAGTATAGGGGCCTAACACGTTCCATCATATCCTTGATATCATGTCTATCAAGCGAACCATTAATCTAAACATTCAAGGAAAACACTACCATTTAGTGAGAATAACAACATACTTGTCCACAAAACATATTCATGACAAAGGAACCAACTCTTCTTGATTTTCATGATTAAATGGACCAACTTTAGAGGAACCAGATTAGAATGTATCCAACACAATCGTTGAGGTAAGGGATACCCTTCTCTCAAAATTGTATATATATGTTGAGGTAAGGGGTACATATAGTTATATAGGTATCTAATTATATCGTTTTTATGGAGGAAATACAAAATTAATGTTTGAATGAAACACAACTACAAAAAGATGAATGACTAGTGAAAGAAACTTATACCAAGAAGAAGGTATCAAAAAAGGGTTGAGTTATCTTGAAAATTCACCATTCGAAATATTCATTAGACCTAAAGCCAAAAAGTAGAAAATTAATATCAGATTCATACACACAAATCAACAAAAATATAACCAATAACTATTTATAAATGACCCAGCATATGGAAATACATAAGGAAAGTGAAAGTACAATGTTTTGAAAATTTACCTTGTTCAAATTTTTCACAAAATCTGAACAAGAAAAATTGTAATCACTTTCTTCTAATTTGTATCTATCATTCCTAGCATTGTATGATAAGTTTGTGATTGTTATAATAGTTTCAACTTGTACAAAAGCATGGTATGTCAAATCATACTTATACATGCACTGCCCCTTTATTCTACTATACCAACATAATTGAATCTCGATGTCTTCTAATCTATCCAAAAGGTCGATGTCATTATGGTAACCAAACACCCTATTACCATCCTTCTTCCTTATTCTTTGAACCCTTCCAATTTACTACATTCCACAAGAAACACCTTGTTTTGTACTTCGAGGAACACTTTTTCTTGCAGTGCATTCAACGGGGGGATTTTTAAAACAACGCCCCACAATCTTATCCAATTCCAAAGCCAATTTAAACACCCTTTTGTGGATCCTTCCCATCTCACCTAAATTTGACCCCATTTCTCACTTTTGTCAACCTATCTTTGGATAATATCATATTTCCATTTAACTAACTAACCAAACATGCTTTGAACATATACTTACCATCAATAACCACCATTGATTTTATAGTTTTGCTTACATTTTCATCACTAAAATTTCATCCAACTCATGCCTCCACTCACTTTCCATTATTTACAATTCACTTGTATTGTGTACCAACGAAGATGAAGATTATAATATAGAGTTAGACCAACGTGGTGGAGAAGCATCAACTACTTCATCCATAATTTGGAATGTTGGATAATTTTTATCCTCTGTCCATGGTTTAACCCACCAAGAAGATTGAGTGTAATTTTTTGGTTGCATTCCAAGAGTTGATAAAATGTCTTGTGCATCCTTCAATCCAGTCTTAAGGGCTTCTATAATTTTAGCATATATGTATATTGAATCATATTGCAACAATATTTCAATTTTTTTTATTATTTCTTAGTGCAATCTATTCCAAAATCTTTCTTGCTTCTTATGAGATTTATTAAAATCAAGCCCTTGGGGATTTGATTCTTCCTCAACAACTCTGTTAATGGTTCCAACAATGTGAATAAAGTCAACGAAATCATAGGCCATCTCCACTCTAACCATCCCACCAATGTTTCTAAAGAATTTCTCACATACGTCTTATGTAGTCAGGTGCAAAACACATGGCAAGTTAGAGTATTGATTTCAAAACAATCTAGTGAAAAAAACTACAAAATGGAAAGAAATTTTCACATCTTGAATGCCTTCTTGATGATGAAATTTATGTTGACATTAGTATGAGATTGTTTTTGTACCCAACATAACCATAATGTGAAGAAACGATGAACTCATGAAGCATTTCACACTCATTCCCAAAGGCTCAAACTATGAAAAATAAATATGTCAATGTAGTTAGCAACAATCATTATATAATTGTTTGTAGCTAGTGTCCTCTCTAACTTTCCACTTGGTGTACTTCTCAACTCTTTCAAACACCTTCAAACATGGCTTGAAGCAATGAGTTGTGCAAAACCCTAATTTTTTTTATCCATCCTCTCTATATCTTCACCCGTAAGCTCGTGATCATCCACTTTAAAAGTGTGATAAACCATTCTGACATGACTAAAACGTATATACTCATTTCCTAAAACCAATTCTTGTCAACCGCTAAACAAAGAATTCACCAGATTTTTTCCATTGTGGATGTAATCTTGTTCATGCAATCCTATTACATTGCAACCATTGTACAACCCAATTATCCTCCACCCTTCCCATGGAATTTGATATCGAATACCTGATGAATAAGAATAATCCTTCAACATAAGTTTTATTCTTCATGTAAAGTGTTTGCAATAATAACACATGCATAATGGCCAATAAAATTGTTCTTAAAATATTTTGTTATAATCTCATATCCTAGAGCTCCCTCACCAGCTCTCACTAAGAAATGTGATTGGCATTGATGTTCTCCTTTCATACCATAAAACTCCACCATTTTATCACTTTCTTCTACCCACCTAACATATCTTTTCACATTCGTTTCGTCTTTGATAAGGCATATAGGAATTGGGCAATCTATACGATGTTTGGATTTATAAGAAGCATAAAAAAAATTACTGCCTCAAAAATGTGCTCGTGCTCCCTTAGGAGATATGCCAATGAATTTCTAACTTTACTTAAAGTTGTAGATATTAAAGGAACATTGAGATTCAAGCTAATAAAGCTATGTAATCTAGGACCTCCTCATAACTTGATCATCTCATAAAGGGATTTTGTGGATGTACTATACCTTCTCCCTACTTCTGCATGCATCAAGTTGTGAAATATATCCTTGAAAATTTCCCAAACTACATCTTTACCTTGTAATTTTCCTTTCTTATGTCCCTCACACACATCCTTGAAAAACCTAAAGACATCCTTCCTTTTTGTTGATTGAAACAAATTTTCTTGTAGGGATCTCACTCTAATAGAGAGTGTAGCAACCTTTGTCCTCTCCCACCAAAGAGCTCACACTGTTGATATATGGTTAGCATTTGTAACCCTCGCAGTATTCTTGAGTTCATTTTGATTCAAATAGTCCAGTCTTCTACCTTTCCCTATATCTCGCTCACTTCTTTTATTGGTGCACCTTGATTCACAATATAATTACATCCTTAATTCATCGCATTTCGGAACCAACTTACAAAATCTGCAGGTTAATGAATAAAATGGGATCCCTGTTTCAGAATCCCTCTCACAATTAATATGCCTATATGTACCATCAATAAGACATTCAATACCCTCATAACATAGCATGATCTTGGTATGCTTCACTTTGACCCATAATTTTCCACCCCTTTGATCATCCATTAAGACCTTTGTTTCCAATCTCTCCCCATTTTTATCAATATAAAGATACCAATACCCCCAACATTGTAGTAACAAGGGACATAATTGAGCTTTAATAAGTTGAAAACAAAATAAAAAACAAATAAATTTGAAGTAAGATAAATAAAATAATATACAAATTCATATTCAAGTTTAGTCTAAACTGTTAATTAACACACCTGAAGTAGAAGGATTTGCACTTGTAGAACCCCTATGTAACATTGATAGTGATGATGGGACCAAGAATCGATTCAAGCTTTGTTGGACTTATCATTGGTAAGCTTCTTCAGTCTCCCAACCATGCCACTCCTTAACCCAATCTCCTTGAGTGAAGCCTCATTTGTAGTAGTAGTAGTGTGATTCTTTGATTTCATGTGTTCATTTAGAGAACTGACAATATTACTACTTTCTAGTGCTAAACAAAACCATTTATTGCATTGTGTACATCCCACTCTCACTTTTTTCATGTCCATATAGTCTACAAGTGTTGCTTCCACCATTGTGAACAAATTAGGCTCTTGTATCTTTGTTGAAATCATCTAGAAGTTTGATTTCTTGATCAATATCAAATTGATCTGCGACCACCATTATCTATTTTACTTTTTTACATGAAGGAATTTCACTACCTCTTGGTATTGAAAGGTGTTGTTGATGGGCCCCTAATTTTATATGATTTTTTTGAAGTTGTGAGATATTCACGCTGCTAAGGATACATCATTTGTTCCATAATCAATGCCACAAATTTCATAATGGATCTTTATTTTAGATTCTCTCATTTCTGAATATATTTTTAGTGTAAGTTTCTCGTCGACAAACTCTTCCATCAAACTTTTCAGTTTTTTTTTCCCAAGATGCCAATACACTAGGATCAACAACTCTGGCTTGTTCCATTGACAAAGACATATTGTCAACTCTTGGTTGTTTATGCATAGGTCCCTCAACATCCTCTTCAATGTTTTCAAAGATTGGTATTTTTTCCACTACATTTGAACCCTCTCTTTCCATATCAAACGTGTCTAGTTTCATCTTGATGCCTAAAAGTGTTTTATGAACTTTGCATTTTTTCTCTTTCTTTGGATTTAAATTTAATCCATCCTGGATAAAATAAAAAGGGTATCCAATTATTTAATCATCCACAATTATAGCGTGAATTTAAGAAAATGTACAACCTTCTCGACACCTGACCATGCCAATGACATATTTCTCTTCACCGGTAGCAATTTTATAAACCAACTCCATCTATTGTTGCACATAAATAATGAAAAAGTAAGTAAAATTCCACAAGAATATTAGTTTATTATAAAACAAAGAGCAAGGAAGCAAGGTTTGCACTTTCAATTCAAAGCTCCAAAAAATACTAATAAATCTTACTATTGGGATGAAATACCTTGATTCAAAATGTACTATCGGTGGATTCCTCAAATGGAACTAAAAGTTGCAATAAAACAAATTACTAAAACAGATTTTAGAGCTTATTTATTGAGTCAAACATTGATAAACTTATAGCAAGCTTAGGCCCTAGATCTGCCTCAATGTTGGTCTTATTTACATCACTTTTTTGTGTCCTAAAGAGGTCAAAACTAAACCCTTGTATCTTTTACTATTCACTGGTACGAAATGCATTTAATTCATTTTATTATTCGTTGGTATCTAGGGCTTGTGAGAGATAAAGACTTTTTTATGTTTGTACTTGATATCTCATATAAATAAGATAAAAATCCTCATTTGTATAATTGCTACTTGTGGAGAAACATTACTCCTTGTTTACTTAGCTATGGGAAACAGGGAAAATTTTAAGAACCCCCCTAAATTTACATGTATAATAAATGGGCGAATCTCCATGGTATATAGGAAAAATGGAAAGCGATTTTATCAATAATATGATATGTATACATAATTTTTTGGCGAATCTCTCACCAGGCATGGCGAATATTTTACTCAATTATAAAATCTTGTGTTTATTAAATACACAAATGAAATCATTGCATTTCTTCAAAATATCTTTTGAAATCAAAATTACCGAAATTACATATCGATAACCTAGTGGGTGTAGGATAAAATTCACCCGTGCCATTCACAGAAAGCATGAGAAAAAACCTAATACTATATATAAAACCAAGAAAAATTCAAATTCATCACTTCTAGGGACCTCGTAACCACCCTGCCAATACACAAGTATGTTCCTATTTGCAATTAGAAAAATTACCTAAATTGCAATCTGTTTACTCCACTTCTAGGGACCTCGTAACCACCCTGCCAATACATAAGTATGTTCCCGTTTGCAATTAGAAAAATTACCCAAATTAAAATCTGTTTACTCCAGCATATGTTGGAAAGTTATAGAAGGATGACTAGTGCAATCAATCTATTCCTTTTAGCCCTGGATTTGTTTTAGTTTAAAACAGAAGTATACAAATATACTTGTCCAATGTCTATGCTTTAACCATTCACCTTAAGATGTTTTTACAATATAATTTCCTAAGTCTATTTAATATCTTCATTATCATAAAAACCAACCTATATCCATCTTAACTCCACATCTACCACTCTTAGGGGGATGAAATCTATTTATCCCTCTGAGCACTTGGTAGACCCAGAATTAAGATGGATCTAACATAGAATTTCCCCTTTAAATAGTCTATGCTCACATGAATACCATGGGTCAATACCATGGGTTATCATAAACCTGGAGCTTAAAAATTACTATTAGTAATTTATAAAAATTAATAAAATTAATAGTTGATTTTTATTTTATTTTTTATTTTAACCAAGCTAAAATGTTTAACATACATTAAATTACAACATCCATTTTTACTCTTCTTCGGATCAAATATTTTTTCACTCTATGCTAGTTTGCATATCACGATATTTGATACCTCTCGGGGGTTAGTAGATCCAGAGTAAAGATGGATCTATGCTGGTTTAATACCCCCATTTAAATAGGCTACATTCCAAGTGAATACCATGGGTCAATACCATGTGCCATTTTGGTGAATACCATGGGTCAATACCATGTGCCATTTTTATTTAAATAGGCTACATTCCAAGTGAATACCATGGGTCAATACCATGTGCCATTTTTATTTTTATTAATACTAATATTAGGGTTAATAATGTTTTTTTGCATGGTATTAATAACAATCTAGTCCATGGTATTTGTCCCATAGTATAAATATAAGGTGACTTATGGAGTAAATATAAAAAAATGTTTTTTTTGTTTACCATACCTCTCGTTTATTTATATTTTTATTAATTTACCATACCATTCATAAAAACAAGGTGACTTATGGAGTAAATATAAAAAAAATGTTTTATTTGTTTACCATACCTCTCGCTTATTTATATTTTTATTAATTTACCATACCATTCATAAAAACAAGGTGACTTATGGAGTAAATATAAAAAAATGTTTTATTTGTTTACCATACCTCTCGCTTATTTATAATTTTATTAATTTACCATACCTCTTTTACAAATATGGTATTTGGCCCATAGGATTCACTTAAATAAAACCTCTTTCTTGAGCCTTCATAAATAGAATGAGGGTTATGGACTAAATATAAAAAGAGGTTTTATTTATTTACCATGTGTCTAGTTTATTTATATTTTTATTTATTTACCATACCTTTTGAGTAAGTATAAAAAGACGTTTTATTTATTTACCATACCTCCACTTTACTTATATTTTTATTTGTTTACACCCTTGCATGTATATAAAGTGACTTATGGAGTAAATATAAAAAATGCTTTATTTATTTACCATACCTCTCATTTATTTATATTTTTATTAATTTACCATACCTCTTTTATAAATATGGTATTTGGGCCTTTGGCCCATAAGATTCACTTAAATAAAACTTATTCTTGTAAATGGGTGAATGGTTTCACTTAAATAAAACCTATTCTTGAAAATAGGCGAATGGAAGGTTGTAACTCCTAATTTCAAGGGCTAAATTTACCTTTTTTACCCTCTCCCTTAAAATAAGGTGGGCTATTTGAGGTGATTTGTAATAATGTACTATGATACAAAATATTTGCCCACTAAAAATTTAAAACCCCTTAATTTCGCCAAAGGGCGAACATTCGCCCCTAAAATCACCCCTAATGGGAAAACAACCAATGCACATTATAAGGAGATGGTCTTGTGCATGACTTTGCAAATTTTATGGATTTTCATGGCTACTGTTTTGGATGAAAATGAATTTTTGAGTAATTGTTCTCTTTGAGACATGGATTTAGTTTATGAATGATTATTAAGTTTGATTTTACTTCTCTAGTGGAGGTGGTGCATTCTCTTCATGTTATTATTAGACAAATCCTTCCTTTAAAACCTTAGGAATATTTTTAGTGGAGAGTCTTCCCCTAAATTTTCTTGAATTTTGTAAGGTACTAGGTGGATCTTCTAGGGTTTGTGATGGAAAACCCTAGTCATCACCCTAGATATACTTACATCTCTTCCAGGGAATCCTTAGTTGACCCCATATACCCAAAAAATATAGTAGGCACTATTCTTCTCCTAGTATTTAATCATAAAACCTAAATTCTAACTTTTATTTATGTTTAGGATTATATTAGAGTTTAAAACAACTTACATGCATTCTTAGCCATAAATAGGCTAGACATCTTAGGTACTTGTGCATTTACTTGGCTCAAAATTGAGCCACTTGTCATCATATTTTACTTGTTGGTTTATGTTACATCCCCTTTGGCACAAAACATATTGTTTTATTTGATTGTTATATGAAATTTAAAATTTAAAATTATTTAGCTAGTTAAACCATGTTTTAACTCATTGTTTCAGCCCTAGTTTTGGTTGATAATTACATGTTAAAGGACTGTTTTATTGGTGTTGTCATCACTTGTTCTCTTAATGTCATTTATCACCTTTTATACAATATCCAATGATTTTGTCTTCTTTTATAGTGTTTGTGGATCCTCTTATGCTAAGCCTTGAGTTGTTGCTTGTTGTAAATTTCCTTATATCCTCATCTATTCGAATCTAGAAATTGCATTCAATAGCCACCTTAAACTCACCTTGATTATTATATTTTGTTAGTGGTGAAGTAGCTACATAGGTATCCTTGTCAGATCCATCATTCACTAAAACAAGGGGATTTGTTACCAAGGTGACAGTGGTAACAAATCAATATTCTACTATAATTATAACCTTGTGAAGGTCTTTGCACTAAGGAGCTAGATTTGGGGATAACATAGCACATAATTTTGGCATAGAAGAACATGTGTCCTTGTGTACCAATTTCAACCTTCTTTACTAAAATTCTTCACCCATAATAAGGAGTGCTTGGGATGAAATGATGAAACATGACAACAAGGGCTCATTCAACCATTAAAATTATGACGAAGTCATCCCATGATAGGAATGCTCCACCATAGGAGGCTTCTAAGGGACTCTTTATAGTAAAATAAAGAGGAAAAAGTCAATCTAAATCTCTCTAAATTATATTTTATTGGAATGCTATTAGAGAGAAAAGATAGAAAAAGAGGAGCACTTCTCATATGCAAGTGTGATTTCAAGTTGGAGAAAATGATTTAACCATTGTTTTCCTATTGGAGGTCATGAGAGTAATTTGGAGCTTCATCAACAAGTTTCTAAGGGATGAAATATTTCTCTAAGGCTACAATTTCATGCTTGTATTCATTTATTTAAAAAAAGATAGGGGTTTATACTTTGTTGTCTTAGGGTGGACTATTTTCTAGCATAAGAGGATTGTTAAGTAATATCTTTTTGTCCTCCTAGAGTTTTCATGATATCAAATCTGTTATATATTATCTTCTCGTGGTTGTTACTGTTGGCATTATGATTCAAGTGTTGTCCTTGATGGCAACTCACTCAGAGGATGGTACAGGTGCTCAGAGGTTGGTACAGGTGATGGCAACTTAATCAGAAGACAGATCTTAGTACAGCATGCCAAGGAAGTTCATATACGCAAGTTCGTTAAGCCCAAGTCGCGTGTACACGCTAGTTGGATTCATAAAAAGCGCGTGTATGTGGAAAAGTATCTTTGGTCCATGGTGGTTAGTCCTTGGAAGTTGTGCCTATGATTTCGGACCATTGTGTCTCGACGGGCGTGTCGATCCCTAAGACTATATAAGGAGAAGAAGATCATTAGGCAAAATCATCTTTCAACAAGGCTTGAATATCTAAGAGAGAAAGAGATCTGATATGCAGGTTCTGGGTTGCTTGATCTAAGCCAAGGAGAGATCACATCGGTTGATGGAAGACTAGATCTAAGGATAGATCGGGATCTAATGGTTTGAAATGCACTATCATGATATGGTTGATTATGCGTATTTCTAGATCTGCATATTGTCGCAATATTATGTTCTGGGTCTAACTAATGTCTGGCACAGCTGCAAATTGAGAAAGTTTATTTTTAGATCTGTACGCAGGTTGGCTTCGGTAAAAGCGCGTGTATACGCGGGTTTTGCTCATTGAAGTAGCGTATATCTTTTGAAGCTTGATTTTGGGTTTACAGTAGGGTCTGACTGTTACTGCAGAGTTCTGTAGTCTGCTCTGTGTTCTGGTAACTGGTGATTGACAGGGTTCAGTGGTTCAGTGATTCAAAGTTTGGTTGCTTCAATGATCTGTTGTGGAAATTGAATGAATTGTGGTCTTCAGATTGTAATGTTGTGCTTCAGGAATATCCAAGTCTGAAAATGTATGAAAAGTGATACCTGAAAGAAAGAAGATTGTAGGTCAGCACCTACGTACTAGTATCTTGGCTAGTACAAGAGCAAAGGGGGTTGGAGCTCCCTTCCAAGGAAGTTTGGAGAACGAGAGAAGGTTGTAGCCTTCTGCAGGTTGTAGCTTGCGTACTGGTATAAGGCTGCACCAGTACAAAAGATTGTAAACTGAAGTTTCATATTAAAGAAAGATAGAGACAACTTGCAGCAGGTGGTTTTCACCCACATTGGGTTTCCACCTTATATCTTGGTGTTCATGTGTGTGGCTTTTGATCTGTTCTGTTATACTGCACATGTTTACTGTTAATGTGGTGAATAATGTCCTGATGCACTTAACTGAAGAATAAGCTAACTAAATTGTGAGTTTTCTTCTTATACGCTGTTTTACTTAGTCACAGTAGCGTGTACACGCTGGTTCACTTAACTGAAGTAGCGTATATGTTTCTGAGCATTGAAAAGTTTGATTGATCTGATAATACTGATTCACCCCCCCTCTCAGTATTATTTCCAACAATTGGTATCAGAGCAGGTCCTTCAGAGAAGCTTGATCGCTTGAAGGTAGATCATTCATCATGAGCAACTACGAGAAAGAAGCATCAATCAGGCCACCGGTTTTTGATGGAACAAATTTCAATTATTGGAAGGTAAGAGTTACTGCATATCTTCAATCTCTTGGTACAGAAGTTTGGAACATTGTAGAAACAGGCTATGCTTTTCCTTCAGCTACTCCTACAGATCCAGCTGAGAAAAAGACATATGAAACAAATGCAAAAGCAGTCAGTACTCTATTAGGAAGTATATCCCAAACAGAATTCATGAAGGTCATGCACTTCAAATCAGCAAAAGAGATATGGGACAAAATGATCACTAGCTATGAAGGAGATGAACAGGTAAAGCAAGCTAAACTTCAAACTCTCAGGATTCAATATGAGACTCTCAAGATGTATAATGATGAAAGTGTGGCTAATTATTTTCTTCGGGTAGATGAGATTGTTAATTGTATGAAAAATTTGGGTGAAGAAATAAAAGAGACTATAGTAGTTCAAAAGATTCTAAGATCATTATCCCCCAAGTTTGAATCTAAAGTATCTGCAATAGAAGAAAAGGAAAATCTCAAAGTTCTCACTATGTCTCAGCTACATGGAATTCTAACTGCTTATGAAATGAGAAAGGGAGGTCCATCAGACAGAAGGGAAGCTGCTTTTAAGGCATCAGGAAAAGAAGATTACTATGAAGCAAGCCATGTTCCAGAAGAAGAGGAAGAAGAATCAAATTTTGTCAGAAATCTTCAAAGGGGTGCTGGAAGGTTCAGAGGTAAGCTACCTTTCAAATGCTTTGCTTGTGGAAGAGTAGGTCATTATGCTGCAAAATGTCCTAATAAGGATAAAGGAAAAGAACCTGCTAGATGGAATAAGAAACAAAGTGCAAATAAGAAAAGCTACTACACCCATGAAGATAGTGATGGCTTATCAAACAGTGATGAAGATGAACAAGGTAATAAATATAAGCTATTAATGGCATTTGAAGATGATGATTATGAGGATGCTGTAGATGTGGATAATCTCTATAATGAAATTACTAGACTCAAGAGATGCATAGAAGAAAAGAGTGTGATCATTGATACTTTGCAATTTCAAATTGATGAAAAGGAAAAACATCTTGAAAAACTAGAAGGTGAAATTGTTGGTCTCAGAAAAGAAATTGAGAAAACAAAAGCTATTAATCTTAAGTTTGTCAAAGGATCTGAAACTTTGGATGAGATTATCAATGTGCAGCGGTCTCCTCTAAACAAGACAGGTTTGGGCTATAATGGAGAAACCTCTCAAGCATCCACCTCAAAAAGTTATCTTGATGCAGCAAGAAGAAATGAGCAGAAGAACAATGAAGATAATCAGGTAAAGCAGGGACGAATTACAAACAGAAACTATCAGGGACAATCCTTCTTAAAGGTGAACAAAAGCTACAACCAACCACAGGTAAAATCTTCTCAGTTTGGCACAAGAATAGATGAAAATAGAAATTACAATCAGTTGGCTGGTAGATTCAATAACCGCAGAAGCTTCTTCAATGGACAATGCTTTTCTTGCCATAACTTTGGTCACAAAGCAGCTCAATGTGTTGCATATAAAACAATCATGACTAGGGAAGCTCAAAAACAAAGAAGTATGACAGGGATTACAAAGAGGACCTATAACAACTTTTCGGTTCTTGAAAATGAAGTTGAATGTTCTATTTGCAATAATTTTGGTCATAAAGAATCTGAATGCAGGAGCAGGTTTCAGGAGAAAAAGGAACAAGCCACGAGCACCAAAAAATGGAGAATAAAGGAACCTCAGACAGAAAGATGTGGGATAGCTTTTTATGCAGAAGGACAGGAAAATCTATGGTACATTGACAGTGGATGTTCGAAACATATGACAGGTGATAAAGAAAAACTTGAATCTTATTCTACTTTAGAAAAGGGAAAGAAAGTTTCTTTTGGAAATGATACTCCTGCAACTATAAAAGGAAAAGGTATTGCTCCTTTGAAAGAAAAGGTCAAGGCTGGAAATGTTTTGTATGTTGATGGATTGAAGCATAATCTACTAAGTGTCAGCCAGATGTGTGATCAAAAAACCGAGGTTATTTTCAGATCGAATGGATGTCTTGTTCGTGATCTTGATACAGGTAAAACAGTTCTCAAAGGCAAAAGAACTCCAAATAATCTGTACATATTTGAAGAAGGACAACAACAATGCTATCTTAGCAAGGATGAAGAGCACTGGTTATGGCATCGAAGGTTGGGACATCTAAGCTTCTCACAAATAAGGAAAGCATGCAAATATCAGGCAGTTCGCGATCTTCCAGATATCAAAATTCCAGACAACACCATATGCAAATCTTGTCAGTTTGGAAAGCAAACCAGAACTAACTTTCCAGAGAAGGAAGGATCAGCTAGCTTGCCTCTTGAGCTAGTCCATACAGATGTATGTGGTCCATTTAGGAAAAGGACACCTCGAGGAGAAGAATATCTGATATTATTCATTGATGATTTCTCAAGGTTTGTTTGGTTAGGGCTTATGAAGCACAAAGATGAAGCATTCGAAAAATTCAAATCCTTCAAAGCATTGGCTGAAAATGAATCAGGACACAAAATTAAGTGCCTCAGATCTGACAGAGGTGGGGAGTTCACATCAAATGAATTTTTCGATTTCTGCGATGAACATGGGATAAGAAGAGAATTCTCTACAGCTAGAACTCCTCAGCAAAATGGGGTTGTGGAAAGAATGAACAGAACTATCCAACAAATGGCTCGTGCTATGCTCGATGAATCAGGTACTCCTGCAACCTTCTGGGGTGAAGCTGCACATGCTGCTGTTATCATTCTTAACAAAACAAATGTCCGAGTAAACAGCACTCAAACACCTCATGAGCTTTGGAGTGGTAAAACTCCTTCCGTGAAGCATTTCAAAATCTTTGGGAGCAAATGTTATATTAAGAATACTGATGAGCAACTTGGCAAACTTGAACCTAGAGCAGATGAGGGCATTCTTCTTGGTTATTCTCCACATAGCAAAGCATACAAGTGCTACAATAAAAGACTTGGCAGAATTGTTGACAGTATTGATATAGTGGTTGATGAGAAGGGATATATTCCTAGGCAAGTTCATCATGAAGACATTGAAGAAGATGAAGGTTACTCTCAAAGGCGAAATGATGAAGAAGAAGAACCTCAAGAAGAAGAAGAATCTCAAGAAGAACCAGAGGAGCAGACAAGAATAGAAGAGAAGACTCCATCCAGATATGTCCAAAAGAATCATCCAGAAACTCAGATTGTGGGGCAGAAAGAAGCAGGAGTACAAACAAGAAGGACACTTGCAGAAGCTTCAAGCTACTTGGCTCTACTCTCCTCCATTGAACCACAAAATGTGAAAGAAGCATGCAAAGATGAATGTTGGGTCAAAGCAATGGATGAAGAACTTGAGCAAATCGAAAAGAACAACACTTGGGAATTAGTTCCTAGACCAAAAGATAAGAATGTAATAGGAACAAAATGGGTCTTCAAGAATAAATTAAATGAAAATGGAGAAGTAATTAGAAACAAGGCCAGACTTGTTTGTAAAGGGTATGCACAGCAAGAAGGAATAGATTTTGAAGAGACCTTTGCTCCTGTGGCAAGACTAGAGGCCATCCGAATGTTCCTTGCTCTCTCAAGCTTTCAAAACTTCAAGGTATTTCAAATGGACGTGAAATCAGCCTTCCTGAATGGAGACTTAGAAGAAGAAGTATATATTGAGCAGCCAGATGGTTTCATTCTTGGGAATGATCCAAACCTTGTATGCAGATTGAAAAAGGCACTCTATGGGCTCAAACAAGCTCCAAGGGCTTGGTACTATCGGTTGGACAAATATCTTCACCAACAAGGCTTTTCAAAAGGATCAGCAGATAGCAATCTCTATATAAAAGTTGAAAATAACAAATTGCTAATTCTTGTTGTTTATGTAGATGATATTATTTTTGGCAGCAATGAAGAGACTATGAGTCAAAACTTTGCCTTGGTTATGCAGAAAGAATTCGAAATGTCACTTCTTGGAGAATTGACATATTTTCTTGGATTGCAAATCCAACAAAATGAAGGAGGTATCTTCTTGTCTCAAACCAAATACCTCAAGCAGATCTTGAAGAAGTATGGCATGGAAGAGTCAAAGCCAGTATGTACACCCATGGTTACAGGATGCAGCCTCAGTGCAAATGATGAATCAGCAGCAGTTCACCAACCCACTTATAGATCCATGATTGGGAGTTTGCTTTATTTGACAGGTACTCGACCAGATATTACACATGCAGTAGGAATGGTTGGAAGATTTCAAGCCAACCCAAAGGAAACTCATCTTCAGGCAGTCAAAAGAATCTTCAAATATCTTCAAGGGACCCAAAACTATGGCTTATGGTATCCTAGAAATACAGATCTCACTCTTCATGCTTACACAGATGCAGATTGGGCTGGAAGTGTGGATGATAGGAAAAGCACAAGTGGAGGTGCTTTCTTCATGGGTTCCAGATTAGTATCTTGGTTCAGCAAGAAACAAAGTTCGATTGCCTTATCTACAGCTGAAGCAGAATATGTGGCTGCAGCATCTTGTTGCACACAACTTCTTTGGATGATGCAGACCTTGCAGGACTTTCAAATCACTTGCACTCCACCTGTCTCTATCTTATGTGATAATACAAGTGCAATCAGCATTTCAAAGAATCCAGTCATGCACTCAAAGACCAAGCACATACCAATCAAGTACCATTTTCTTCGGGAAAAAGTGCTTGAGCAGAAGGTCAAGTTGGAGTATGTTCCTTCTAAGGAGCAAGTTGCTGATATTCTCACAAAACCACTGCCCAGGGAAACTTTTGAATATCTCAGACAAAAGCTGGGAGTAGTTGATGCTTCATCCTGTTGTTGAAGTTTGTTTGTTCTACAGAAAAGTTGGTATACGCAGGTTACGGAAGGGATATGCGCGTATATACGCGGATTCCTGCTGGGTAAGTCGCGTGTATGTTGGACGCTTGTTGCAGAAAGAATATCCGCGTACATACGCTGTTTTATACAGGAGAAATCGCGTATATGAAGTTCTGAACAGCAAGGGAAAACTCTGAAGTTCTGAACAGCAATGGGAATGTCAGAATTCTTCAGGCATAGTTTCAGGGAGTGCAACAGGCACAGGTTCAGGGGGAGCAGCTTAAAAGTCTCATAAAGCATTGTTGGCATTCAGATGTTTTGGTTGTTGGTTTCAGGAGAAGGAGCTCAGAAAGAAATCCTGGTTGCTGATCTAACAAGATGTTTATCAGATGCTGCTGGTGCCTTTCCTAAGTCTTGGTCTAGATCTGTTGTCTCTATGTCATGTATCTCTCTTGTCATATCTCTTTTATGATGTCAAGGTCATGTAACGGCCTATGTTGGTTTCCCCACTATGCCTGGGATGAATGCTGTAATATAATTGGTTGTTTCTGATATGTCCCCTCTTGGTAGGGAGTATGGATGTATGTATTGAGTCTTTTGGTGATAGGAAGGTCCCTTATGGTGTATAAGTCTTGGTTCTTGTTGAAGAACATCTTTTGCAGATCTGGCCTACTGTCAGGGGGAGCACGAGTCAGCACAGCCAAGCAGAGGTATCAGCATGTCCTCAGGGGGAGCACAGCCCTTTGCCCTTGATGTCAAAGGGGGAGAGTGACTTGGTGTGGTGGTTGCCATCAAGTCCAAAGGGGGAGATTGTTGGCATTATGATTCAAGTGTTGTCCTTGATGGCAACTCACTCAGAGGATGGTACAGGTGCTCAGAGGTTGGTACAGGTGATGGCAACTTAATCAGAAGACAGATCTTAGTACAGCATGCCAAGGAAGTTCATATACGCAAGTTCGTTAAGCCCAAGTCGCGTGTACACGCTAGTTGGATTCATAAAAAGCGCGTGTATGTGGAAAAGTATCTTTGGTCCATGGTGGTTAGTCCTTGGAAGTTGTGCCTATGATTTCGGACCATTGTGTCTCGACGGGCGTGTCGATCCCTAGTTTTGAAGTTGATGGTATTGTGTTACTATGGTTTTGGCTCTTGGTATTGAGCTAGGCCTAAGACTATATAAGGAGAAGAAGATCATTAGGCAAAATCATCTTTCGACAAGGCTTGAATATCTAAGAGAGAAAGAGATCTGATATGCAGGTTCTGGGTTGCTTGATCTAAGCCAAGGAGAGATCACATCGGTTGATGGAAGACTAGATCTAAGGATAGATCGGGATCTAATGGTTTGAAATGCACTATCATGATATGGTTGATTATGCGTATTTCTAGATCTGCATATTGTCGCAATATTATGTTCTGGGTCTAACTAATGTCTGGCACAGCTGCCAATTGAGAAAGTTTATTTTTAGATCTGTACGCAGGTTGGCTGTTGGAAATAATACTGAGAGGGGGGGTGAATCAGTATTATCAGATCAATCAAACTTTTCAATGCTCAGAAACATATACGCTACTTCAGTTAAGTGAACCAGCGTGTACACGCTACTGTGACTAAGTAAAACAGCGTATAAGAAGAAAACTCACAATTTAGTTAGCTTATTCTTCAGTTAAGTGCATCAGGACATTATTCACCACATTAACAGTAAACATGTGCAGTATAACAGAACAGATCAAAAGCCACACACATGAACACCAAGATATAAGGTGGAAACCCAATGTGGGTGAAAACCACCTGCTGCAAGTTGTCTCTATCTTTCTTTAATATGAAACTTCAGTTTACAATCTTTTGTACTGGTGCAGCCTTATACCAGTACGCAGGCTACAACCTGCAGAAGGCTACAACCTTCTCTCGTTCTCCAAACTTCCTTGGAAGGGAGCTCCAACCCCCTTTGCTCTTGTACTAGCCAAGATACTAGTACGTAGGTGCTGACCTACAATCTTCTTTCTTTCAGGTATCACTTTTCATACATTTTCAGACTTGGATATTCCTGAAGCACAACATTACAATCTGAAGACCACAATTCATTCAATTTCCACAACAGATCATTGAAGCATAAAACAACCAAACTTTGAATCACTGAACCACTGAACCCTGTCAATCACCAGTTACCAGAACACAGAGCAGACTACAGAACTCTACAATAACAGTCAGACCCCACTGTAAACCCAAAATCAAGCTTCAAAAGATATACGCTACTTCAATGAGCAAAACCCGCGTATACACGCGCTTTTACCGAAGCCAACCTGCGTACAGATCTAAAAATAAACTTTCTCAATTTGCAGCTGTACCAGACATTAGTTAGACCCAGAACATAACATTGCGACAATATGCAGATCTAGAAATACGCATAATCAACCATATCATGATAGTGCATTTCAAACCATTAGATCCCGATCTATCCTTAGATCTAGTCTTCCATCAACCGATGTGATCTCTCCTTGGCTTAGATCAAGCAACCCAGAACCTGCATATCAGATCTCTTTCTCTCTTAGATATTCAAGCCTTGTCAAAAGATGATTTTGCCTAATGATCTTCTTCTCCTTATATAGTCTTAGGCCTAGCTCAATACCAAGAGCCAAAACCATAGTAACACAATACCATCAACTTCAAAACTAGGGATCGACACGCCCGTCGAGACACAATGGTCCGAAATCATAGGCACAACTTCCAAGGACTAACCACCATGGACCAAAGATACTTTTCCACATACACACGCTTTTTATGAATCCAACTAGCGTGTACACGCGACTTGGGCTTAACGAACATGCGTATATGAACTTCCTTGGCATGCTGTACTAAGATCTGTCTTCTGATTAAGTTGCCATCACCTGTACCAACCTCTGAGCACCTGTACCAACCTCTGAGAGAGTTGCCATCAAGGACAACACTTGAATCATAATGCCAACAATCTCCCCCTTTGGACTTGATGGCAACCACCACACCAAGTCACTCTCCCCCTTTGACATCAAGGGCAAAGGGCTGTGCTCCCCCTGAGGACATGCTGATACCTCTGCTTGGCTGTGCTGACTCGTGCTCCCCCTGACAGTAGGCCAGATCTGAAAAAGATGTTCTTCAACAAGAACCAAGACTTATACACCATAAGAGACCTTCCTATCACCAAAAGACTCAATACATACATCCATACTCCCTACCAAGAGGGGACATATCAGAACCAACAAATTATATTACAGCATTCATCCCAGGCATAGAGGGGAAACCAACATAGGCCGTTACATGACCTTGACACCATAAAAGAGATATGACAAGAGAGATACATGACATAGAGACAACAGATCTAGACCAAGACTTAGGAAAGGCACCAGCAGCATCTGATAAACATCTTGTTAGATCAGCAACCAGGATTTCTTTCTGAGCTCCTTCTCCTGAAACCAACAACCAAAACATCTGAATGCCAACAATGCTTTATGAGACTTTTAAGCTGCTCCCCCTGAACCTGTGCCTGTTGCACCCCCTGAAACTGTGCCTGAAGAATTCTGACATTCCCATTGCTGTTCAGAACTCCAGAGTTTTCCCTTGCTGTTCAGAACTTCATATACGCGATTTCTCCTGCATAAAACAGCGTATGTACGCGGATATAATTTCTGCAACAAGCGTACACCTTACACGCGACTTTCCCAGCAAAAATCCGCGTGTATACGCGTATATACCTTTCGTAACTTGCGTATACCAACTTTTCTGTAGAACAGACAAGCTTCAACAGCAGGATGAAGCATCAACTACTCCCAGCTTTTGTCTGAGATATTCAAAAGTTTCCCTGGGCAGTGGTTTTGTGAGAATATCAGCAACTTGTTCCTTAGAAGGAACATACTCCAACTTGACCTTCTGCTCAAGCACTTGTTCCCGGAGAAAATGGTACTTGATTGGTATGTGCTTGGTCTTTGAGTGCATGACTGGATTCTTTGAAATGCTGATTGCACTAGTATTATCACATAAGATAGACACTGGTGGAGTGCAAGTGATTTGAAAGTCCTGCAAGGTCTGCATCATCCAAAGAAGTTGTGTGCAACAAGATGCCGCAGCCACATATTCTGCTTCAGCTGTAGATAAGGCAATCGAACTCTGTTTCTTGCTGAACCAAGATACTAATCTGGAACCCATGAAGAAAGCACCACCACTTGTGCTTTTCTATCATCCACACTTCCAGCCCAATCTGCATCTGTGTAAGCATGAAGAGTGAGATCTGTATTTCTAGGATACCATAAGCCATAGTTTTGGGTCCCTTGAAGATATTTGAAGATTCTTTTGACTGCCTGAAGATGAGTTTCCTTTGGGTTGGCTTGAAATCTTCCAACCATTCCTACTGCATGTGTAATATCTGGTCGAGTACCTGTCAAATAAAGCAAACTCCCAATCATGGATCTATAAGTGGGTTGGTGAACTGCTGCTGATTCATCATTTGCACTGAGGCTGCATCCTGTAACCATGGGTGTACAAACTGGCTTTGACTCTTCCATGCCATACTTCTTCAAGATCTGCTTGAGGTATTTGGTTTGAGACAAGAAGATACCTCCTTCATTTTGTTGGATTTGCAATCCAAGAAAATATGTCAATTCTCCAAGAAGTGACATTTCGAATTCTTTCTGCATAACCAAGGCAAAGTTTTGACTCATAGTCTCTTCATTGCTGCCAAAAATAATATCATCTACATAAACAACAAGAATTAGCAATTTGTTATTTTCAACTTTTATATAGAGATTGCTATCTGCTGATCCTTTTGAAAAGCCTTGTTGGTGAAGATATTTGTCCAACCGATAGTACCAAGCCCTTGGAGCTTGTTTGAGCCCATAGAGTGCCTTTTTCAATCTGCATACAAGGTTTGGATCATTCCCAAGAATGAAACCATCTGGCTGCTCAATATATACTTCTTCTTCTAAGTCTCCATTCAGGAAGGCTGATTTCACGTCCATTTGAAATACCTTGAAGTTTTGAAAGCTTGAGAGAGCAAGGAACATTCGGATGGCCTCTAGTCTTGCCACAGGAGCAAAGGTCTCTTCAAAATCTATTCCTTCTTGCTGTGCATACCCTTTACAAACAAGTCTGGCCTTGTTTCTAATTACTTCTCCATTTTCATTTAATTTATTCTTGAAGACCCATTTTGTTCCTATTACATTCTTATCTTTTGGTCTAGGAACTAATTCCCAAGTGTTGTTCTTTTCGATTTGCTCAAGTTCTTCATCCATTGCTTTGACCCAACATTCATCTTTGCATGCTTCTTTCACATTTTGTGGTTCAATGGAGGAGAGTAGAGCCAAGTAGCTTGAAGCTTCTGCAAGTGTCCTTCTTGTTTGTACTCCTGCTTCTTTCTGCCCCACAATCTGAGTTTCTGGATGATTCTTTTGGACATATCTGGATGGAGTCTTCTCTTCTATTCTTGTCTGCTCCTCTGGTTCTTCTTGAGATTCTTCTTCTTCTTGAGGTTCTTCTTCTTCATCATTTCGCCTTTGAGAGTAACCTTCATCTTCTTCAATGTCTTCATGATGAACTTGCCTAGGAATATATCCCTTCTCATCAACCACTATATCAATACTGTCAACAATTCTGCCAAGTCTTTTATTGTAGCACTTGTATGCTTTGCTATGTGGAGAATAACCAAGAAGAATGCCCTCATCTGCTCTAGGTTCAAGTTTGCCAAGTTGCTCATCAGTATTCTTAATATAACATTTGCTCCCAAAGATTTTGAAATGCTTCACGGAAGGAGTTTTACCACTCCAAAGCTCATGAGGTGTTTGAGTGCTGTTTACTCGGACATTTGTTTTGTTAAGAATGATAACAGCAGCATGTGCAGCTTCACCCCAGAAGGTTGCAGGAGTACCTGATTCATCGAGCATAGCACGAGCCATTTGTTGGATAGTTCTGTTCATTCTTTCCACAACCCCATTTTGCTGAGGAGTTCTAGCTGTAGAGAATTCTCTTCTTATCCCATGTTCATCACAGAAATCGAAAAAATCATTTGATGTGAACTCCCCACCTCTGTCAGATCTGAGGCACTTAATTTTGTGTCCTGATTCATTTTCAGCCAATGCTTTGAAGGATTTGAATTTTTCGAATGCTTCATCTTTGTGCTTCATAAGCCCTAACCAAACAAACCTTGAGAAATCATCAATGAATAATATCAGATATTCTTCTCCTCGAGGTGTCCTTTTCCTAAATGGACCACATACATCTGTATGGACTAGCTCAAGAGGCAAGCTAGCTGATCCTTCCTTCTCTGGAAAGTTAGTTCTGGTTTGCTTTCCAAACTGACAAGATTTGCATATGGTGTTGTCTGGAATTTTGATATCTGGAAGATCGCGAACTGCCTGATATTTGCATGCTTTCCTTATTTGTGAGAAGCTTAGATGTCCCAACCTTCGATGCCATAACCAGTGCTCTTCATCCTTGCTAAGATAGCATTGTTGTTGTCCTTCTTCAAATATGTACAGATTATTTGGAGTTCTTTTGCCTTTGAGAACTGTTTTACCTGTATCAAGATCACGAACAAGACATCCATTCGATCTGAAAATAACCTCGGTTTTTTGATCACACATCTGGCTGACACTTAGTAGATTATGCTTCAATCCATCAACATACAAAACATTTCCAGCCTTGACCTTTTCTTTCAAAGGAGCAATACCTTTTCCTTTTATAGTTGCAGGAGTATCATTTCCAAAAGAAACTTTCTTTCCCTTTTCTAAAGTAGAATAAGATTCAAGTTTTTCTTTATCACCTGTCATATGTTTCGAACATCCACTGTCAATGTACCATAGATTTTCCTGTCCTTCTGCATAAAAGCTATCCCACATCTTTCTGTCTGAGGTTCCTTTATTCTCCATTTTTTGGTGCTCGTGGCTTGTTCCTTTTTCTCCTGAAACCTGCTCCTGCATTCAGATTCTTTATGACCAAAATTATTGCAAATAGAACATTCAACTTCATTTTCAAGAACCGAAAAGTTGTTATAGGTCCTCTTTGTAATCCCTGTCATACTTCTTTGTTTTTGAGCTTCCCTAGTCATGATTGTTTTATATGCAACACATTGAGCTGCTTTGTGACCAAAGTTATGGCAAGAAAAGCATTGTCCATTGAAGAAGCTTCTGCGGTTATTGAATCTACCAGCCAACTGATTGTAATTTCTATTTTCATCTATTCTTGTGCCAAACTGAGAAGATTTTACCTGTGGTTGGTTGTAGCTTTTGTTCACCCTTAAGAAGGATTGTCCCTGATAGTTTCTGTTTGTAATTCGTCCCTGCTTTACCTGATTATCTTCATTGTTCTTCTGCTCATTTCTTCTTGCTGCATCAAGATAACTTTTTGAGGTGGATGCTTGAGAGGTTTCTCCATTATAGCCCAAACCTGTCTTGTTTAGAGGAGACCGCTGCACATTGATAATCTCATCCAAAGTTTCAGATCCTTTGACAAACTTAAGATTAATAGCTTTTGTTTTCTCAATTTCTTTTCTGAGACCAACAATTTCACCTTCTAGTTTTTCAAGATGTTTTTCCTTTTCATCAATTTGAAATTGCAAAGTATCAATGATCACACTCTTTTCTTCTATGCATCTCTTGAGTCTAGTAATTTCATTATAGAGATTATCCACATCTACAGCATCCTCATAATCATCATCTTCAAATGCCATTAACAGCTTATATTTATTACCTTGTTCATCTTCATCACTGTTTGATAAGCCATCACTATCTTCATGGGTGTAGTAGCTTTTCTTATTTGCACTTTGTTTCTTGTTCCATCTAGCAGGTTCTTTTCCTTTATCCTTAAAAGGACATTTTGCAGCATAATGACCTACTCTTCCACAAGCAAAGCATTTGAAAGGTAGCTTACCTCTGAACCTTCCAGCACCCCTTTGAAGATTTCTGACAAAATTTGATTCTTCTTCCTCTTCTTCTGGAACATGGCTTGCTTCATAGTAATCTTCTTTTCCTGATGCCTTAAAAGCAGCTTCCCTTCTGTCTGATGGACCTCCCTTTCTCATTTCATAAGCAGTTAGAATTCCATGTAGCTGAGACATAGTGAGAACTTTGAGATTTTCCTTTTCTTCTATTGCAGATACTTTAGATTCAAACTTGGGGGATAATGATCTTAGAATCTTTTGAACTACTATAGTCTCTTTTATTTCTTCACCCAAATTTTTCATACAATTAACAATCTCATCTACCCGAAGAAAATAATTAGCCACACTTTCATCATTATACATCTTGAGAGTCTCATATTGAATCCTGAGAGTTTGAAGTTTAGCTTGCTTTACCTGTTCATCTCCTTCATAGCTAGTGATCATTTTGTCCCATATCTCTTTTGCTGATTTGAAGTGCATGACCTTCATGAATTCTGTTTGGGATATACTTCCTAATAGAGTACTGACTGCTTTTGCATTTGTTTCATATGTCTTTTTCTCAGCTGGATCTGTAGGAGTAGCTGAAGGAAAAGCATAGCCTGTTTCTACAATGTCCCAAACTTCTGTACCAAGAGATTGAAGATATGCAGTAACTCTTACCTTCCAATAATTGAAATTTGTTCCATCAAAAACTGGTGGCCTGATTGATGCTTCTTTCTCGTAGTTGCTCATGATGAATGATCTACCTTCAAGCGATCAAGCTTCTCTGAAGGACCTGCTCTGATACCAATTGTTGGAAATAATACTGAGAGGGGGGGTGAATCAGTATTATCAGATCAATCAAACTTTTCAATGCTCAGAAACATATACGCTACTTCAGTTAAGTGAACCAGCGTGTACACGCTACTGTGACTAAGTAAAACAGCGTATAAGAAGAAAACTCACAATTTAGTTAGCTTATTCTTCAGTTAAGTGCATCAGGACATTATTCACCACATTAACAGTAAACATGTGCAGTATAACAGAACAGATCAAAAGCCACACACATGAACACCAAGATATAAGGTGGAAACCCAATGTGGGTGAAAACCACCTGCTGCAAGTTGTCTCTATCTTTCTTTAATATGAAACTTCAGTTTACAATCTTTTGTACTGGTGCAGCCTTATACCAGTACGCAGGCTACAACCTGCAGAAGGCTACAACCTTCTCTCGTTCTCCAAACTTCCTTGGAAGGGAGCTCCAACCCCCTTTGCTCTTGTACTAGCCAAGATACTAGTACGTAGGTGCTGACCTACAATCTTCTTTCTTTCAGGTATCACTTTTCATACATTTTCAGACTTGGATATTCCTGAAGCACAACATTACAATCTGAAGACCACAATTCATTCAATTTCCACAACAGATCATTGAAGCATAAAACAACCAAACTTTGAATCACTGAACCACTGAACCCTGTCAATCACCAGTTACCAGAACACAGAGCAGACTACAGAACTCTGCAATAACAGTCAGACCCCACTGTAAACCCAAAATCAAGCTTCAAAAGATATACGCTACTTCAATGAGAAAAACCCGCGTATACACGCGCTTTTACCGAAGCCAACCTGCGTACAGATCTAAAAATAAACTTTCTCAATTTGCAACTGTACCAGACATTAGTTAGACCCAGAACATAACATTGCGACAATATGCAGATCTAGAAATACGCATAATCAACCATATCATGATAGTGCATTTCAAACCATTAGATCCCGATCTATCCTTAGATCTAGTCTTCCATCAACCGATGTGATCTCTCCTTGGCTTAGATCAAGCAACCCAGAACCTGCATATCAGATCTCTTTCTCTCTTAGATATTCAAGCCTTGTCAAAAGATGATTTTGCCTAATGATCTTCTTCTCCTTATATAGTCTTAGGCCTAGCTCAATACCAAGAGCCAAAACCATAGTAACACAATACCATCAACTTCAAAACTAGGGATCGACACGCCCGTCGAGACACAATGGTCCGAAATCATAGGCACAACTTCCAAGGACTAACCACCATGGACCAAAGATACTTTTCCACATACACGCGCTTTTTATGAATCCAACTAGCGTGTACACGCGACTTGGGCTTAACGAACATGCGTATATGAACTTCCTTGGCATGCTGTACTAAGATCTGTCTTCTGATTAAGTTGCCATCACCTGTACCAACCTCTGAGCACCTGTGCCAACCTCTGAGAGAGTTGCCATCAAGGACAACACTTGAATCATAATGCCAACATTGGCTTCGGTAAAAGCGCGTGTATACGCGGGTTTTGCTCATTGAAGTAGCGTATATCTTTTGAAGCTTGATTTTGGGTTTACAGTAGGGTCTGACTGTTACTGCAGAGTTCTGTAGTCTGCTCTGTGTTCTGGTAACTGGTGATTGACAGGGTTCAGTGGTTCAGTGATTCAAAGTTTGGTTGCTTCAATGATCTGTTGTGGAAATTGAATGAATTGTGGTCTTCAGATTGTAATGTTGTGCTTCAGGAATATCCAAGTCTGAAAATGTATGAAAAGTGATACCTGAAAGAAAGAAGATTGTAGGTCAGCACCTACGTACTAGTATCTTGGCTAGTACAAGAGCAAAGGGGGTTGGAGCTCCCTTCCAAGGAAGTTTGGAGAACGAGAGAAGGTTGTAGCCTTCTGCAGGTTGTAGCCTGCGTACTGGTATAAGGCTGCACCAGTACAAAAGATTGTAAACTGAAGTTTCATATTAAAGAAAGATAGAGACAACTTGCAGCAGGTGGTTTTCACCCACATTGGGTTTCCACCTTATATCTTGGTGTTCATGTGTGTGGCTTTTGATCTGTTCTGTTATACTGCACATGTTTACTGTTAATGTGGTGAATAATGTCCTGATGCACTTAACTGAAGAATAAGCTAACTAAATTGTGAGTTTTCTTCTTATACGCTGTTTTACTTAGTCACAGTAGCGTGTACACGCTGGTTCACTTAACTGAAGTAGCGTATATGTTTCTGAGCATTGAAAAGTTTGATTGATCTGATAATACTGATTCACCCCCCCTCTCAGTATTATTTCCAACAATTACTTAATATAAGTCCTCCTGTGGAGCATTTGTTGAATCTATCCAGAAAGTTGAAAAACATAAAGCAAAAGGAAATGACGGTACAAAAATACACTGAAGAACTATATAGGTTGTTCATAATGTCTGAACAAATTGACGGGGATGATTATATTGTTGCTAGGTATATCAATGGAATTTGATGGTTGTTAAGATGAACTTTCTCAAATATCATTTAAGAAACAAAAAGAATAGAAATAGTTAATTTTATTAGGGTTTGATGGTTTGATGGTTTGGTGTCATTCATATTTATTACAAATAGCCTTTTTTCTTAACTTTCTTTTCTAAAACATTAGTTTTC
Source organism: Pinus tabuliformis (assembly GCA_031772625.1). Taxonomy (NCBI): domain Eukaryota; kingdom Viridiplantae; phylum Streptophyta; class Pinopsida; order Pinales; family Pinaceae; genus Pinus; species Pinus tabuliformis. The sequence goes on along the minus strand of CM062805.1, from coordinate 980,769,505 downwards.
ATTTGATGGCCCTAAGGGACGACTGGAAAACTTAGTTTTCATGTCATGGTTGTTAGGGGTTGCTCCCAATTGTTCTCATACTTGACAGTGCCTTAAAATGGAAAAACATGGGTTGAAAAATTATTTTACATGGCCTCAACAGGATGATTACGAAGATGAAGGGTAAGTACCTTCCTTTGGACTATTTGTTGAATCTGTCTAGAAAGTTGCAAAACATGAAGCAAAAATAAATGATAGTACAAAAATACATTGAGGAACTGTATAGGTTGTTCATAATATCTAAACAAAGCGATGAGGCTAATTAGATTGTTGCTAGGTATATCAACGAAATTTGACTTTTCCGAAAATAAACTCACCAGATATCATTTGAGCAACAAAAAGAATACAAATAGTTAATTTTATTAGGGTTTGATGGTTTGGTGTCATTGATCTTTATTACCATTTTTTTTTCTTGTTTCTAAAATCTTAGTTTTCATGTGATGGCCCTAAGGGGCTGCTAGAAAACTTAGCTTTCGTCTAATGGTTGTAAGGAGTATGATCAATGGATCCATAGATCCATCAGGTACAATAAATACCATATAAATGGCCATAGGAACCTTAGGTGTTGGTAGAGGGAAACACCTGGAAAGACCGGAGTCTATCAAAAGACCGATAACAATGCCAACAAGAGGTTCAAGAGTACTACCCATTGAAGTAATGTTACTAGAAGTAAGAAGTTGAGTGTTAGGGATGTGTTGACAGTGCTAGACCCGCCAACATGTCAGGGGATCTCCCCGATAAGAAGTCCCAATTAGACCTCAGACCGTTTGGTGTAAGAGTCCCGACAGTGGATCATACGGTAATGCCTTGACCACGATTTCGAACATAGGCAAGTAAGATAACTCTATTGGTAGCAAGGGCGTGACATATGGAGTGATCCAAGGAAGGTGCATGAGAGGTTCTAACGCACTGGGGTTGAGATGAGTGCGCCCCTTGGAAACCTTTGATAGCACAGAGTTAAGAAGGGAAAACATGAGCAAGGATGCATCACAACATGGAAGGAAAATTAACTATCAATCCAAATTGATGGTTAAACTAACAACACATTTCATAAAGATGCATACATGCATACATGGAAATAGATATACATGCATGCATAAGCAAACAAATACATATATCATTTAGAGTAAACAAATAGCTGAAATACAATAAAACATATGCATGAAACATGTTGGCTCTTGTTATATTAAGAAGTGTAAGTTCCATTTATACAGTACATCCATGTCTAACCACTAGATCCGATAGCAGAGCATTACACCCACAACCGCTTGCTCCTCCAAGCAAATCTACTAGCTTTTTGTAGTGGAGAAGCCAAGGCTCATTACAATACTGTCCAACCTCTCTCTAAGATAGTCCTATCGGAAGCTTGGCTGACCAAAAGCCTTTACAATGAGTTATGAGGGACTGTTTATAGCAAAGGGTGGGGTGACCCTTGACATTCCCCTTTGAGACTGTTCATCTATACTCATAACTCTTCAACTACTCTATGACTTTTACATCCAACTATTGACACTTGAATTTCCACTTGACAAGACGTTACATACAATCTGCACATGTACCCATGTGAGACAAAATGGCTTGAGCAAGCCATGCAAGACATCACTAACATTTTAACCATTGTGGTGAAGCCAACTATTTGACATCCTTGGGATGGTCATTGGTGGTGAAGTGATGCCAAGCTTGGTTGTCCATGATGGTTTCTGTGCACTCAATGTTGACATCTTGTTGAAGCGAACTCTTTCCTCTGTTGCATCCGGGTACATTGATATGGCTCCTCATTCCAACTCGTCTGATAGCATGTGCACAATCATCTTGGGTGTGACCAGATTAGCAACATGTTGATGCATAGTGTCTGCATTGATCTCCAAGCATGTGCTAGTGGTCGTGCGCATCAACTTGTCAAAATACATGTTCATCTCAATTTGGACTTACTTCTTGTCTTTGCCTCGGTGAGTGTGTTGAATGGGTGAGATTGAATGAGTGTACACAATGACATACATACTGTTGAATTCCCTTGCATGTGATCAAAAACACTAATCAGCATGTCTGCTCTGTGCCAGCAATTGGGATGGATCTATAACTTGTACAGGTGCAGTTTCATATGTGAGTGCATGTTGCACCCCCTATTGTACCTGTTCCTACTGCAACTCATTCTCTCGTCTATGCAGCTCATGTTCTTCTTTGATTTGTTGCTTCAGCACTTGCAACTCATTTTCTGTTCTGTTCTCTTCCTTCACACGATCTTCATGTAGCGTTGTCACCTCATAGTTGTAGTCTCCAAAGTTTCTTTCATCACAAGTGGATCTACTTGAGCTTGCAACCTTTTTCTGCCTTTGTGTTGTCAACAACCTTCTTCTTGCATTCATTGCATTTGGTATGCTGCCTTCAACTGATATTCATGTTGTTGCTTGTTGTGATGCTGCTACCGTCATATCTTGATGTCTTCATGGGTAGGCAAGTTCGTAAACACTCGATCGACTGCATCCGCAAGTGTGCTTTGAACAGTGTCTTCGACTCTGCTCTCCTCAAAACCATTGTTCCTGTATTGCTGAGAGGCAGATGAACACCTCCAATACCTAGAGACAGGCAACACTCAAGGCAAGAAATATGACAGTTGAAAACCAAAACAAACTTGAGAACTAACTTGCAACATACCTGTGTGACTGATCATGAAGGTCACACAATTTCTGCCGGGAGGTCAGGAGACTGACTACCAAAACTACACAAGGCACAGTCTGGGCTGCCAGGAGGCTGACTGACTACTGGAACTACACAATGCATAGTCCAGCCTAGCCTACTGAGGACTGAAACTATGCAATGTGCTATTTCAGTCAGCAGTGACATGCAACCAGCAAACTGCATTGCGCAATTTCTGGGCTAGCAGGACATTGCCTCCAATAATTGCAATGCAAACCTGGAGGTCAGTGCCTAGTTAGAGTTGTGCAATTGTTTGGGGGAAGGCAGATTATTCGCTTCCAGAAATGCGCAGTGCTAGCCGAGTAAGGCATTATCTAGGCCAAGGCATCCCAGTCTAGCTGACGAGCGCCAGAAAACATGAGAAGTTTGAATGCATGATGAGATGAGTACAAACAAGAGTGAATGATCATTCATGCAAAAAAAAGCATAGGATTCAAAAAAAGGGAAAGCATGCATGTGTGGGAAGCGATTTGCCACAAAGGCAACCATTCGTGCAAAACAATTTCATGCATGCGACAGTAATGAGATGCGAATGAAGACTGAAAATGTTATTCTACAAGATAACATGCATCAAAACGACATCAAGTGCTCATTGAGATCAAGCAGAAAAAAATCACACAAAGTGAAACACAAAAAGCAACAGAAATGCAACACAATATATGGAAGGTGGGCTTACCCCCAAACAACTGATTTGAACGTGTTGATGACTCCTAGATGCAATGTGGGATTCAACTACTACAAGGTTGATGTGAGGAATGAGCTTTGCAGCGTCTGGTTCATGAGTTTTGATAAAATCAAATATGTGAAGCACAACCACAAATCTAGGAAGAGTGACACTTGGTGGGAGGTTTCTATGATCCTTTCATGCAACCTCTAGCTGCTAGAAGTAGATCCATGAATCATGGGATTCTTTTGCATGTTTCTTGGGAGAAGCATCCCATGCATGCAAATCAATTTTTCTTGGTCCCAGAGGGAACCGGTCAACTCAACTACACATGCAACAATCTACTCAGCTAGGAGGAAAAAATGTGCATTTATGGGAGGGATTTGGGCTGGTTTCCCAGAGGGATTATGCAATTTCTGGGTTGGCCAGCTAACTGCTACCCATAATTTCGCAATTTCTGGGTGATCAGTCCTACTGGGAGGAATTGCGCAATTTTTCTAGTGAATAGTGGCAAGAAGATTTGTGCAATTCTAGAGCCCAGTAGGCTGCCAGACAGAATTGTGAAATTTCTTGAGGGAAGATTGGTTCCCTTCTATAATTGCGCAATTTCTTGAGGGTTTTTCTCAGTCTGCAGCTGGACCAAGTCCAAAGAAACAACCTGTGAGGGGGATGCAACAATTTTTGATGGACAGGCTGTCATTTTGGCAAGAAAATCACTGAAGCTTGTGTACTTGACAAGGAAAGGCATGTTGCTGTGAAATGTTGGTAGGGAGGCCCAAACCTAAGCTAAGGAAAAATTTTGGAGGGTGGTTGTAGCAACTACAACACTTAGTGACACAGTGGTAGAACTCTAGCTCTTTGAATGGACCTTGTTCGTGAAAAACAAGTCTAACACCTCCGGAAGTATTATTCAATTCTTAGTTTTTCTTGGTTTCCAAACTTGCTTGATTGTAAGATGTAGCATTTCCCAAGCTCTTGGTCGATTGACACACATTCCAAGCCAATGCAACACAGTTTTTTTTATTGTGGTTGGGGGGTATCGTGCACAACCAGTATAGTCATAAAAGTATTAGTTTCATCTCTGGTATTGCTCTGCTGCCAGTAGGCTTGGACAGTACCCTTGCAGAGTCACGCAGGAACACAAGCATGCTCCACTGCCAGTGAGCCTGGTCAATGTCCTGGTGGAGTTACTTGCATCACCTCTCAGTGAAATAAGCCTTTCTCTTCTTTCTCCTTATTCATTTTTCATTCTTTTTTTCTTTTTGAAATTTTGTTTTCATAACTGTCTATAACAATTATTCATTTTAGATGCAGTAGAGGGATCCCAACTTATTGAGAGTAGAAGATGTTTTTCCTTTAGAGCAGTAGTTTATATATACCTCTGACATGCTTGTTAAGGTTTTCCCCCTCACCTTACTCTACTTGACTGAGTTGACAAGGATTAACCCAAAAACAACCGACTAGAGTAGGTGATACTAGTGAGCCTGCAAGCATTGTGTTTTCACCAGGGTTCACCTTAAATAGTATGCATTTTCCATTGATGTATCATGGACTGAAGACAACAAGTTCTTACATAAGAGAGAAGAAAACAGATAACCAAATGTTGATATCTATACAAGTCCTCTTGTACTTTACCCAGATTATTTAAAGAGTCACACATGGTCCATGTGAAAGCAAAGTGAGTAAGCAAACAAACAAGCAAACAAAGAAACACACAAATAAAGAAGAAAACATGCATGAAAGAAAAAAACTCAAAAACAAACACTACTCCTACTCCTAAGCCAACATTGCATGGGTCGTCTCACATGAAGCGATACTTCCAATGCAACCACCAGCACATTGGCTGACCCATGTGGGTGAAGGCATGGTTCACGAGCAACACAGTTGTGTGAACCAATAGATGTGAAAGATACAATAATGAAGCCAGACACACACCGAGCTTACAAGCATCCACAGAACAAAAATGAGTGAAATCGCATGACATGCACTCTATGGACTTACCATGATGTTGTGTGACACTATGTGCAGATGTTAAGCATATGCACACTCTTGACTGTGACATGTGAGCACATGTGAGGAAGGTAGACCACTTGAGTTGTGCAAGTGTGATTGCTAAGTAAGATTCCTCCAATGCATGAGAAATGGTATCATGTAGTTCGAGTGGAGGAATTGAAATCTAAGTGTTAGATTGATCTTCAATGCATACATATGGGTGATGAGGTGTCGTGCATGTTTGAACAATTTCCTGATCAGAAGTGAAACCAACCTTAGGCCAGTAAGGGCCTGACATAATCATCAGCGTGGGCTGAAGTGCCTCGACAGTCTGCGAGGTTTCAACTTCGTTGACAGATGGATCATCGTAGACCAGTGGCTTAGATGGATTAACAATGAGTGAATCAACATCGTGATCGGATGATGAGGTAAAGAGATCATGACAATGAAGAATAGAAAACTTAGGATGTTGGTCGACATCCTCTTGATTTGATGAATCGCATAGAGGGGTAGATGAAAAGAAAGAATGTTCATCCTCTGTATTTCCAGAAACGATAGATGAAAAATCAAGTGGATGTTCAAAGAATGATTTCTCCTCTTCTTTGTCAGATGATGGACTAACATCTGGTGTGTCCTAGGAATGATAAAAAAAGGGTGCTTCCCTGGACGGAGATACACATGAAAAATCTGGGATGGCAGGATCACCAAGGAGGTCAGAAATGTCCTAGGAATGATCAACAAAGGGTGCTTTCATGGATGGAGATACACATGAAAAATTTGGGATGGTAGGATCACCAAGGAGGTCAGAAAAAATAGAGGAGGTACGGACAGATAGGGATGGTCCTCTACTATTGGTGGATGTTCAAGCTCCCAGTCATACTCTTCATGATTGACATCACATGTTGGTTGTGCAACACCAACTCTGTCGATAGATCGATCCTTGCTCAAAACAAATGTAGAGTCTAGAATAGAAGAACACAAGACAGTGCAATCCGAAGGATGATCAAAATACGACGACGAAGGTTGAGGTATGAAATACATGTCATAACCCATGGGATTCCCAACCAAGCTTGCGTGAAAATTGGAAGGAGTGATGTCAGGAGGGTGTGATGGTTGAACAGATGTTTCTTCATGCTCTCCCACATCACTCTGTGATGGTGGAGGTGTTTGATGAGGGGACGACAGACAACCACTTGTGAGAGTGACTGTATCCATTTGTGATTGTGTAACTCCATCAACGAAGTACGTTGAGCAGGGTTTGAGCTTGAACTTCTTCTTGGGATTGACATATTGGATAAGGAAATATTCAAATCTATCCATGAGATACTAAAATTTCATCTGAATTTTCGGGGCTTCAAACATGAATAGACAAAAGCACTTTGAAAACTCCATAGGTGATTCGTGTCGGGCCTTCCATTGTTTTAACATTTTTCTATCAAGTACTTTAGGATCAAAATGGTGGAAAACAAATTTGATTAGATCGTTGAATTGCTTGAATGAGTGCATGGAGTTATGAGGTAGTGTGCCATACCATTGTGATGGGTGGTCACAAAGTGTGTGTGCGAGCAGAAAACATACCTCTATTTCATTAAAATCTTCCATTCCCTCCATGAGAGCACAGAAATCATCTAAGTGCTCAGGCCAGGCCACTTCACCTTCACCATCATATGTGATTTGTGACAAGTGATCCCAGAACTCCCTCTCGATGTGAAAGATATGTCCATTGGATAGACATTTCGAAGGCCGAACTATAACAAAATCCATGATACATGTGTGAAGACTCAAAACAGATGATGAGGGCTCAACTTGTCATCTAGCCCTCCTTCTAGCACCAGAAATGTTGATGGTGTTGGACCTATCAACATGTCAAGGGATCTCCCTGGTAAGAAGTCCTAATTATACCTCAAACCATTTAGTGTAGGAGTCTCAACAGTGGGTCATACGGTAATGCCTTGATCATGATTTCACATAGAGGCAAGTAAGATAACTCTGTTGGTAGAAAGGGTGTGACATATGTAGTGAGCCAAGGAAGGTGCATGACATTTTAACACACTGGGTCGAGATGAGTGCACCCCTTGGAAACCTGTGATAGCACGGAGTTAAGAAGGGAACACACGAGCAAGGACACATCACAACATGGAAGGCAAGTTAGGTAGCAATCTAAAGTGATGGTTAAACCAACAACACATTTCAGAAAGATTCATACATACATACACAGAAATAGCTATACATGCATGCGTTAGAAAACAAATACATATATCATTTAGAGTAAATAGATAGGTGAAATACAATAAAACATATGTATGAAACGTGCAAGCTCTTGTTATATTAAGAAGTGTAAGTTCAAGTCATACAATACATCCATGTCTAACCACTAGTTCCAACAGCGAAACATTATAGCCACAACCACCTGCTCCTCCAAAGAGAGGTACTAGCTTTGTGCAGTGGAGAAGCCAAGGTTCATTACAATATTGTACAAACTCTCTCTAATATAGTCCTATCAGAAGCTTGGCTAACCAAAATCCTTTACAATTATTTATGAGAGACTATTGATAGCAAAGGGTGGGATGACCCTTGACATTCCCCTTTGAGACCGTTCATCTATCCTCATGACTCTTCAACTACTCTATGACTGTTACATCCAACTATCGACACTTGAACTTCGACTTGACAAGATGTTACATACAATCTGCACATGTACCCATGTAAGACAAAATGGCTTGATCAATCCATGTAAGAGATCACTAACACTTGGACCATTGTGGTGAGACCAACCATTTAACATCCTTGTGATGGTCTATGGTAGCAAACTGATGCCAATCTTGTTCATTCGTGATTGTGTCTGTGCGCTCAATGGTGACATCTTGCTGAAGTGAACTCTTGCCTCTATTGCATCTGGGTACACTGATATGGCTTCTCCATCCAACTCGTCTAATAGCATGTCCACAGTCGTCCTGGGTGTGACCGGACTGGAAACATGTTGATGCATAGTGTTTTTGCAGATCTCCAAGCATGTGTTGGTGGTCGTGCACTCAACTTTTCAAAATACATGTTCAGCTCCAGTTGGACTTGCTTCTTATCTTCGCCTCAGGGAGTGTGTTGAATGGGTGGGATCGCATGAGTGCGCACAATGACATGCATATTGTTGAATTCCCTTGCATGTGATCAACAAAACTACTCACCATGTCTACTCTGTGCCAGCTATTGGGATGGATCTATAACTTGTATGGCCGCAGTTTCATCTGTGAGTGCATGTTGTGCCCCCTGCTGTACCTGTTCCTGCTGCAACTCATTCTCTCATCTATGCAGCTCCTATTCTTCCTTGAGTTGCTACTTCAGCACATGCAACTCCTCTATTCTGTTCTCTACCTTCGTGAAATCTTCATGTCGTGCCGTCACCTCATAGCCATAGTCTCTAAAGTTTCTTTCATCACACGTGGATCTACTTGAACTTGCAACTTTGTTCTGCCTCTACGTTGTCAACAACCTTCCTATTGTGTTTGTTGCATCTGGTATGCTGCCTTCAGCTTCTTTTCATGGTGTTTCTTTTTGTGATGCTGCTGTTGTCATATCTTGATGTCCTTGTCTACGAACAACTTGATGTCTTCGTGGGTAGAAAAGTTCATAGACACTTGATCCATTGCATCCCCAAGTGTGCTTTGAACAGTATCATTGGCTCTACTCTCCTAGAAACCATTGTATCTATACAACTGAGAGACAGATGAACACTTGCAATACCTGAAGACATGGAAACACTCATGGCAAGCAATATGTCAATCGAAAACCAAAATGAACTTAAGAATAAACTTGCAACATACCTGTGTGACTAATCATGAAGATCGCGGAATTTTCACTAGGACGTCGAAAGATTAACTGTAAAACTTCGCAAGGCACAATTCGGGCTGTCAGGAGGATGACTAACTGTTGGAATTGTGTAATGCACAATCCAACCTGGCCTACTGAGGACTAAAACTCTGAAATGGGTATTTCAGTCAGTAGTGACATGCAACTAGCAAACTACATTGCGTAGTTCCTGAGGCCAACAAGAGATTGCCTCCAAGAATTACGCAATGCAAGCCTGGATGTTAGTGCCTGGTTAGACTTGCGCAATTTTTGGGGGGAAGGCATAGTCTTCGCTTCTGAAAATGCATAGTGCTAGCCAGGCAAGGCATGGTCTGGGCCAAGGCAGCCCAGTCTGGCCGATGGATGACTAAAAACATGAGAAGTGTGAATGCATGATGAGATGAGTGTAAACAAGAGTGAATGATCATTCATGCAAACAACAAGCGCAGGATTTAGAAAATAGGAAAGAATTCATGTGTGTGAAGTGAGTCACCACAACGACAACCGTTTGCGCAAAATAGGTCATGCATGCAAAAGCAGTGAGATGCGAACGAAAACTGAAACGGTGCTTCTACAATCTAACATGCATCAAAATGACAGCAAGCACTCACTGAAATCAAACAAACATCAATCGCACAAAGCAAAACACAAAAAGAGATGGAAATGCAACACAAGACATGGAAGGTGAGCTTACCACCAAACAACTGATTTGAGCATGCCGATGACTCCTAGATGCAATGTGGGATGCCAGGGTCAATGTGAGGAATGAACTGTACAGCATCTGGTTCATGAGTTTTTATAAAATCGAAGATGTGATGCGCATGCCACAAATCTAGGAAGAGCGGCACATGGTGGGAGGTTTCTGAAATGGTCCTTTCATGCAACCTCTAGCTACTAGACGTAGATCCCTGAATCAAGGGATTCCTTTGCATGCTTCCTTGGGAGAAGCAACCCATTCATGCAAATCAATTTTTCTCAGTGCCCGAGGGAACCGGTCAACTCAACTACACATGCAACATTCTGCTCAGCTGGGAGGAAAAAATGTGCATTTCTGGGAGGGATTTAGGCTGGCCGCCTAGAAGGATTGTGAAATTTATGGGTAGATCAGTTGACTGCTTCTCATAATTGCACAATTTCTGGGCTGAGAAATCCTGCTAGAAGGAATTGTGCAATTTTTCCAGTAAACAGTGACAAGCAAATTTGTGAAATTTTGGAGCCAAGCAAGCTGCCAGATAGAATTGCGCAATTTCTGGAGGGAAGGATGGTTCCCCTCCAAAATTGCACAATTTATTGAGGGATCTACTCAGCCTTCAACTGGACCAAGTCCGCTGAAACAACCTGTGAGGGGGATGCAACAAGTTTTGATGGACAGGTTGTCATTCTACAAGAAAATCACTGAATCTTGTGTACTTGACAGCACAAGGCATGTTGTTGTGAAAGGTTGGTAGGGAGGCTCAAAAACGAAGCTAAGGAAAAATCTTGGAGGGTAGTTGTAGTTGCTACAACAGGGTGTAGAAAATAGTTGGTCCACTAACACAATTTTCCCTTGGTGAGGAAAATAGATAAGTCAGGAGACTGATGAGATAATGTGTTCATGGCATAGATCCAACTACACCCCAATAGTGTCACCAGTCAAGGTACAAGTGAAGAGCCTAAGTTGGTTAATATCATCAAGCATGGAATTGTAAACACACCAAAGATCTTATGTAGTGACATGTGTCACCAGGTCATCTCCCTGCTTTCCTTCAAACTTTGGAATGTCAACAGGAATTTTGTGGAGGGTTAGAGGCCAAAAGAAGTTTTAGTTGATGGGGTAATTACTTAACTTCTACATATATGGGATTTCAAGAGTAGCCAAAAATGGTAGTGGAGTAGGCGCCATGGAATCTGACCAGGGAAAACTAGGTTGACCTGAAGGACAAAAAGGTCTATCCATCAATTGGTTTCCGAAAGACCTTACAATCATCAAGATTGGGTGGCCACGGAGAATGATATATATTTTTACAAAAATTTAATTAAGTGATGTTCTTATATCATATCAATAACTAAAATCGCACACTCCTAAGAAATAAAAAATAAAATGATGATATTAGCAAGCAATCGAACTTTGTCTAATAGTCACAACTAGCTAGAGATGAAACCCAGTATTGAAGGACTATAAAAGAAATTTGACCAAAACAAGACAATTAGAATTACTTTTGAGATTTTCCTAAACCTCGGTAAGAAGAGGCCATGTACTCTTATGAATATGAGCACCCTCCCTAAAAACCAAAGAGAGAGTAGTTTTGTATGTCTAGGTACCATGGTAGCCCACCTCAATCACCTTATCTAAGTCCCTAGGAATATGGCCACTAAGTTAACCTAAAATCACATACACAACCAGGGGGTACACAGTAGTAGATATTATGTTGTGTGGGAAGGATACCCATCAAAATTTAATCAGAGGTAGGATAACTTCTTTCACGGTCTGACGTTGTCTCGCATTTAACTCCTGTGTTAGAGGAGTGGTCCTGGATGATGTGAGTGTAGCAAGATTTTCTCTCTTTAATGACACTAGTTTAGTATTATAGCTTTGGGGAGTTTACTTCCATAGTCTAACCTAAGACCCTAACCTAAGCTAATGTTTGTTTTTCTTAAACGAAGAGTTACTAATTTTTTTTATTAAGTTGATTTTAAAGGAAATTTATTAGTGTCTTCGGAAGGGTGTTGACGTATGAATTTCGTAAGGCCTAACTCAAACCATGTAGAAAGAATTCTCTTCAATTAACTTTCGATCAAAAAGAGTCTCTATAAGGAGAGAGTGTTAACGTATTTTCCAAAACAAACAACCCTAATGCAGCTTCTAATATATCTTATCACATGTATACATTCACAACTTAGAATAAATAGCTCATCATTAAACTAATCGAAAAAAAACCAAAATAACAAAAAAAAATCTTTTCTTTTCAAGTAATGCACTTAAGCTACATTTTTAAAAGAAAATTCCATTTAAATGGCTAAAAATATTATAGTTCAGACAAAATGGACCTCAAAAATAGTAAACAAGGAAAAGCCAAAACGATGAAATCCATAAGAAAGGTGGAAAACAAGGTTTTCAGGGCACTAACGTGGGTTTCTAGGTTATAGAGTGCATTAATAGCTAGGGTAACGCTCTATACAAAAAAGGAACCTGCGTTAACATGCACTGGAATGCTCTAGTAGAGTGTGTTACTATGGTTTTTCTCTCAAAAAGAAAGATCAAGGTCATAGAAGAGACTGAGACTAGTAATTCTAACATATAGACACACAAATGACGAGAGTTCAAAGGTTAAAATACCAAATGGAGGAAAAGGTTCAGGATGTAGGAGGTAGAATCAAAATTGAGAATCAGAACAATCCCCAGTAGTGTCACCAATTATGCTATAGGGTTGTTTTCTCAGTTAAATAAATAAGAAAACTCTCAAGTTTCTCAAGATATAAGGCAGATGAATCAAGGGATCTACTCTTTGCAGTAGATGCCATGATTTGTCTGCCTTAGGTTACAAGAAACCTGAGAGGGTTTTCTTATTTATTTAACCGAGAATAAATCCCTATAGCATGGGCTACTCCCACTTGTCCTCAGACTTGATATTTCCTTAAAACGGATGAACATAGGTTGAAATTTTATTTTACTAACTAAAAAATTTTCTAGGCTATTCACAAAGGTAGCCATTGCAACTTGTTTTGGTGGCAAGCTCTACAAAAAAGGATTGAAGTTTTTTCAAATGGTAATAAAATATTTTCTAAAGAAGCTCATTTGGAAAAAAAAATTATATTTATATTCTAGTGCTTATGATAAACAGAAAAGGCATTCAAACCTTGATAAATTTGTCAACTAAATCCCAATCAATTACATTATTAAGGTTTGGGTTAGGGAGGTCAAGGAGAGATATAAATAAATATCCATAAGATGAATAAAATGGTTTTCCTTTATTTCCTTTAAAGAAGAAATTGAATATGTTTACATTATCTCTTGAGGCCCTTGGATTTATATCACACTTTAGTAGCTATGTCTATGTGCACTACAAACTCTTTAATTGAGAATGATGTCTAACTATAGTGTCCAACTAGGTGGACTTCCTAGGCCTACAAATGTTGTTCTAGATATTTGAGGGCGATATTTCAATATAGTACATGTAATTTTATATCCATGAGCCAACTTGCAATTTTAATCTTGGGCCCCTAAAGAAGAGATTACTCAAGTTTATTCTATCAAAATGCTTGAAATAAATTGTTTGTATTTATATTAACATTAAAGTGTGAAATGTAACTTGTGAGGTATATTAACATTTGAAACAACTACTTTGATTCAAAAGTCCTACTAATGGTTAAATTTGATTCATATCCCACTTAAGAAAACCTTTGTCCTCAACCTCAATCCTGGCATGACCTACACCTGCATCATTGAATTCTTAGATAGATTTAGATGTTGAGGAAATTTTGAAGTTCCTGAAGGTCCATATACATATAGATTGGGTACACACTACTCTTGGTATGTCTAATGGATGAAGGAATGCAATATTTGATAAAATAATAGAGAAGCTCAACAAGATATTACCAGTATGAAGGTTAAGTACCTGTTTGTAGACTATTTGTGATGAAAAATACCCTTGTTTCCCAAACATATGCCAAATACGCTTACTACCACAGAAATAAATTAGCCCTAATGATGCAATATTTGATAAAATAATAGAGAAGCTCAACAATATGATTACCAAGATGAAGGGAAGTACTTGATTGTGGACTATTTATGATACTAAATACCATTGCTGCCAAAATAGATGCCAAATACCCATGTTGCCACACGAATTAGCCCTTATGATGCAATATTTGATAAAATAATAGAGAAGCTCAACAAGACAATTACTGAGATGAAGGGTAAGTACCTTCCTGTGGACTATTTGTGATACCAAATACCCTTGTTGCCAAAATAGATGTCAAATACCCTTAGTGTCCAAACAAATGCTAAATACCCTTTTTTCCATAGAAATTAACCCTTGTGATGTAAACTAGGAGTGCAAATGCATATCATAAAACAATAATAGAAGCAACAATAGAGTTTAAAATAATGTGATATTACACTAGAAATTGTAAGTCTTTGAAAGTCTTATTTTTTAGTATCAAGTTGTATAGAGAGAGATAGAGAGAGAGAGAGAGAGGGACAAAGAAGGGATATCAAAGCCTATTAGGGCTCACAACCATGGATAAGTTAGTGGGTGAGGCAAGCTCACCATCAGAGCCCTCAAGCACTGTGAAATGGTCAATTAATTGGTAGACAATGTCCTCTGGTGAGTGATCAGGACTGAGGGGCATGATTGTATGATCAAGGGGATGGTAGGCACAAGAATGAGGGAACAAGGGATTCCAACACGGCTCTATCTATTGGTATATTTCTTATTTATTTTACCTTTTCAATTTTGGTATTGGTATAAACATTTGATTCTAGAGAAGATCAGGGAAAAATTGTACTATGAAAGCAATATTGTGAGCACGATAAAATGCCAATGGATGAAACTAGGCAAAATGGAAAGAAAAATAGTGCCAAAAAGGAAAAACAATACATGACATTAAGCATGATTGGAAGGAAACTGAAGTTAACAGTTTGACAAAAAACATAAAGCGAGGAAGCATCTTGAGCAGAAGAAAATGTGTTATGAAACTAGCTCACTAATAGATAGATCAACGACTTAAAAATTATCCTCCTTAAGGGGGAAACCTCATTTACATTACATAAATGAAAATTCTTGGATAATACAAATGACAAGACCTCCTTTGTATATATAGGAGCCTAATGGGTCACAATATAATTAGAGCCGACATAACAATAATAATGTCAGGGCACAACATTAACAATAGTGGGCTTCTATGGGGCACAAAAATTACAATATGGGGGCTACATGGGCACAACAATAACAATAAGGGGGATACACTAGTATTATAGAGACCTAACATGCCCCTCTCCTTCAAAAAAGCGATGTCCTCAATTCTTGAGTATTTATGGGTGCTTCTATATAAAATTTTCATCCTCCCATGTGGAATATTCAACGGGTAAGTTCTTCCACTTAATGAGATACTCTAAAATTGTTCGATTCCATAGTTGTTGGGTTCTTGTTTCCGTGACTTCTTCAGTATCAAATATGAAATTTCCTTCTTTGTCATGCTTTTATTTTTTTTATTTTTTTTTATTTTTTTTTTTACAGAAACGGTTATGGGATTTCATTAACTGATTGGCTGAGAGCCACAAATTCGGTTACATAAGGAGAGGCAGATTTCTGCATGCCTTTTCAGCAAGAGGAATATAATGCCTACTCTCATCAGGCTCTTCTTTTTACATTTAATATAGTGTACTTCTGTTGCTGATTTCCCGAGCTGAAAAATACAAACAAACTGTTGCAAAAGGATGCAATAGAACATGGCTCTTTAGGGGATTGGATCCCAAAGGATTTCCTTATCTCTGAGAATAGAACCGGCAACTAAATGGACTGCCTTGTTTGCCTCGATATCTGCTTCTTTGTTATTTGTTCTCAAAACATGAAAGTATTTCAGATTCAGGGACTTTGCCATGCCTTTGATCCTTGTAATTATCCTTGCTAGCTGCAGGTCCGCTGGAATAGAATTAGTCGCCACTGCTTGGATGATAACCTGGGAATCCCCAAAGACATTTGCCTCCTTGTAGCCCAGCTCTTTGAGGAGTTTGATTCCTTGAAAAAGGGCCATCGCTTTAGCTTGAATGCTTGAGGAATGGCCTAATCCCCAAGCAAATCTGTGCAAAGTTGTTTCATCTGGGTTTATGATGAGTCCTCCAGCTCCAGCAATACCTGGATTCCCTTTGGCTGCCCCATCAAAGAAGAGAGAGGGAAGAGTTTGTTTGGACAGCCAGGTTTGAAAATCTACTTCATTTTTCCTGACTTGCCATTCTTTGCGAGATGGAGGAGGGCTGATCGATTTTGGAAATTTGAAATTGAGGGCAGTTCCCAGATCTATGTCCTGCTGGCTTAGATTTGAATCATCTCCTTTGTCTTCCAGCCACTCAACAAGCTGACTTTTTACTGAGTTGACAACTATTCTGAAGTCCTGTTCCTTATTTCGGAATATCCTTCTGTTCCTTTCCAGCCAGACTTGCCAGCTGATGAATTTTGGCAGAGCACTCCACGTTGTCCTGATTGTTTTATTTTTTGGAAATGAGCCTGGATATCTGGCCATCCAGCCCGCAAACAAATCCGAAACTGAGGAGGGGAAGGTGAATTTATGCTTCCAGGAAACAAGAATCTCCTGCCATATGGAAGTTGCGAAACACTGTTTGAACTAGAATCATGTCACCTATAACAATATTTAAGCATGAAACATGAAAAATTGGGTGTAATCAGGAAGTTGTAGGTAGCTTCAATTTGTATGCCATAGTACCGTTATTTCGCAACACCTTCTAAGGAACATAGTACTTGGGTGATAATTTATTATCTTTCTTAGCTTGCTTGAAAGATATTTGTTTGTATGGTTGTAGTTGTAAAAATACCTAGTCACCTACATAAAAACTTCTTTTATTGTGATGTTGATCTGCCTATTGTTTCATTCAATTATGCATTAGAGTGAGATTATCCTTTAAGAGTTGGAGAACTTGTTTTGGATACTCAATGTGATCTTCCACTACTTGAACCTTAGAATTTTCTCTTAAAGATGATGTGATGGTTGGTGGATGATATCCATAAAGTGCCATAAATGGGGTCATTTTTACTGTAGTATGGAAGGAATTTTTATACCACCATTTAGCTAAAGGTAACCACTTGACTCATTGTGTTTGTTTGTCAAATACAAAGCAACGAAGATATCCTTTCAAACATTTGTTCATGATCTCAGTTTGCCCATCAGATTGAGGATGATAAGATGAGATATGAGCTAATTGAGTACCAAGATAAGAAAATTATTTCATTCAAAAAATTCTAGTGAAAATGGGATCTCTTTCACTTACTATAATCTTTGGATTTCCATGAATATTTTGAATTGTTTCCATAAATTCAGTAGCAACTATGTTGGCTTTAAAAGAATGAGATAATTCAAAAAAGTGTGCATACTTGGTAATTCTATCAACTACCATCATGATTACACTCTCTCCTTAATACTCGGGCAAACCTGTGATAAAATCCATTGATACCTCCTCCCAACATTGACTTGGAATGGCTAAATGTTGTAGTATAACCAGGGCCTTAATTGTCTCAACTTGATTTTTTTGAAAAACCAAACATTCTACCACAAATTTCTAAATATCAGATTTAAGGCCATCCCAAAAAAAAATCTTCGAGACCCTATGGTAAGTTTTTAAAAATTTTGAGTGCCCTCTAAGGCAAAGGTGTGCAATTCAAAAATAATCTTTTGTATGAGTCGGGAGTTCTTACAAGTATATACGCGACATTTGTACCATAACGAATCATTTTTCCAACTAAATGTATCATATGTACTTGGATCTTGCTGCAACTTTTGAATGAGTGACCACACCTCTTAATCATTCTTCCATTCATCCCTTGCTTCAGTTATCCACTTAGGTTGGATAATAGAAATGGCACAAATAAATGCATCCACGTCCTCATCATTTCTTGAGAATGCATCTGCAACAACATTTTTCTTCCCTTTTTGTAGATGATTTCAAAGTCATAACCCAACATCTTTTTCACCCATTTTTTTTGCTCTTTTGAAGATAATTTATGTTCTAAAAAATATTTAAGACTATCATGATATGTTTTTACCTTGAAGCTCCTTCCCATTAGGTAAGGTTGCCATTTCTTTAGTGCATGTAGTATTGCAAACATTTCCTTCTCATAAATAGGTTTTTTGTAAATACTTTCCTTTGATTGGATGACTTTCAAAAGCAATGGGTCTTCCTTCTTGCATTAAAATAGGACCAATTTCATTTCCTAAAGCATCACATTCCACAATAAAAGTTTTTGTGAAGTTTGGCGTAGCTAAGACCAGTGCTTGGCACATTTCCTCTTTAAGATGTTCAAAGGCCTTTGTTTCTTCTGGAATCCAAGAAAATGCATCTTTGTTCAGTAACGATGTTAGAGATGTTGATATTCTTCCATAATTCTTAACAAACTTGTGATAATACCCTATCAACCCGAGAAATCCTCGAAGATGCTTTATGGTTGTGGGGATTTTCCATTCCTTAATGAATTTAAATTTTTTAGGGTCCCCCTTAACACCCACATGAGATACAATATGACCAACATATTCCACCTTTTTTACTCCAAAGAAACATTTGGAGGTTTTTTCATATAATTGTTTTGCCAATAGTCTGAGTACCTTGTCAACATGTTGAACATGATCCTTCCAAGACTTTATGTAGATTAATATATCATCAAAAAACAATAATACAAATTTTCTAAGGGTTTGAAAATGGAATTCATTAAACCTTGAAATGTGTAAGGTGCATTAGTAAGGCCAAAAGGCATGACCAAAAATTCATGATGACCCTCATGAGTTATGAATGTTGTTTTCAGAATGTCTTCAGTCTTCATTCTAATTTGATGATATCCTGAACAAAGATTCAACTTGGGGAAGTAAATTTCTCCATGTAACATCCAATAGCTCATCAGTGACAAGAATGGGAAATTTATATTTAATATTGAGCTTGTTGATCTCCCTATAATTTGGACACATACTCCACAATCCATCCTTCTTGTGCACTCATACTATTGGAGCAGACAAAGAAATTTGACTAGGTTTAATTATACCAGCCTCTAGCATTTCTGCAACCATACGTTCAATTTCACTCTTTTGGGCATAAGGATATCTATAAGGCCTCATGTTTGGAGGAACAGTTCCTGGAATAAACTGAATTTCATGATCATGATCACGGATAGGTGGGATGCCTTTTGGAGTCTCAAACACCTTGGAATTATTGTCCCAAACACTTTAGAGGTCTAAAGCAATAAATGATTTCAATGTTTGTGTTAGTGTCAGTCTTTGCATCCTTTCATCGGAGATCAAATGTAATTTTACATAGTCTTTTTTAGGGTTTCTGGTCAAATTTTAGTTTCAAAAAAAATTTTCAATAAAATGTGGTCACCAATTATGAAAGTTAGTTTACACTAGTCTTTTCAGTCCCATGGAAAAAGTCACCACCTTGGTTAAGGCATCTCGTCATCAGTAGAGTCCCATTGTCATTTTGGTTCATAATCCATTAAATGGGTCACAAATAAGTCATCACTAGCTCACCACTTGGTCACTAGATG
This sequence comes from Pinus tabuliformis, assembly GCA_031772625.1. NCBI lineage: Eukaryota > Viridiplantae > Streptophyta > Pinopsida > Pinales > Pinaceae > Pinus > Pinus tabuliformis. The sequence goes on along the minus strand of CM062805.1, from coordinate 980,750,026 downwards.
AATTCTGGAAAATCATTCTTTACACCTTTCATATTCATGTCAAAAATAAGAGTGGGAGTTAGTTGCGTCACCAAGGTTTGAAAAGATATGTTTTATTTTATTTTCTCAAATGAAATATCACTATTAAAACATAAAAAATCAAAGTGTCAAATTCCAAATGAAAATTATTGGTGGGTCTGCTATTGTTCTACACAGAAAAATCCATTTCTCTCATGTATAAAAGCTCACCATTCACTCTTTTCATTCTCCCCTTGCTCATTATTAAATTCAGCTCTCCACATCACTCCGGTGAGGTAAATATGACATGCCAAGAATGGTTATTTTCACTCAAAACCAAGTTCTGGAACCTGTGCTACACAAACACTCTGCCTCTGCTATGCATTCCCTGTTTGTTGTTTCATCGTTTCTCCAAGGAGTCGGAATTCTATAGTTGATTTCTTCTTCATGGTGACTCTTCTCTACATATGAAATAGGTTGGTGGTCTTTCCTTAGGGTTTATACTCTTTGGTTTTCTTTTCTTAAGCTCATTGTGTCCCAGCACTTTTTTCTAGGGTTTTAAAGGCAATTTATGAGAGTTTCACTCTTTCCTTGTCAAATTGTTGATAAAACTCATATATTTGTGCTCTCATGCCATTATATACCTCAAATATACCTACCTACATACCTTTCATCGAACCCACTCCTAAATTCCACCATTTCTACCCAAACCCTAGCAAATTTACACTCATTTTCACTGTAGGACTGTGTTTTAGGGTTTTGGAAGCCTTCCACTCACTCAAATCCGATAATTTGGTTTCCCTGGCTTCCTAAACTTCCCCTCCACTTCCCCAAATTTTCTCAGAATTTTCCCACATTCCCATACCCCTCATTTCTCCTAAACTCTCACACAGCCCTTCAAAATCCCTTGTTTTCACGTAGTCAAACCCTAGTTTGTCATCCTAAGAGCTAAGGGACAAAATGGATTCTGAAACTTCAGAGCAAAAGAAGCACAGAGGAGGACATGTCATTAGACATGAGCCCACATCAAACCATGAGGTTTTGTCTTCTCCCTTTGTCATGAAATCATTTGAAGATGCTGGTAGCCTTAAGTTTTGTCAAAAGCTTGAAGAACTGAAATATCATGACCAACTAACTAGTGCCTTTACCACCAAGCTGCAAGATGATAAAGTTGCCATACCAGGGTTCTAAATTATTGTGCCAAGCCAACTTATCTCCTCAGCTACTGGGATTCGAGACATTGGAGAGAACTGGTTCAAAAGGGAAGAGCTTGACCTTCAACTCTATAAAATATACCTAAAAGCATAGTACCAGGCAGCTCCAACCTATATTTTTCCATTCAGATATTTGTTGGATAAGTACACCCCTCATTCAAACATGAACGGTCCTCTCATTCGAACACACATGTGATAGAAAAAGAGACTGTGTTTTAGGGTTTTGGAAGCCTTTCACTCACTCAAATCTGATAATTTTGGTTTCCCTATCTTCCTAAACTTCCCCTCCACTTCCCCAAATTTTCTCAGAAGTTTCCCTCATTCCCATACGCCTCATTTCTCCTAAATTCCAACACATCCCTTCAAAATCACATGTTTTCACGTAGTCAAACCCTAGTTTGTCATCCTAAGAGATAAGGGAAAAAATGGATTATGAAACTTCAGAGACGAAGAAGAACAGAGGAGGACATGTCATTAGACATGAGCCCAAATCAAACAAAGAGGTTTTGTCTTCTCCCTTTGTCATGAAATCACTTGAAGATGCGGGTTGCCTTAAGTTTTGTCAAAAGCTTGAAGAACTGAAATATCATGAACAACTAACTAGTGCCTTTTCCACCAAGCTACAAGATGACAGAGCTGCCATAGCAGAGTTCCTTATTATTGTGTCAAGCCAACTTGTCTCCTCAGCTACAGGGATTCCAAACATTGGACAGAACTAGTTCAAAAGGGAAGAGCTTAACCTTCAACTCTATAAAATATACCTAAAACCACAGTACCAGGCAGCTCCAACCTATATTTTTCCATTCATACATTTGTTGGATAAGTACACCCCTCTCATGAAGATGATCATGAGGTATTTCACATGTGAAGGCAGGTTTTCTAGGATTTACAAGTACCACATGAAACTTCTCATGCATTTCACGGGTGTACAGCAAGTCAACTTGTCCTATTTTTTGTATAAGAGTTTGGTCAAATTGGCAGAGAAGGTGCAATCACGGGGGGAAACATCATTCTAGTTTGTCTCATCATGGCCTAGTCAAAGTGTTGGTTTGTCATCAACTTGCACAAGCAAATGTGTCTTGGGACCATTTTGCTAAGTTAGCATTTCCTTCATCTTCTTCAACTAGGCTTCATGATAAAACCATGCCTACAGTTTCACCTATGCAACAAGAGATAGCTTCCTCAAGCAGATTAACTAAGAGAAAGGACAGGTCATAAGGGTCACAAACCCACTCTAGAGGTGATAGGCTTGTGTTTTCTCAAGAGGTAAACAAGTAGTTTCCTCACCACGTGAAGAACCCTCTCACCCAGAAACACGTGACAGCAAAAGAGACAGAACAAGAGGGAAAAATCAAAGATCATATAATCAAAGTCAAGGAGGATGAAATCAAGAAGTTAGAGGGAAAATTGATAGAACCAAATTCTCTAATAGCATGCCTATAGCAAGAGAACATGCAATTGAAGGTGAACCAGATGATGCTAGACAAGTAGGCAACAGTGTCGAAGAAGGAAGATACAAAGGGAAAGGAAGTGGTTCAAATGAAAGTGTCCAAAGGTAAACTCAAACAAGTTGCATCAGGAAGACCTAGGACTAGAGTAGTCAAGAGAGATTTTGAGCAACAAAGAGAAACTTCAACACCAAAGAAGTTGATTATGGTATGTGACCTAATTGCTAGAAACATCAATGAAGATAGAGTTTATTGGCTCGATAAGATACCTAGAGCAGCTCCTTAAGAAGGCCAACAGGACCAACAACTTACAGAGACATATGGCCATGCACTATTACACCAGGAACAAAATATCTCAAGTCAAGATCAAACAATTAAAGAGTAAACTCAAGGAAAACATAATTGGCCAAAAAGACAAAGACAACCTTGAGATACTTGCTGAGGCCTCACTCATGTCATAACATACTTCATTTTACTCCTACTCAGCAATTTTGAAGAAATTTGGGGAAAATTTTGTGATTGTCAAATTTTTAGCCATTTTTTATTGTTTTGCAAATTCAGAAATTGCAATAAGCGCAGTGCTTTGGCGCTATGCTTTCACCTCAGAGATCCAAATGAGGAAATCTCTATATGCCTGTATAGATCTTGTTATAAGGATGTAAGAAATCAACTTTTTGGAGCAAGTTGGCAGACTGGTTAAGAGAAAAAGCCAAAAAACAGGTCAAAAACACACATTCTGCCACTATTTTGGACATGCGTTGTGCATACAAAGTCACCTCGGGAGAATCTATTTTTGGAGGCCTTACCGTGCTCTATTTTTAAAAATTAAAGTTTATTGGGAAACTAGACTCAAAATTATAGTTGACCATTCTCTTTCGTTTCAGATTTTATCTCCAAAAGACTTCCAAAAACTATCTTGAAACTGGCACTATGCTTATGCAAAAACTGCACTGTTTATATTTTCCTATAGTAGACTTTTTAATGTAAATTTGCCAGTTTTGTTTTTAATGATGTAATGTGGATGTAATAATGACTTTCTGATGTAATTGTGAATTTAATAATCATGCTAGGTCGTTTTAGTGTTTATTTAAAGCCTCATAAAGGTAGCAAAACTCAATTTGAAATCTTAAAGAAGAGTTTGTGTTGGACCTTCTTACTTCTTCTTGTTTGTTGAGAGAATTTTGCTAACTATTCCACCACCTTAGGATTTGACCCCTGAAGGTGGGGAAATGGTTGTTGGGAGTCTATATGTATGTTTTCTCATTTAGTGAGAAGGGTTGGACTTTTGTGGAGAGGCTTACATGTTTATGTTTTCTTCAGCTAATACAGGAGAAGTTGTAGCTATTTTTAAGGAACTCTAGTTCAGTGAGTCCATGGTGTTTTTTATTCTTTCTATCAGTTTTATAATGGTTTTATCATCTATATTTACATGATTTATCATCTTCTTATGAGTTTCCTTGCAGTTATATAGACAGGATTCTTGAATTTCAAGCTCTGTTTATGTGGAATTCATAGTTATGTTAATTTTCTTCTAAGACTAATGAAATCATATTTACTTATGCTTATTAGTCTCTTCATAACCTTCTAATCTATGCTACATTGACAAACATACCAAGTACACCATAGCCTACTGATACCTAGCTCCTTTCATACTTGTCTCTGCACTCCTAAAGCCTAGACCTAATCACTTGCTCTAAACCCTAGTCCAGCAAACCCTAAATTCTCACAAATTCAAACAAACTTGCATATCTAGCCTAAAACCTTATTATTTATAGCTATTCATTGATAAATACTTAGAGAGATCCCTCCCTAGCTTAGTATGGCTAGCTACTAAGCTGAAAATGGTTCGAGGTTACCCTTCTCGATCTCCTCTTTAGCCTAAGAAATTGTAAGGGATAACATTTTTGGCGTTGTTTCCGAGGAAACAACTGATAAATCATTCTTGGGAAATATTTTAGAGATTTCAAGAGAACTGGTTTTGTAGTTTGCAATTTCCAGTATCCAAAGACAAGCTGATATTACAAATTTCATCAATCTTAAGCTGTGAAAAAAATTTGACTACTAAAAGATATACCAGGTCAAATCCTGACCCAAATCCACCTTTTATTGTTGAAGACCCTGAAAGACTACTCAGAAAAGTTAAGTTACCTATCACTAAAAGTGCAGTTCGAAAAATTAAAAGAACAACTTATCTACCCATAAATCTATTTGCTTTTGAGCATCTTCCTTTTGATACTCAGTTAGAGTTGTCTCTCTCAAGGTCAAAATCTGAGTCTTACATTTCTGAAGTAATATTTGAACCTCTTCAATTTGAATCTCATTCTCGTTCTTCAGAATCTCTATGTGCTAGAGTTGATCATGAATTATGGTTGAATTTTGACAAACTTCAAAGTCTTGCTTATTAGCTCCAAATCACTACTAAAAAGGCCTACATTTAGTATCAGTTTGAATACTTACCTGTTGTCTCATCCTCCACTACAGCCCCAAGTACCTCAACTACATCCCCAAGTACATCAACCATCTCATCTTTTCATCCACCACCTCCATCAGTGTCATCATATTTACCTACACATCCCATTCTAGTACCTCCACCGCCTCCAGTAGTCATGGCACGATTTGTGCCTCTCATACTACATGCTTAACTTGTGGCTTTACCTCAGAACTATAGTCAAAGACTTCCTCTATTTGATGGGAGTTTAGAAATCATAGCCTAGCATCATGTTGATAAATTGATAGATTTTATTGATATGGAAGAAATTGATGAAGATGACGCTAAGATGAGAATCATAGCTCTGAGATTTTCAAGAGATGTGAAGAAGTGGTTTCGCAGCCTAGCTACTAGATCTTTCAATAACTCACAGAGGTTGATTGAGTTGTTCCTAGCTCATTAGCAAGAGAAGAAAAATCCATTGTAGATATTGGTTGAGTATAACTCAATGAAAATAAATCCAAATGAGACAGTGCAAGAGTTCACAACAACGTTCAATACACTATATAATTCTATTCCTGATGATATGAAGCCTCCACCTTGTCTTGGACTTCTCCATTATCTCGATGCTTTCAACCCATATATGGAGTATCAGCTAAGAGAGAAAGACCCTGCAACTCTTGAATAAATGCAATTAAATGCAGCAAGTGTCGAAGCCAATTTTCTCATCAAGAAGTCTAAAACAAAGCTTGGGAGGACTGAAAAAAAAAAAAAAAAATAATATATATATATATATATATATATATATAATTGTTTTTAAAGAACCTTCATCATCTTCAGATGTGAAGCTTAACACTCTGATCAAAACCATGGAGAGAATGATGGATAGAATATCCATAACTGATCGACAAGCGGAGCCTTCAGTGAGGAATCTGAACTTTTGTGGCCAGCAACAACAGCAGTTCAGAAATAGATAGAAAGAGCAACAAAATCAAGATCCTCAAGGTCAAGTAAGAGCTCCATTTCAAAAAAATTATACTAAATGCCAGGAATAAGATGAAGAAGAGATTGTAGAAGCAAATCACTTCTTTGAAGAAGATAAGCTACCTACCTTTCTTACAGAAGAAGATTAGTTTTCTGAAGATTCTTTCATACCAAGTGATCATCAACTTGTACTTGCAAGTGACGATCTATGGGTTGTTCAAAATGAAGAATACCAAAGAGGATATCACAATTCTCTTAGTCATCTGCAAAAGTAGTACAACTTTAGGAATAGAAATGTACCTCTTACATTAAACCAAAAGCGACAAAATCTGCAAAAAGACACACCAAGCAAAGAAGCAGTTCCTCCAAATCAGAACAAAGAAAAATAAGTTGTCATACTGAGCCGGGACAAAACAAATGAGGCATCTACCAGAAATGTGAGAAAGGACAAGGAGTTTCAAAGTGAAATTTAGAAGAAGGAATCTCAAGCTAAAGGGCAGATTAAACAGAAGGATATTGCTACAAAGGAGGTAGAAAAGCAATCTAATCTTTTTAGTTTATAAAATGAAATTTCTAAGTTGAAAGTTTCAATCCCTCTCACTGAATTAGTGAAGAATGATAAGTATAAGTTTCAGATTTCAAAAATGCTTAAGGTTGACTAGATGTCAAATACTGTGAATGTGGCTGATGATGAGCCAGCAATCCTTTTTGGTCCAGCCTTGGAAGGAAGTCCTGAAGATAGTGAAATTCCACCTTTTTATCTCAGTCTCAAACTTCATGACTTTATCCTCCATAATGCCATGTTAGATTTTGGTGCCTCACATAATCTTATGCCCAAAGTCATCATGGACAAACTAGGACTGAGTATCACCCGACCTTATCATGACCTCTATTCTTTTGATTCGGGTAGAGTGAAATGTCTTGGCCTCATTAAAGACTTGGTAGTGTCCTTGGACCAAATTCCGGCCAAGAATGTTCTTATGGATGTAGTGGTTGTTGATATTCCTCCTAGGTTTGGTATGTTACTTTCAAGATCTTGGGGAGCAAAACTGAAAGGAACTTTACAGCTTGACTTTTCATATGCCACTATCCCAGTATTTGGGTAGCTTAGGAAACTCTATCGGGAAAAGAAGATGAAATTCATGATCAGTAGTAAGGAAAATCCAATCAATCATCCTATAAATGTTGTCCATACTGATCTTGATTCTTTCATTTTATATAGTGATATGAATTCAGCTGATGATCAAAGTCAGCTTGTAGATATTTCAAACGTTCCAAGGGTTGTAAGCAACATGCAGAAAGTTATCATTGTTGAAGGGAAAGAGATGGATGAAGAGTGTTTGCAGCTAGCAAAACCTCTTGAAGAGATTGTTGAATTAGTACAGAAAACAAAGCATGTTAAGACAGCAAGTCATCCTCCAAAAGATCAAACAATCTAGCCTTCATAAATCCTTTTTCTGGATGAAGAAAATGGTCTTTGGACCATGGAGTTTGATGGTGCATTGGGAAGAGAAGGAGTTGGGATTGGTGTTTGGATCCATGGTCAATTGCATCATTCATATAAAATCCCACGCAATGTAAGAATGACTTCTTATAATTTGGCTTTTGAATTCTCAAACAATGAGGTGGAGTATGAGGCATTGATTGTTGGCCTCAAAATTCTGGAAAAGTTGGGAGCAAAGAAAATTTCTTTTTATGGTGACTTCAAGTTGGTAATCAAACAAGTGAAAGGGGAGAACTAGGCCAAGCATCTAAGAATGAGAGCTTATCACAATGTTGTCCTTGACATCCTTAAAACTTTTTCAGAATATACTTTGTCTCTTATTCCTAGAACGCATAATGTTATAGCCGATTCTCTTGCTATTGTAGCTAGTATGGTGAAGATTCCAATTCACTCTAATCATAAGTACTCTATCCATGTCAAACATCACCCAGCTGTGCTAGATAATATGATTTTTTAGCAAGTGTTTTGGGATGACAAACAAATCAATAATTTTCTGCAAATGGAAGGTGAATTCCGTAATTCACGCATTGATGATACTTCCAATATGAATGATCCTGATTTTGAAGCAAATGAGATAGAAATATTACAGCTGAAGGAAAACAACATTGCAAGAGGTCTTGTACCTTTGGAAGAGTTTTTTGATCGAGATGATGTTGCCAAAAACCCCATTATGGTTCCCATAGAAAAAGGTGTTGGTGGTTTAAATATTGGTGCAGTTGACAAGCCTAAGATGGTCAAATTGTCAAAATCATTATCTCCTAAGATTAAAAGAAAGTACATATATTTAATCACAGAATTTTTTGATGCATTTTCTTGGGACTATTCAGATCTGAAATTTTATGACAAGAGCATCATTCAGCACACTATTCCGGTCAAGCCTGATCAAAAGCCATTTCGCCAAAAAATGAGGAGGATTAATCCTAAGCTGTTTCCATCAATTGAAAAAGAGGTAAATAGGCTTTATAAGTCCGGTATCATAGTTCCTATTCGATTTTCTGAATGGATGTATAATCTAGTGCCAGTGAGAAAGAAGATTGGGGAGATTCGTCTTTGCATTGATTTCATAAATTTAAATAAAGTGTCCTTGAAGGACAATTATCCCTTGCCAAATATGGATCATATACTTCATAGGGTAGTTGGGTCTTCTAGGATGTCATTGCTTGATGGATATTCTGGGTAAAATTAGATTTTAGTGCATAAAGATGATCAACTGAAAACAACCTTCACAACACCATACGGTACTTTCATGTATGCCAAGATGCTATTTGGATTAAATAATGCAGGAGCGACTTTTCAGCGAACTATGGACATAGCTTTTGCCAATGAAAAAGATATATTTAAGGTTATTTATTTATATGATCTTATAGTGTTTTCCAAGTCTGATGAAGATAATTTACATCATTTGGGAGTTGTTTTTTAGAAATGTATAAAATTTGGTATCTCACTCAACCCAAAGAAGAGTCTATTCACCATGGAAGAAGGTAAGCTGTTGGGACACATCATCTCTAACGATGGAATTCGCATTGATCCTGCAAGAGTGAAAGCCATTCAGCAATTAGATTTCCCAAGGACCAAGAATGAAATTCAATATTTTAATGGGAGAATCAATTTTTTGAGAAGATTCATCCCCAATCTAGTTGAAAATTTGAAAGAGATGACACACATGTTGAAGAAGGACAGTGAGGTAAAGTGGTCTTTAGAGGCTAAGAAATCATTTCATGCAGTAAAGTTTTAATTGTATACTACTCCAATTTTGATTAGTCTAGATTATACTTCAGATTTTATTATCTTTTCATTTGCCTCTGAGCATACATTAGAAGCAGTCCTAATGCAAAAGAAATATCAGAAAAATGAGCAATCCATAGCACTCTTCAGTCACACCATAATAGATGCATCACTAAAATACAGCATCATTGAGAAGTAGGCCTTGGCTTTAGTGAAAGATCTCAAATATTTTCAAGTTTATATTATGTATTATCACACCATTGCTTATGTTCCTACAACAGCGATGAAAGAAATTCCTGTGCAAATAGATCCTGAAGGAATAAGGGGAAAATGGATTACAGCCATGCTGGAGTATGATTTGGAGATAAATCCTACAAATCTCATTAAGGGACAAGGTTTGGTTAATCTTGTGGCTGAATCCAATCTACATGCACCAGACATTAATTTGATTGCAACACTTTCTGAAGAAGAAGAGGAAGAAGACCCATACTTACAGGTGCCCAACGGGTTCCTTTCCTCTCCATCGTATTCCTACATTGTCTATGTCTTGCAGCATTTAAATCCTCGAATGGAAGTTCCCAAAGGTAAACCTAGATCCTTGAAATTGAAAGCTTCAAAGTATTGTATTCTTGATGGTGTTTTTTATAGGAAATACCCTGGTGGCATACTGCTGAATTGTTTGGTAGAAAATGAAGCTAAGGATGTGATGAAAGCTTTTCACAAAGGAGATTGTGGTGGTCATCAATTTTGGAAGACTACATCAAATAAGATCTTGAGAGTTGGGTTCTATTGGCCTACTAGTTTTTCTGATGTATATAAAACAGTGATGAGTTGTCATGAATGTCAAGTTTTCCAAGGAAAGAGAAAAAATTTTCCATTACCCTTGCAACCCATCTCAATTTCAGCTCCTTTTCAGCAGTGGGGTCTTGACTTCATTGGTGAGATACGTTCTTCATCATCAACACAACATAAATGGATTTTGATATCCATAGACTACTTCACAAAATGGATTGAGGCAATCCCAACTAGGCAAGCAACTGATTGTATTATCATTCAATTTATTGAGTCTAATATCTTGTCTAGATTCGGCTACCCATAGAAAGTAATTATTGATAATGCTGCTTCCTTCAAGTCAAAAAGGATGGTGGAGTTCTGTGCTAAGTACCATATTGTATTAGGAAATTCCACTACTTATCATCCCGAAGGGGATGGTCTGGCCGAATCTTCCAACAAATATTTGGTGAACATTATCAAGAAGGTTTTAGAAGTGAACAAAAAGAACTGACATAAAAATCTCATTAATGCCTAATGGGCGGACAGAGTTGGCACTAAGAAATCAATAGGTATGTCTCCTTTTCAGTTGTTGTACAGGGTTGATATAGTTTTTCCTTCATCTTTTGTTGTTCTGGTTATAAAAATTCTATAGGAAGTAGACAGTGAAACAAATGATATGCAGCAAAGGATAAATCAGATGATCCATTTACAGCAAACAAGGGAGGAAGTCTTTCAAAATACTTCTAAACTTTAGGAAAGGATTAAGAATATCTATGACCGCAAGACAAAACAAGACAATTTCAATTTGGGAGATGTAGTTCTTCGATGGGATGCTAGAAATGAAGAAAAAGGCAAACATGGAAAATTTGAAAACTTGTGGAAGGGACCTTACAGAATTTCTTCTTTCAGAGGAAAGAATTATTTTATATTGGAGGAGATGAATGGAGAAGATTATTCAGGAGGAGTGATCAATGGTAGGCTTCTCAAGCACTACCATGCTTTAAAAATTTCTGAAATTTCATCATCAATGTATATATAAGTGTGTTTTTTATGTTCCAATATCTAAGTGGCTATCGTAGGAGTTTCAAGCCCGAGGTGAAGACCATAAGGCTCCTTTGATTAGTTATTGATTTCATTTCTTTTAGAGTCAAGTCAGTTCATTTTGTCCAAGTCAATAAGTCAGTCAAATTTTAGTTTGAGTCTAGTCTTTCGCATTTTGACTCCATTGCCCAATTGATATGGCTACCTGGTATACGGTGATATTGACACCTCCAAGGAGCTTCCATCCCCAGATGGAGCCAATGTTAGTGTCAATATTTGCATCCTTTCACCAGCGATCAAATGTACTTTTACATAGTTTTTTTTAGGGTTTCTAGTCAAATTTTAGTTTCAAAAAGTTTTTTCAATAAAATTTGGTCACCTGTTATGAAAGTCAATTTACACTAGTATTTTCAGTCCCATGGAAAAAGTCACCACCTTGGTTAAGGCATCTCATCATCAGTAAAGTCCCATTGTCATTTTGGTTCATAATCCATTAAATGGGTCACAAATAAGTCATCACTAGCTCACCACTAGGTCACTAGATGAATTCTGGAAAATCAATCTTTACACCTTTCAGTTTCATGTCAAAAAGAAGAGTGGGAGTTAGTTGGGTCACCAAGGTTTGAAAATCTATGTTTTATTTCATTTTCTCAAATGAAATATCATTATGAAAACATAAAAAAGCAAAGTGTCAAAGTCCAAATGAAAATTATTGGTGGGTCCACTATTGTTCTACATAGAAAAATCGATTTCTCTCATGTATAAAAGCTCACCATTCACTCTTTTCATTCTCCACTTGCTCATTATTAAATTCAGCTCTCCACATCACTCCAGTGAGGTAAATATTCCATGCCAAGAAGGGTTATTTGCACTCAAAACCAAGTTCTAAAACCTATGCTACGTAAACACTCTGCCTCTGCTACGCATTCCCTGTTTGTTGCTTCATCGTTTCTCCAAGGAGTGGGCCTTCTACAGTTGATTGCTTCTTCATGGTGACTCTTCTCTACATATGAAACAGGTTGGTAGTCTTGCCTTAGGGTTTATACTCTTTGGTACTCTTTGCTTAATCTCATTGTGTCCCAGCTCTTTTTTCTAGGGTTTTTGAAGGCCGTTTATGAGAATTTCACTCTTTCCTTGTCAAATTGTTGATAAAACTCATATGTTTGTGCTCTCACACCATTATCTACCTCAAATATACCTACCTACATGCCTCTCATCGAACCCACTCCTAAATTCCAACATTTCTACCCAAACCTTAGAAAAATTATACTCATTTTCACTATAGGACTATGTTTTAGGGTTTTGGAAGCTTTCCACTCACTCAAATCCAATAATTCGGTTTCCTGGATTCCTAAACTTCTCCTCCACTTCCCCAAATTTTCTCTTAATTTTCCCACATTCCCATACCCCTCATTTATCCTAAACTCCCACACAGCCCTTCAAAATCCCTTGTTTTCACGTAGTCAAACCCTAGTTTGTCATCCTAAGAGCTAAGGGACAAAATGGATTCTGAAACTTCAAAGCAAAAGAAGAAAAGAGGAGGACATGTCATTAGACATGAGCCCACATCAAACCATGAGTTTTTTTCTTCTCCCTTTGTCATGAAATCATTTGAAAATTTTGGTTGCCTTAAGTTTTGTCAAAATCTAGAATAACTAAAATATCATGACCGACTAACTATTGCCTTTACCACCAAGCTGCAAGATGATAAAGCTACCATACCAAGGTTCTAAATTATTGTGTCAAGCCAACTTGTCTCCTTAGCTACTTCCAGACATTGGAGAGAACTGGTTCAAAAGGGAAGAGCTTGACCTTCAACTCTATAAAATATACCTAAAACCATAGTACCAGGTAGCTCCAACCTATATTTTTCCATTCAGACATTTTTTGGATAAGTACACCCCTCATTCAAACATGAAGGGTCCTCTCATTCTAACACACATGTGATAGCAAAAGAGAAAAAAAAAGAGGGAAAAATCAAAGATCAGATAATCAAAGTTAAGGAGGCTGAAATCAAGAAGTTAGAGGGAAAATTGATATAGGCAAATGCTCTAATAGCATGCCTACAACAAGAGAAAATGCAACTGAAGGTGACCCAGATGATGCTAGACAAGCCGGCAGCACTGTCAAAGAAGGAAGATACAAAGGGAAATGTAGTGGTTCAAATGTAAGTGTCCAAAGGTAAAGGCAAGCAAGTTGCATCAGGAAGACCTAGGACTAGAGCAACCAAGAGAGATTTTGAGCAGCAAAGAGAAACTTCACCACCAAATAAGTTGACTACGGTAGATGACGTAATTGCTAGAAACATTAATGAAGATAGAGTTTATTGGATTGATAAGGTGAATGGATACCTAGGGTAGCTCCTCAAGAAGGCCAATAGGAACAACAACTTGCAGAGGCATATGGCCATGCATTACTACACCAGGAACAAAATATCTCAATTCAATATCAAACAATTAAAGAGCAAACTCAAGGAAAACCTAATTGGCCAAAAATACAAAGACGGACCTGATATAATTGTTGAGGCCTCACTCATGGCATAAGATACTTCATTTTACTCCTACTCAACAATTTTGAAGAAATTTGGGGAAAATTTTGTCATTCTCAAATTTTTGGGCATTTTTTACTATTTTCCAAATTCATAAATTTCTATAAGCGCAGTGCTTTGGCGCTACACTTTCACCTCAGAACCCCAAATGAGGAAAGATATATAATCTTGGATAGATCTTGTTAAAGGATGTCATAAATCAACTTTTAGGAGCAATTTGGCAAACTAGTTAAGAGAAAAAGCCAAAAAATAGGTGAAAAACACACATTCTACCATTGTTTTGGACATGTAGTGCGCGTACACAGCCACCTCAGGAGAATCAATTTTTGGAGGTTGTCTCGTGCTCCATTTTTATAAATTTGAGTTTTCTAGAAACTAGACTCAAAATTCTAGTTGACCGTTCTCTTGCGTTTCATATTTGACCTCTGGAAGACTTCCAAAGACTATCTACAATCTTGCACTACACTTAAGCAAAAACTGCATTGTTTATATCTTCCTATAGCAGACGTTTTAATGTAAATTCACCAGTTTTGTTTTTAATGATATAATGTGGATGTCATAATGACTTTCTAATGTAAATGTGAAGTTAATAGGCATGATAGGTCATTTTGGTGTTTATTTAAAGCCTCATAAAGGTAGCAAAACTCAATTTGAAGTCTTAAAGAAGAGTTTGTGTTGGATCTTCTTACTTCTTCCTGTTTGTTGAGAGAATTTTGCTAACTATTCCACTACCTTAGGATTCGACCCCTGAAGGTGGGGACTTTTGTGTGGAGGCTTACATGTTTATGTTTTCTTCAGCTAATATAGGAGCAGTTGCAGCTATTTTTAAGGAACTCTAGTTCAGTGAGTCCATGGTGTTTGTTATTCTTTCTATTAGTTTTCTAATGGTTTTATCATCTATATTTACATTCTTTATCATCTTCTTATGAGTTTCCTTGTAGTTATATAGATAGGATTCTTGAATTTCAAGCTCTGTTTATGTGGAATTCATAGTTATGTTAATTTTCTTCTAAGACTAATGAAATCATATTTACTTATGCTTATTAGTCACTTCATAACCTTCTAATCTATGCTACATTGACAAACATACCAAGTACACCATATCTTACTGATACCTAGCTCCTTTCATACTTTTCTGTGCATTCTAAATCCTAGACCTAATCACTTGCTCTAAACCCTAGGCCAGCAAAACCTAAATTCTCACAAATTCAAACAAACTTGCATATCTAGCCTAAAACCTTCTTCCTTACAGCGATTCATTGATAAATACTTAGAGAAATCCCTCTCTGGCTTAGTAGGCCTAGCTACTGAGCTGAAAGTGGTTCAAGGTTACCCTTTTGGATCTCCTCCTTAGCCTAGGAAATCGTAAGGGATAACAGTTTCAACTCCTAGTGACCATAATTGTGCAATTATGCCTTGTTGTTCTTTCTTCAGAATCTTTGTCATGCCATTAGAGTTGATTATCTTTCGTGGTTTCCTTGTGATACCCTTTAATTGAACTTCCTTTCCTTCCCAAAATAAATTCAATAAAAGTTCTTGAAAATTGAAAGTTATTGTCCCCAAATATTGTAACCATTGGACTCCTAGTACAACATCAGCACCACCTATTATCAGCGTAGTTTACCATTCTAAGTCAGTGACCCTCAATACTTGATTTTGATTAACCTTTTTCAAAACCCAGGACTCTTTTTTCTCCATTTTTACCCTCGGATGTTGGCATAGCAACCTGTGGGAGCATTCAAAGCCTCCCAAACACTCTCAGGCCTTCTCTCTGAGAGTGTCCAGGTACCTTTTTTTTCCCTATTTCAATTCCAATGTCCAGGGATGACTTCTAGAGTGCATTAGTCCCTAGGAATTCAGTCTGAGTTATCATCTATTAGATTCGAACAAGGCTGATCACTTAGAAGATTCTATGATTTCTCTTTGTCCTGAGCGTCCAAACACATCCTCTCGGGACTTCTCTTCTTCCTACTTAAACTAGATCATTCGAGAAGGTCAGCTAGTTTTGGAGAGTTAGTATTGAGATATTGATCATGTTCCTATGCTGCTATTTTGCTCCAAAAGTGGGCTTATGAGGTTATTTTCCATTATTCTACTACTCTTCATATTCTTTTCTTGGGCACAGTGTGGAAATTCTTTCAGATTGTGGAGAGGAAGCTTGAAGGTGAAGGTATAGCATTGTATTGATCTTTCATAATTAATGGAAAAATATGTTCCCTTCCTTACATATATTTGTCTTTAGCATTTTACATGGTTGTATCTGTTACTTTTGACCTAACGATCTTCCTTGGAAGATCATCTGTCGTCTTTGTGTGGTTTTGATTTTGTGCAGGGAAAGAGATCTACTATGGATGTGTTGGATCACTCAAGTGGAGCGTAAGATCTACATCGAACTCAAAACCCTTCCCCGACATGCGAGGATTCTAGGTGTGATCTCTTTTCTTTATAGCATAGATCTAACTACTTACTGCACGATTAAGAATTTGGGATTGGGACCACACTATTGTTTCATTGGTCTTGTCTTTCTCTATCAAGTGATCTAATTTGGACACAAGATCACAAGGCAACAACTCCTTATAGATTTAGCTACAGCAGAAGTGGTCCTTTCAATGGGAGCATGATTGCTTTATGTATGCTTTGCCTCCGACTTTGATTGATTTCTCTGCAACTTGAGTTGTTGAGTTTTTCCTGTATTTCTAACTTTTTGAGTTATTTTCAAGGTTATTTCCTGTGTGTTTCTCTTGTTTCTTGACCTGAGCATGGGTTTTTAGGGAATTTTTAAGATTTTCCCCAGACATTATCACAAAAAGACATCCAAGCATCCAGGAGTCCCTCGATGTTGTCTTGCCAATATCCCGAGAGCATCCCTGGATGCCTTGATCTCATCTGGTGCCAGTGTCTGGGATTTTAGCCCTGGAAAGGCTATGATTTGTTCTGATTTTCTTCAACTTTGTTCCTGCTCAGTCTTGGCCCCTTGTTCATCTGTTGGGTTTGGTCCAGATCTGCTGGTGTTTATCATATTCCTTTAGATTAGTCACTTGTCATTAAGGGAATTTTTTCGTCTTTGATTAGGTTTAGACCCTCTCATCTATCATTGATCTACTAGAAGTTTGTGGGATTTACGGTTTTCTATTTCTGATTAGTTGTTGCATGTGTTTGGTTTGATCTTTTCTATCCAAAGTCTTCCATTGCTCTTAGCCCTTAAATTTGTTTTTGAATTTTTTGTTGGATTCTTTGGGGTTGAGGCTTGATTTTTGCTTCTAGATCGCACTTCCAGATCTGATTGGTTGTTTTCAGCAACTGTTTAAGCCTTATCCACACCTTATTGTCAAACTTTTGTCACTTTTACTCACTATTGTTGTCTCTTGTTGAGTGCTTTTTCTCCTCTTTTGGTCATTTTCGTCACAATTTGTGGTGTTGTGTTTTGGTTTTGCATTTTTCATCTAGAAAGGTTCTTTTGAGTATGTTTTAATTGTTTTGTATCACCCTCATTTGATCTTGTTTAGGCCTCTCTGCCTCTAGGGTCAGGTTGTGACCTTTGTAGACCATTGGACTTGGTTGGGCCATTGTACTATAGCCCTAACTTAATGACATTGCCCTTCTTCTTTCACTTTTGTCTTTTGATTTGATTGCTTTGAGTGTGTTTCTTTGATTGTGATTTATTTTCCTAGCTGTGACACTTTTGGAGTGCTTTGCATTCTTACTGGGGAATTTTTTCTTTGCTTTCTTTTTGGTTTCTTTGGTTTTCCGTTTTGGTTTGTTTTGGGTCATTAATTCACAACATATTGGGATAATTTTCATTTAAAAATATTTAGTGAAGAGGTGCATCAAAATAGGCATTGATGTGTTAGAAGGTTCTTACCCTCCTGTAGTTAGCATTCATCGAAGTGAAAATCAAAAATTAAATATAGCTGCATTAGGGTGACTAACTAAGAGTCATTCACACCATCTCAGTTTCACGCCACATCCCGCTTTTGTAAACAACACCCACTAAAATCAACGTGATAATAAAATTGACTAGATTCGTATTTTATTTTTACTCATAGTACACCAACACTAGCTTATGCTAGGGTCTTGGAGATAGCAGTGTGATTTAACTGCTTCAGGACTACAAAATCAAATTAGCAACTTGTGGTAGGGAGTTAAATCCATTTAGAGTAGTGTGGTCTAGGAATCCTTCTCACAAGAGGGTCAAGCACAAGGTCGCACTTGGGTTAGGTGGGGTGACATGACCCATTTCGATTAGTTTCGGGTGGCGTGATATAGCGGAATCTCCACGCATACAAACGATGCCATTATCACTTGAGGGCCACTTGGGAGGAAACTCTCAAGGGGGTTTTGGTCTTAGCTCCTTTTTGGGGTTAATTTTCTTGCCCTTGCGTGTCAATATGTCCTGTGACTATCCCCCCTAGGTCATGTTATTGTACGTTGTGACCATACTAGACTATCTTCTTAGGGCTTATACACAAGTGCAAGGTCAGAGTCATCTTCTCTGTACCTGGGATAGATATAGTCATACTCTCTCAGTACTCTCGGGGGGTGTTCCACATCTTGTGAGGGAACTTGGTCTGACTTCTCAGCTGAAAGGGATGGGAAACAAGTCTTTAGTCTAACTATTCCACCACTAACTTCTTTGCATTTTGGTTTGTGTGTATTATCTTCTAGGGCGCTTCTAGTGTTTTCTGTTTGATCTAAGTCAATATTTTTGGCCTTAGGGTGTTTTCACTAACATAAGTGTATTTAAATTATAAGTTATCACCCTGGTTGAATTTTCTCATCAACAACCTCGTCGTCTTCACGGTTTACCTCCTGAACGATGTGGACATGTTAATCCTACACGAAGAGTGCCTGTCGGTGCTCAAGACTTAGACCAACACATAGTAATGGAATCTATACCTAGTCCTTCTTGTATTGATTTTGTTTCTATCGAGACTTTGGCAGACAATTCTACTTTGCCTGCCAACCCACCTTTGACCGATCCATTGGGACCTAAGTTATTGTGGTTGAACCTTGATGGTTCCACACTAGCCTACACTTAGAGTGGTCATACCCACTCCTTTGTCTACACCTCTCACTTCTTCTTTGGCCATTCCACTAATTTCTTCTATGACTCCCACAAATTTCTCGAATGTTTCCATGCCCACACCATCTCCTATGCTAACCATGGCACCTCAGCCTAGTTAGCTAGTAGGTTTAGGAATCTTTGCACCACATTTTCCCAACCAACTATTCATGTCCCTTAGTTAGGCATGGTTACTTCTAGTAATATGTGGGGGTTCACCAGTTGTCCCTAGTCATCCTGGGGGAAACACCACTTCTAGTATGTCACAAACCTGGTACAGTTCACTCTTTGGAGGGGCGCCACCTACCAGTACTTTTACTAGAGGGGCTAGCTTACCTGGGGGAAATCCCACTACTAGTACCATTTCTCACATGGGTTATCCCCTTATGTCAGTCTTACTGCACAGAGTGGTCCTTCTTCTATCCCTGGGTACAACCCCATTAGCATCCATGCTTTTAAGGGTACTTTTCTCTCTAATAATACTTACCATGAGGGGAAACATCCGTTTATCAGTCATGCTGGCCCACAACAGTCCTATGCCAGGGCGAACCCTTTTCTTCACCAACAGGTGAATCATTCCACTCCTTATATGGGGGGACCACATAGTTGTTCAAGGGCTTCTCCTACCTATGACCCATTTAGTCAACTTCAAAATCATTTTTTTTCTTCTCTCGATTTACCGGATTTGGTGAAATTGACTAATGACCCCATCTGTCATGATCCCTGGTGGCCACCCATGCCCGCAAAATTACCATATGATATTCCCATGTTTGAAGGAAAGCCTAGGGATAATCCATCCATGCATATTCTTTGGTGGATGATTATGTTAAACTTTGTTTATTTTAGCATACATTGATTGGGGACACTATAAAGTGGTACATCAAGTTAGATATTGCATCCTACGGTGATTTTTCCTCCCTAGCTCAAACATTTTTGACACACTTTTAGTTACCCACTCAGTATGACATCAATTCTGACCTCTTGTCTAACTTTAAGCAAGATGACACCATGTTAATATCTGATCATATTCATGGGTGGCGTCTTCATAAGAGGTTGGTGAGAACCAAGTTACATGATGAGATATTACGTAAATGGTTCATTCGATCTCTCTCCAACCTCGGATTTTCAAGGATGTGTCAATGTTATGAGTTCTTACCGAGGAAAAAACCATTCTAGCTACCCAACAGTTGGATCTTATCTACTCACAATCAGGTATGCTCTACGAAGTTTTGCCTAATTCCCCTAGGCCTTCCATTGACCCTCCCAAACATGTTTCTGGCCCACATGTTGATGGCATGATTGGGTCTATTTCTGATTCTATGGGCCATATTTCTACCAAACTTGGGCAATTTATTGTTACATCTCAAGCCCCATCAAGTGCGTATGGCTTTGCTAAAGAACCGCCTCCTAAGTAGTCCACCGATGTTCTCATGGTGAAGTCCACTCAACCGAAGAACAACCAAAAATCAAGTGGTAAAAAGAATAATAAGAGAAATAAACAAAAGAATCAAAATTCTTAGGAGTCCCAACCCAACTCTCAGAGTCAGGGAGGGGGCACTAGTGAACGTCAATGTAAAGTCATGTTCCCTTGTAAAATTTGTCAAAGTGACCACCTTACTCATGAATTTCGTCAAATGAATGAAGTCCATAGGCTTCTTTCACCACCATCTACTCAATAGCCTACCATTTTGACTCATATGTTCCCTGCACAACCCTAGCAATAGATGGTTACTCAACCTCCTCGAACTCCACAAGGGGGCAATGAGGGGTTGTCTTCCCATCCTCCTCACGTTTCATCCATCTTCATGTGCAAGGAAGATGTCAACATGAATATGCGAGCCAAATATTATGATGTTCTTGTGCCCATTTCTCCATCTAAGGACTCATCAACTCCACTACCTTCTACTGGACCTCTCACTTTGGATAATCCTATGGAACCTATTTATCTCCCTCCCAACGGTGTTATCAGGAAGATGACACACAATCCTTCTGTAGAGCTTCTGACCACTATAGCATTGTTGAAGATCTTGCCCAGGCTCCTTGTGCCATGTCTACCTTAGAGGTATTGCAAAGTCGTCCTCAGAAGCACAAACCCTTGTTTCCTTCGATTAGTGGAGTTGACCTGTCTAACCCTTGTCCTCACCTGTCCCATCATATTTCTTTTCAAATCATTGTGTTCATTTCACTTTGGTGGATGAAGGCTCTTCCACATGTGTCATGTATGTATCCTGTTGGAAGGCTCTTGGCTCTCCAATGCTCACCACCACCAACACAACTCTCCAATCTTTTGATGGACATAAATTTGTACCTAAAGGGATTCTTCCAAATGTGTACATTAAGTTAGGTGGGAAAACTATATAGGTCTATGTTTAAGTAGTTGACGCCACGTTAGATTGCAACCTACTCCTTGGTCATAGCTTGTTTATGTGATGATTGGAGTCATATCATCTGTTTCTTGTTTACTTTTCTTTCCTCTAGAAGGAAAAATTGTCACTATCGATCAACTTGACTTCTGTGTGCCATCAGCCCATAATACCACCACTGGGAATTATGTACCACTTGTAGGAAATCACCCTGGTCAATTCCAATGTATTGGTGCGAGGATGTTCAAAGTATCATCTCTTATAGGTATTTTCCCTCGGCTAACCTAGCCTAGCACTCCCTACCCCTCTTCGTCTAACAATCCTATGCATATGATCTCTTCTATCACCTATGGAACCCATAGACATATTGATCCTTGGGTGGTGCCACCTAATCCTATGGAAGATGATTAAGCTAGTGAGCACCCTTTGCCACTTGTTGTGGAATAGGTTTCCTCTTCAACAGTCCCATCAATACCTCCTGATGTTGGTCATAAAATCAATCGTAATATTGAATATGATCACTTTCATTTTCCCACATGGGCCACCCCTCTACCTGTTCCACATGACTCCCTTGATGAAAAACCTCCTCGGTTAAAACTTGGAGGACATGGATCTTCCCAATAATAATCCTAGCGAGATTATGCATCTTTCTACTTCTAGTCTCCCTGATTCAAAACAACTAGAGCTTGGGAAAATAAACCTTGAATCGACTCAGGGGGAACCTCCTCAGTGTTCCATGGAAATTATATTGATGGATCGAGTCAAGTCTTAGGCTTCTACTACTGAACTTGCTAATAAATTTTCCAACTCCTTTCCACCTGTTAACGAGCATCTTGTACCCCCTTAATGTCTTGATCCTCCCTTATGTCTTCAAGTTTATATCGAGAGTGTGACTATGTTAGACTATCCCTGGAATTGTCAACCTTTTCGGATTGGGTAGTTTTACTTCCTTTGGCATAGCCCTACTTTGGTGAGCCATATGGCCCCCTTACCCTCCATTAGTTTTCATATAGAAACCCTTGGCTTGTGCCCAACTGTGGGCACACTTTACCGTGACCTATTGGACTATGTTGCGCTTGTACATATTGTACATAGGGGTGTGATGCTTTAGCTCTTTTTTATTTGGTGTGTGATAAGAGTATCTGCCATGCCTCATTTATTCCAATAATAAAAAAATATATAAAATTAAAAAAAATCAAAAGTTATGGTCCTGGTTTTACCTCATCCATTTTTATTTCTTTCATTTTGTGATTTAACCATGGGCCCAGTCTTTCTAGATCATTTTTATAGGATAGGGTGGTGTTTCTATTGTGATATCCATTGTACCTTAGGTGTATTTCTCTTAAACTTGGCATATAAGGGTAGGTCATCTATCACTATCACCAATGCATTATTGACCGTCAGTGCCATATTTATGCCTTATGTCTAATCTCGTCAAGTTGTGACTTTAGCCACTTTCCTTTATGCATGTCGTAGATTGGCGGTAGAGCTTACCAATTCATGGATACCCTAGTTAGCACGTTTCTTCTGAGTTGGTGTCCATGCAGTTATTTTTTACTCCTATTTGGAATTCCTCGTTATGACCTGCCATGACATAGAATCTGAGCCTCATGGCTTTTTCTTTGTCTCTTTTCTACCTATACCC